>BDUI01000084.1:364051-390331 GCA_002335545.1 Apodemus speciosus
GGCTGCGGTGGCGGGCAGTGCAAGATCTCCTGCAGGGCTCAGAGCCAAGCCCGGCTGGCCCACGGGGCCTGCTGCTCAGCTTAACTCTTGAGCGCAGATAGCTGAGTCCCCAGAGGTCTTAATTTTGGGGTCTCCAGGTTGCTGGATTCTTAAGGAGCCTCATTCCATAAGGAAATGTTTCAATTTGTATTAGTGATAGTAACTCATTCCATTTTGTGACAGTTGATTTGAATGATTACCATAATTATGCTTTTCTTGTGTGGAGGAGGAAACTGAAGCTTTAAAAGCTAAATAAGTTGTTTGATGTCGAGCATCCAGCTAGTGCTTGAGTGAGGGCCTTAAACCTACGGTTTCTGGCTTCCACATCTCTGCATTCAAGAAACATGTAACACCTTCCAAAATGCTCTAGGCTACATGAAGACTTACATGACAGGATCACCACTTTGTAAGAGCTTTAAATCTAACTGCAGAATCTTACAGGCTTGAGCCACTTGAACATGTAGGTCCTAATGAAGTGAAATGAATGGGCTTCCAACTGATGCTTAAATGATCAAGTGGCATAAAGACTCTACCAGAGAAATGGTGCCTGCTGAAATCTAGAATCTTCTGGGGAGTCTTCTTGGAGTAAGAAGAAGTAGCGTCACCCAGGAAGCTTCACTAGGATAGAACACGTAGGAGAAAACATCACTGGAAGAAGACAGGTCATAAACCACAGCTGAGTACGCGAGCTGCTGATGGCGCTGCAGAACATGCATGGACAAGATCCCCTCCAATGACTATTCTGTATTTCAGAGTGCTGGCTAGTGATTCTAAAGGACAGGTGTAGAAGAGTCTATGCAGCAAGATAGGGATTAGGCTCTGTACAGCAGGGGACACCTTTCCCTAACCTGCCCAGGGTTAGATGGTGAGCAGGAATTCCTCCAAGAAATGCTGCACACGTTATTTTTCTAGATACCACACACTCTATAGATTTCAGACTTCTAAGCCCGAAGAAAACACCTCATATCCATTCTGGTAATTATATCTTGTTTGGTTGTTTTTGTTGTTGTGTGTTTTATGTGCTTTGATTTGTTGAGGCAAAGTCTCTCATGTAACTTAGGATAACTCTGAATTTACTGTGGAGCTGAGGATAACCTCAACTTCTTCTTCCTCCAACTTCTAAGGGCTGGGTTGAGATGTGTCTATCACCATACCTGGTTTCTGTGGTACCAGGGCCTGAACCAAGGGGCTTCTGAATACCAAGCCAGCACTCTGCCAAATGAGTTCTATCTCCAGTCCTCCTTGTCATTCTTGAAGGAAAGTCATCCTCTACCATCTTCTTTGTAGGCCACTTAGCATGATTGCTCTACATAACTTAAGAGGTTTTGAGGATTATCTGACACCCTCCTACTCTGCTGCAAACATTCTCTAGGATGTGGAGTTACAAAGTCTCCTGGGAAAAGAGAAATAAGTTAAGAATGAGAACAGAAGGAGCTCTGGATTAAAACTGATGCGTCAACATCGCTCAAATATTAGTAAAGATGCATTATTAGTAGGTGACAAATGTTAAAGCCTGGATAATGTATTTTCAAGTATTTCTGGATGTCTTTCTGAGTCCCAGTGTTTTCTCAGCATCCATGTTGTGTTAATAATGACTCATATGCCTGAGCTTGCTTATAGCATTCCTCTCCACAACTTTGCCTGCTCTTGGAAGGCATTATCATACTAAGTATGGAGCTATGTTTCAATGTGACCCTCAGTCACTGGGATAAAACTACATTGGCAATGTGTGTGTGTGTGTGTGTGTGTGTGTGTGTGTAAAAGAGAGACAGAGACAGAGAGACAGACAGAGAACAGAGTGACAAAGAGAAACAGAAACACATAGAGAGAAACAGAGACAGAGATGGAGACACAGAAGACAGAGAGACAGAGACAGAATTTTTCTCCTTTGAAGACAAATAATTGACCTAAACTCTGTGCCTAGAGAATTCAAAACTTGAGAGACATATTCAATTTAAATAAAAAGGAGGGGTGTGGGGCTCAGAGATTGCTTAGCAGTGAGGTATTAACGGCTAACCTAAATCTGAAGAGGGCATACATTCTGACATGTATGTCTGGCCATGTTTGCTGGAAAGAGATAATATAGTTGTTTCCCATGGTTGCACATACCAAGAAATCAAAATTCTTCCTTAATTATTCATATGGCACGGCATTTTAATGTCTAAGAAATGTTTATGTTGAGTCTAGTCGTGACTAGTTTTTCTTCTTTCTGTTCATTTCTACATTTCTCCCAACTGATCTCCACTGTGCATCAGACATTTCACCATGACCTCGATTTTGTGGGTGAGAGGCCACGGCTCTCTCTTTGCATGGCTTATCTCAGGTGGCTTACAAATGAGCTAGCTGCACCTACTGTACATAAAACAGCTGCATCCCTTTGATCTCTCCTGTAATGTGCTAGGCTCAGATTACTTCTCCAGCAAAAGGGGTGAGAGGTAGCAGGATAGTATTTTAACTAACTACTGGGGGCAGTATTTATTCATGGTGCAGATTTTTAATGGGAAAGATGGGACATGAAAGCTTGTCAAATGCACTGCTCAAAGACTCTGACAGCAGAGGATGTTTTTGTAGATGAAAGGTATGGAATCCCAAATTTCTCTGTGTGATATAAATTGTATGGAAAAAAGTATGTAAAATGTGTGTAAAATGCCAGGTAGAAAACTCCTCCCATTTGCTGATGACTGTGTGGAGCCATGGATGGTTGCAGAGGAGAATTGATTGGGTGTCAAGTATGATGCAGGGAATAGAAAAATATATGCCTGGAGAGAGATTTTCACTATACTCATAATCAGTGTGACATTCTTTTATTAAGGACTATGTCAGGAAGTTTCTCTTTCCATATGACAACAGTGTGTGTGTCCAGAATCAATGACAAGTTTTGTATTCTCCACTTATAAGAGAGTCCTTTAGTCTCAAATTTCCAATCAGATCCTAAGTCTTATTATGTTTGGCTGGGCAATTGCTTAAAAATTCCACCTTGGATGAATATTGAATCTTTCTTATTTGCTCACCATATGGTTGACCAAGCAATGATTCTTCATCTTTCTGTACAAAAGCCCAGGTGGTCTGTCATACAGTTCTGTCAGGTACCTTGGTTACTGGCAAGAAGATTTTTGTTTTTAAGGTGGGGTAGTTCAAGGCACAAGGGAACCTGTGACCTTCCTGTGTGTTTAGAGATCCCACTAAGATATGTTGATATGCCCACACAACTCCATCTTATGCTGGGAGTCACTTGTGGTGACTTATTTGTCCTGGCTAGGGCTCATTTCATTGATTTCATCAATGATCCAGGACTCAGCTTATCTAACTCTTACCTTTCTCTGTGAATCTTTATTTTTGTTTCTGGAACATCAGACTCCACGCCAACCTTCTTTACTTCTTTCACAGCACACAACAGACACAGACACAGACACACACACACACACACACACACACACACACACTATAAATATACATACACACACTATATATATACATACACACTATACATTTACATATATGTATACATATACATACGCATTATACATTATACATATACATTTGCACTATACATGTACATATGCACATACACATACATATACATTCACACAATTTATACATATACACACATACACACTATACATACACATACATACTACATATACACACATACTATACATGCACTACATATACACACACACTGTATATACACATACACATGTGTGTGTTTCTTTTCTTTACCAGACCCTGATAGATATAGTTGTTCTTCTGAATAATTTCATAATACCATGACAATGACAGTTCATCTAGACTGTGGTAATCTTAGCTGTGTTTTATTTATTTATTTATTTATTCATTTATTATGTGCATGCATATATGTCTATTAATGCATATCTGCACATGAGTGTAGGTTCTGTCGGAGGTTAGAAGAGGACATTGGCTCCCCTGGAGCTGTACTTACAGGTGATTGTACACTCCCAGAATTGGCCCTGGGTACCAATTCAGGTCCCTTGCAATAGCAGTAAGTACACACACCTAAGCAGAGACCTATCTCTCTATCTCACTTCCTCCTTTAGCAATTGCTAACTTTTAAATGAAAGTTTAAACTCATCTCGACTACACCAATGGACTTTAGTCTAGGATTCCCACTCATTTTCCCAAATACACACTCAAATACATAGTGGTTAATACTGTAACTAAGTCCTTAATCCATGGTTGCTTGAGCTGGAAAGCAGCCATCCTCAACACAAATATGAAATTTAAGTGAGTATTCCAACACTTTTTACATTCGTGGACTACATGAAATGGCCACTCACATGAAGACATCAAACAATTCCAACCTCTCTGGTTATTTTATCGCTCCTGATGGAATACATCCACACAGTCATTTTTCCCTTAAAAGTTTCATGCATTTATACAGTGGATCTTGGTCATATCCATGCTTCATGCCCCACCCAACTCCCTGCAGGATCCCATGCATATCTCCTTACTATATGCATTTTTCCTATCTGTCTGTCTGTCTATCTGTCGATCTATCATCTATCATTTATCTATCATCTATCTATAATCATCTATCATCTATGTATGTATGTATGTATCTATCTATCTATCTATCTATCTATCTATCTATCTATCCACTTAATCTAAGTAGTTCTGACCATATGTGCGTGGGCATAGAGCCATTCACTGGGCCTGGGAAACCTATCAGTGGACATCTTGATAAAGTGACTCTCCCGCTGCCAGCAGCCTTGAACTGTCAATAGCTCTTCACCTAGGAGTGGGACCCCAGGAGGCTGTCCCCCTTCTTTGGGGCCTTCATCTTGTGTGGGGGTAGTTACTGCTTTCTCTATCTACTGTTCTGCCTTTTCCTGAATGTTACTAAGTTAGAAGTAGGCATTATTTGGTCTTTTTAGACTGGCTTCTTTCACTCAGTAACAGATAGTTACATTTACAGACTGGCTTCTTTCACTTAGTAACAAATGGTTATATTTCCAGACTGGCTGGTTTCACTTAGTAACAAATAGTTACAATTCCAGACTGGCTTCTGTCACTTAGTAACAAATGGTTACATTTCCTCCATGTCTTTAGCATTTCTTTGGCTTATTGCTCTATAGTGATGAACAACACCCCACGTGTCACTGTGCTTCTTTTACCTCTGAAGCTACTGAATGGAATTTTAGTCTTTCATGATTATGAATTAATATCTGTTATAAACTTACAAACTTCTGTGTGGACATGCCTTAAAATCCTCTGAATAAACAAGGAGGGGGAAATCCCATGACTGAGGGAGAGTAAGTTCATTTCTTCCCAGTCATAGGCTGTCTTAAATGCTTTGCTTGTATAATAAATTCTGGACATCACTCTTTTCCTTTACCACTGTGTTAGCTACTATGGGTATCTCATGTTGAATTTTTGTCAGATTCTTCTGTCAGTTGATGAAACAATGGAGCTATGGTCTTGTGGTATTTGAAGCAATTAATCTGGTATGTTATACTGTTCAAATATTTTATAGTTTTACTTTTCTTTGTTCTGCTTATATATCTGGTTACTGAAAGAGGTATTAAAATGTCCAACTGTAACTATAAACATACTTTTTTTAGTTTGCTTAATGTTTTGTAAATTTGATTTGATAATGCTTGATATTATCAAACTATATTATTAAAGCCATGCATTCATTTCTTATTAAATGATCCCTTTATATTATTGAAATGTATAGTTCTTGACTTCACAATAATTTTGTCAAATTTTGTTATTAAAATTTTGATCTTTGTTAATCTTATATGATATTTGAATATTTCAATAGGAACATTTAATTGGTTTGCATGTAAATTAGCTACAACATGCTTAGGTTTAAGTTTGCCACCTTAGCTTTTGATTTCCATTCGTCCATCCCATCATCATTCCTCATCTTTTCTTTTTGTTAAATTAAATATGTATGTTTAAATTGCTTTTCAATTGGAATCACCTTTTGGTTATACTTTAGCAATATGTGTATGTATGTATGTATGTATGTATGTATGTATGTTTGTATGCTTGTATTTAACGTGTATTGCCTGAGTACACATATGTGTAGCACATGTAGGCAGTGTCTGTGGAAGCCAGAAGAGGAGGTTCGTTCCCCTGGAGTTGAGTCAAAGATGGCTATGAGCTGCCATGTAGATCCTGGGTATCAAATGTGGGTCCTCTGTAAAAGCTGAAAATATGCTTAACTGAGAGATCTCCTTGGTCTCATTGGTTATGTATGTTAGTAATAGTGCTGTGTGATTACTCTAACAGGTGTTTCCTTTATTTTTCACAGTCCAACTTCAATTACTAATTGTGCCCCATTTGAAACAAGAGAAGCCACTTCTATCATTCCATTTCCACCTAATCCTCCCATCTGTTCTGCTGTTGCTTCATAATCCTTGTATTGAGTGGATTTACAACAGAAACAAAACTTAATATGTCATCACTGATGCTTTAAGACACAAGTCTCTCTCTCTCTCTGTCTCTGTCTCTCTCTCATCAGATAATTTCCCTAAGACTTAAGTAAATCTTTTTGTAGCTTTTGTAATATGAGGTTGCAAGTGACACATTCACTCAGCTTTTTCCTCTTCTAAGAATGTTTTCCTTTTAGCCGGGCAGTGATGGCGCACACCTTTAATCCCAGTACTTGGGAGGCAGAGGCAGGCACATATCTGAGTTTGAGGCCAGCCTGGTCTACCGAGTGAGTTCCAGGACAGTCAGGGCTACACAGAGAAACCCTGTCTCAAAAAGAAAAAAAAAAGAAAGATAAAAAAGAATGTCTTCCTTTTGTCTTCAATTTTGAAGGAGAATTTCACTCAGCAGTTCTTTCTCATTATTTTAAGATGTTTCTGGCCAGAAAATAGAGTATATTTGAAGCTAATGCACAGTTTATCAAAGGTGGAGGAAAACTCTGTAAGAACTGTACAGGAACTAAGATAACTACAGTGTCACAAGACTGATGACACCCTGCCAACGGAAAAAGGGAAGTTTGGGTGTATGATTTATTCTATAATCCCAGCACCCAGGAGGCAGAGGCAAGCAGATTTTTTTGAGTTCAAGGATATCCTGGTCTATCCAGGCAAGTCAGGGTTACATAGAGAGACCTTGTCTTAGAAAACATAACAAAACAAGGGAGGTAAGAAGGCTTGAGAGTGGATAAAAGCCTCGGATAACTCTTAGGGGAGCCTTAAAGTAAGTGTTGCCCATCTGAAGAGTCTCCCATTACTTAGAAATGGCCAAGGAACAAGCCTTCAGTTAGTTATTGATTTAGAGCTTGTCTGGAAAATGCACAGTTTGAAGTATACACTTTCTGCCCTGTAAGTGGAAGGTGTTAGCCAAGTCCACTCAATACAGCTAAACGGTTGCTTTTCCTTGAAGAGAGATCTCAAAACAGCATGCCACAGCTTCTAAAACACCCCTCTTTTGTTGTAAGGATCCATGTTTTTATCCACACATAAGGAGAGTTTCCACTATGGTTTCAACACACTTCTTTCCCCAGGTGGATAAGAAGGCTGTTAGAGGGCTACACCTCAACTACTACTTCAGTGGGGCCCCAACTGGTGCTCACTCTCCCTGGCACTCTAACCTAATTTTTCTTCACCCTTAGTGCAGTTTTTTGCACACTTAGTACACCCATGCACCCATGACTGGTAAAATGTATGACAGGTATATGCATTTTATTTTTTAAGCAATGCTATTCTCTGTGGGGTTGGAGCACATCTACCCTCTCAAAAGGGATCACCATGAGGCACTCAAGTAGACACCCATGAATATCCTCATCCACCTGAATGTGCAAGGCTGATCCTAACTCATTCTTCTGATGGAAATCAATCGCCACTGACAAAATCATGGCTCTTGGTTTTGGACGCCAATCCCCCCACTCAAACACTTTTGAGGTTTCCAAATGGAAATGAGAAGATGTAGGTCAATGGCAATCTTGGTTGAATCCCTGTGACTTTTGGGTTCTAACACTACAGAATAAAGATATCTTAGAAGGGATTGCTGGGTCTGAGTCTTAGTGTCATAATGACTCTAATACAGAGTGGATACTAAATCTACAAAAATAGTGCCCTCAACTCACAGACCCATGCTTCTGTGCTGTACATCCGAAGTGCACCGAGTAGGTCCCTCCAAGGTTTTATGACTTTCCTCAGTACACATTTATAGCTGATACTTTCCATAAAAATTTGCTTGAATTGCAAATATTTTGTACATCCTTACATACTCACCCTTCAGCCTTTACTTAATGTCATTTTTTTCAGCTCTGATATTTTGTCACCTTGTGCCATCTGATGGAATAATTTGTACCACTTTTGAAACTCATTATGTATTCTCAACTCAAGGTAACTCCAGTACTTTGGATCTCGAAGAATTAACATCAATTTAGAGCTTATTTCCAAGTGATCTGGGTCTTTCCCCTTTGGCTAGTGAATGATTGGTCAAATAGATACATCCAGTTTGGGAATTTTTAGGGATACTATTATTAAACTATTAAAGGCCTTGCAGAGTCTTTTCTCCTTAGCAAATGTGTTTTGAATCTAAAACTGTCTTCTGGTCCAGGAATTGAGTAAATGTTCATGATTTTTAAATAGAGTTGGCCACTCTCAGCCACTTTATTGATTGCCTGCCTATATTTGTCTCTACAGATGCCGAATTCATTTAAGGATCTCTAGAGATTTCTGAGTCATGTTCTCCAACCATATCAACAGCACTAGTTACTTATCTCATTGATGTAACAAAACAACTTAAGGGAGGAAGGACTTATTCTGTTTCACAGCTTGAAGGGGACATGGTCATCATGTTAGGAAAGGCATAGCAGCAAGATTGGCTTGAGGGAATAGGAGCTTGTTTGTATTTTTTGTGGACCAGGAGAAACAACAACAACAACAATAACACAACAACAACAATAACAACAAAACCACTGTTCAAGAAAAAAGAACTCACAAGGCACAGTCCCAGCAAATTACTTTCTTATAGTCTTCTTAAAGTCTCATAACCTCTCAAAACAGTACTACCATGTGAGGACCAAGTGTTTAAGCACATGAGGGAGGGATTTCACATTCAACCATATTATGCTGATAATTAAGACCCAATTCCTAACCCCCAGACTTCCAGTGGTTGTGTTACTTCCCAGTCTTTGTTGTTTCCAAGGACTTATCTTTTTCAATTTAAATAATAAATGCAAGTTCAAGTGACAAATCAAGTTCTATGTCAGATTCTTCAATCACCAGCTGTGATTTGAGGACCACAGTCACAACTAAACATCCAGTCATTCATTGCTGATGACCTTATTAAATGTGTAGGTCCTGTGAGCATTCCTCTGGACAGAAACGCCTGATTTTCTAGCCTCATAATATACATACACACCACCTAGCTCACTGCTTTAAACCTTTTTATTTCTGTGTTCCATTCAGTCATATCAACTCAATGTATTTCAACCTCTCTCTACAGGGCACATCAGAGTTGTAAGACTACCCATCGTTTATGTCTTTGCCATGTGCTGAATCTAATCCTGGAAATATCTTTTATTAATCAACAAACCTGTGCCTGGTTTTGTGTTCTTCCCTTTTCATGAAGATCCCTCCACATCCAGTTGCTAAGATGCTGGCCTTTCCCATCCCTGCTGGCTAAGTGGTGGAATGCTTTTACCCATGTGCTCGCTTTCCTCATTGCTCTGGGGCAGTACATCCTTGAATTACCAGTAATTTACCCTTCTGTCCAGGAGAGGAGGTCAGGGAGTTCCTCACGTGAATCTTCTGCAGATGACCTTATTGCTTTATAGGAAAGAACACCCTTTATTGTCTTCTCAAGTGCGGGAAGTACCCTTCCTAAAAACCTGGTGGGGGATGGGTTATCTCTGCATCCAAAGAATGGGCTCCGTGGCAGTGGGTGTGTGTGTGCTCACATCTGGGTGAATCCAGAAGCAGAGAGAGGACTCCAGCCAAAACTGGCACTGGCTGTAACCCAAAAGGCCCATGCCCAGCAATCCACTTCCTCTAGTGAGATTGTTCTACCTCCTGAAAAATCCCACAACCTCTCAAAATATTCTAGCCAAGAATATTTTAGGGAATCTAAAGTTCGGGGTATATCCATGAACCTTATCTATCCTGCTGGATATTAGGATAGGCTTGACTTCCCTCATTCAGCACTCTTTTCTAGAATTTTCTCTATGTTAGGCACACGGGATACTCTCCTGGCTTGTGCTCAAACCAGGAATTGTTCAAAGCCCTTAAGGGTGAATATGGTGTTCATCCATGGGTGTTCCCTCCTCCGCAGATTACAGGGGTGCCTTGACTATTGTCTGGCCACAGTTTTCTAGTCATTCAGAGAACTTAATCTCAAGCCAGGCATGGTATGATGTCTTAACCTTGGAGCATTCAGATAAGTGATAGCTAAATAAATACATCTGCTGTCCATGACGAACTACCAGTGCAGCCCAGTGAGCACATTTGCCCGTCGTCTACACAGAGTCGTGCTGCAGGAAGGTGGACGAGCTGTTTATATTTTCAAGAAAATCATGTGAACATCAAAGAGAATGGATCACAAACAACAGAATTAAGGAATAGTAATAGGTAAAGAACAGGGGATGGAAATTATTCTGAAAAATATTGAGCATGGTAAATATAACTTGTACTTAGGCAGTCCATATTGTGATTCAAAGTAACACATTTTTATCCACTTCATATTATGTAATTATATATGTACACGCACACGAGCACACACACATGCACAAACACTCACACATGCACGCACATGCGCATGTGGAAATATAGGGGACTTGAAGATCACAGCTTTGCAGCTTAATGAGGAAGAATTTTTAAAAATAACTTGAAAAATAATTAGTTAACGCATTACAAATTAGCTAGGGTTAGATCAGTAACCAGTTAGGTTTAAGCAAGATAGAGATAAAGACTGTGATGTAGCTGTAATGGAGATGCTTATAATAATAAACAGAAACCTGCAGGATGAAGTGTAATACCAAGTGGGGGCTCTGTGCTTTGTTGTAAAATTGTACTCACTACCATTCACATTTCTAAGAATTGTAGAACTAGCTTTGTTAATAAGCAACTGGGCCCACCCACCCCTGCAGCCTCTCCTCCATCCACCCCTGCAGCCTTCACCCCTGCAGCCTCCCTCTACCCACCCCTGCAGCCTCCTCTCCACCCACCCCTGCAGCCTCCACTCCATCCACCCCTGCAGCCTCCCTCCATCCACCCCTGCAGCCTCCCTCCATCTAACCCTGCAGCCTCCCTCCCTCCACTCCTGCAGCCTCTCCTCCATCCACCCCTGCAGCTTCCCCTCCATTCACCCCTGCAGCTTTCCCTCCACCCACCCATGCAACCTTCCCTCCACCCACCCATGCGACCTTCCCTCCATCCACCTCTGCAGCCTCCACTCCATCCACCCCTGCAGACTCCCTCCATCCACCCCTGCAGCCTCCCCTCCATTACCCCTGCAGCCTACCTCCACCCACCCCTGCAGCCTCCCCTCCATCCACCCCTGCAGCCTCCACTCCATCCACCCCTGCAGACTCCCCCCACCCACACCTGCAGCCTCCCTCCACCCACCCCTGCAGACTCCCCTCATCTACCCCTGTATCCTTCCCCCTCCTGTGTTTCTTCCCTGTATTCCCATCCATACTTCTTCAGGATCTACCTGTGGGGACCTCCAGCAAGGCAGATGGTCCCATCACTCTCTTTCCAGTCTTGGCATTGTGAAGCTCGGATTGAGTGGTGAGGGTTAGGGTAATGAAACTTGGGGGGGAAATGTCAAACAAGGGTCCCTCTGTGCTACCAATATGCAGATAATTTAATAGCAACTCAGTCACAGGTTCCTTGAATAAAGACTCTCCGTTTTCATGACTGTTGGTGAGTGCCAAGAGGGACATGTGAGAATAAGTTATAGGCACACTGTGGCATGTAATAAATCTTCCAAAAGAGGTTTACACGCACCCAGCGCCTTGGCCTTTACCCTGTGTCTGGCACTTCTGTTTGTTTTGCATCTAAGCAACAGAAAGTAATCAGCCTGCAAGCAGCTGATTATTGGCTGTGTGGATAACCCTTAGGGTCCGTGTGAGTCCAGCCACTCGGGCCTAGCCACATTTCTCACCACATGAAAAACTATGCTTTCATGGTGCCCACGTCTCTGGAAAGAATAGTGGGTCATTCCTCCTTCAAGAGAAGACAAAGGGCTGCTGGAATAACAAAATCCAGGATACAGCCCTCGCTTGGGAAAATGAACCATTTATAGTTCCTTCTGACTGAAACAAAAGAGGAGTCCTAGGGCTAGAAATCACTCAGGAACAGAGCCTTGATAACAGTCAGCGGCGGAGACTCACCGTGTTTGAGGTATTCCGGGGAGAGGAATGAGGAAATACTGTAACAGGCTTGCACAATCCAACTCTGAATCACACTAGTCTATTAATGAGACAAGTTTAAACAGTCACACTATCACCTCCTAACCAAACTGTTAACACAATTTAACACACGTTCAAAGGGGCACCCCCATGATGTGCTAATGAAAACATTTTCTTCCCAGCATGAGACACCAGTTTTTTCCTTTCTCTTTGTTGAGTTCTCTTTGATCATGCAGACAAAATACCCAAACACCTTGTCAATCTGAGAGGTTGTAAGGATGTGGTTCAAATAGGGAAACTGAGGCTCATGTTTGTTACAATTCACATTGCCTCTCTGACTCAGATTTCCCCAATGGCTATTTAAGTGCTGAGAAAACGTACTTAAATACTTTTAAGATTTATCTGGTAAAATTACAAGTGACTTAGATAATAATAATCATGAAATTTCTGTAATTGAAATGTATGGGGTGCTGCACTTTGGTTTTCAAAACTACATTGAGAATTGTTTGTTTGAACTGGACTCTAAAACCATCTTTAAAAAGAATAGTAATGGATATACTTTAGAAATTTATACTTTGAAGTGATCAAACAATTTGATATGATTGCTTTCATTAAAGTTTCTATAGATTAAAGCTCTTCAAAACTCTAAAGAGGCATTTTTCACCTAGATAGCTCCACAGGCAGAAGCAGTGTATCCTCAGCTAGGACAGTGGAGTATACAAGGGCTTCTTGTTACTCTACCGAAACTGTTACTCACAAAAGAATACATTTTATATACTATACATTTTGAAATAAAAAACATTTGGAAGAGTAACTTGAAATAGCCACAATTTTAAAACACAGTGAGCAGAGGCTCAGTATATTTAGCATTCTCCAAGGTTTCTAGGAAAACTTTATAGAAAAAGCTAAGAGAGAGAGAGAGAGAGAGAGAGAGAGAGAGAGAGAGAGAGAGAGAGAGAGAGAGAGAGAGAGAGAGAGAGATGGAAAATGCCAAAGGTCATTTTTATTGAACCATGTAATATGCTGACCACCACCTGTACATTTCTTCTAAAGCATCTGGATTTGGGCAGCAAAGGTTTTAAACTTTCTTCCTGGTCTTCTAAGCCTTTGTAGTTATCTGACAATGATTCATGTAATATTATTGTATATCATTTCAGAAAGTTTAATGTAATATTATTGTATATCATTTCAGAAAGTTTAATGTAATATTATTGTATATCTGACTCTGGCAGTTACCCATTACACCATGTTAACATATTTCAATAAGTAATCAATTTGGTTTCCAGTAGGCTGATTTAATTCAGGTTTCATTACTTGCCTAGTATTTATTTTTTGGGCATGTTGTCCATCTTAGTCGAGGACTGCCCTTTCTGCATTAGCCATTTTAGGATAAAATACTTAATAAGATTTGCATTTAATAAATGAACTAGAGGATCTGGACCCCCTCCAGCCAGAGCAAGTAATTATGTCATTTGTATTGCAAAGCAGGAGTGGCTATAAAGCAATGGTATACTTTTTTTAAAGATTGATAACCCTAAGCAGTATTATATCACGAATAAAATGGCAGCCCTGACCGAGGAGCTAAACGTGGGCAGTATACAAAATCTCAAGATCCATGGAAAGCTGTGAAGTTTCCACTCTGTCCTCTGATAAAATGCCCAGTTAGGAGAACTTGTTTACAGCGCATCTCTAGCTCCCAATACTTCTCTGTAACATAAGGTGGCTTTTTCCAGAGAGAACTCCATGTTAATGTTGAAAGTTAGAGGGTGTGCCCCATCACACCCTCATACACTAGCGAATGCTCCCAAATTTACAACTGCATACAGCCAAGTTAGACTGTGTCTCTAAGAAGTGAGAGGGTAGGAGCTAAAGAGGTACCTCAGTGGGTCAAGAGCTTGCACTGAGTTCTGGTCCCACCACCCACATTAAAAATCAAGTAGGGCATGGGGACAGGTGACTGTAATCATAGGCTGGAAGGCAGAGACAGGATGATCCAAAGAGCTTGCTGATCAGCCAGCCTAGATGAGAGGCAAGTTCCAGATTCAGCAAGAGACCCTGTCTCAAACGAAAGTGGAGACACATAAAAGAATATACCTGGCATTGATTCCTGGCTTCTGTGTGCACATGCACAGGTTTGGGAATTGCCTTCTGCCCAACACACACAGTTGCCCTAAAGACCTCATAGAAAAAAAACCTTTCCACTGAGCCACAGGAGCAGGCCACACAAGTCAGAAAGATTACTGTAGATTACAACAGTGTGAAGAACAGGCTCAAGCCAAACCAGCCAGGGAAACAGATAGGAACTCAGAGACTCCCTGCTGGAGCAGATACCATCCCAGGCTTCAGAACACTGATAGGTGGCCCATCAGTGGGCATCCTCCACTCCCTCAGTGCCCCCAAATGCCTACCTCTTCCTCATGATCTTATTCCACCCCCTAACTCAGACTGAGACCCCCAGCTGGACCAAAGGTCATGCTAGCTACTGGAAGTCCTCTTCCAAGGTGGACAAAATCTCCGTACTAGATCTGAGATCAGAGGTCATGTTGGCTACCAGAAGTCCAAGCTACAAAGTCCAGAAGACCAAAAAGAAAACACACATCAAGGAAAAAAACTCATCCAACAAATACAAACTCTGTAATCAGCAACTAGACCTATAATTATCCCAAATCCAGAGGCCTGAGAACCCAGTCAATAACAGCCAGGTGAATGTGATACCTCCAGAGCACAGCTATGCTATGACAGCAAGACCTGACTATCCCAACGCAAATGAAGCACAAGAAGATGATGTTAAACCTACTTTATGAAGATAATAGGGCTACTAAAAGAGGGAATGAAAAAAATTCCCTTGAAGAAATTGAGGAAAAGAGAAACAAAAAAATTGGAGGAAATCAATAAATAACTTAACGAATACCAAGAGGGTCAAGAAAAAACCCAAACAGGTGAAGGAATCCTTTCAAGACCTGAAAATTGGAATAAAAGCAATAAAGAAAACACAAACTGAGAGAATCCTGGAAATTGAAAATTTCAGCAAGAGGACAGGCATCACCAATAGAATACATGARGCAGAAGAAAGAATTGCAGGCATTGAAGATACGATAGAAAAAATAGACCCATTGGTCAAAGAAAATGTTAAATCTAAAAAATTTCCTAACACAAAACATCCAGGAAATCCTATGAAAAGACTCAGAGCTGCCAATGCTGTTTATAGCACCACTAACAAGAATACACTAGAGAGGCTTGTTTAGCATTGTCTGTATCGTGTGCTCACGTCACTGACAAGCACAGAACTTCAGAGACAGATACTGGTGTTAGCCCATATCCCTTCTGGTTTAACTCTAGATCGGTGATCTTAATTGCTTTGTTAAATTTGCATAAAGTAGCCAAGATTTAAAGATATTCTCTTAACACATGTATTAGTGCCTATACTCCAATGTACATGACGCTCTATGGCCCTTTTATTTTTATAACATATCTATGTATGATAGACGTATGTGCATGTTCATGTGGGTGAGGTTGAGTGAAATGGGTACATGTTTTCATGTATGTAGAGGTCAGAGGACAGAGGGTGTCATTCCTCATCTTACAGCTTGTGTGAGGCAGGGTCTCTTGTTCACCAATGCATGTGCCAGGGTATCTCATCTGCCATTTTCTGGTTATTAACCTGTCTCTACCTCCTATCTTAGTACTCACGTTAAGGTTACAAATCATGCTACTACATGGCTTTAAGTGGATTTTGGGGAGCCAAACATAGACTCACTCACTCTCTCTCTCTCTCTCTCATTTCTCTTTTTCTCTCTCTTCCTCTCCTTTCTCCCTCCCTCCCTCCTCCTCTCTCCCCCTTTCTTGTTCTCCTTTTCTTTCTTCCTCTTTCTTTCTTTGTGAGTGTATGTCAGATACCCCAGGTTGGCTCTGAATTTACTCATTAGCCAAGTTTGACCCTGTATGCCTGATTCTGCTGCTCCCAGAGTCTGAGTACTGCAATTAGAGAGTCATGCACCCCATCATCAACAAAGTTATGTCTTAAATTTGATGAACATGTCTTTAACCTTATCTTCCCAGGACTCATATCCTCATTAAAGGACGGACACACACACACACACACACACACACACACACACAATGGGGAAAGCTGTCTCATAAGAAAATCAAAATTCCACAGAGGCTTCTAGCCTCCGATAGGAAACCAGAATGCTGACTGGGAAAATCTCTTCGGCTTCTCCCATGTGCTCTGTAAACCCATTTAAGAAGTTGTTAGAAACCGAAAGAGGCAATTTAGAGGTGGCGGTGTCCTCCTAGGCTTCAAAGGGAAGGGGATATATTTAGGCACCTTTCTGATGTGAAAATCTGGTAGATTTAGGAGCCCGTAGTGGTTTGAATAGGAAATGTCCCCTGTAGGCTCCTGTGTTCGAATACTTGGTCCCAGTTGGGGGTACCCTTTGGGGAAGACTGTAGTCTGGTGTCCCCTTGCTGGAGGACATATGTCACTGGGGCAGTCTTGGAGAGATCATAGCCTTTCCTCACTTCCAGTTCACTGTCCGCTATTTTATGAAGTGGAAAGTGCAGACCTATTGGCTTCCTGCCCCTGCTGCCGAACTTACCCCTTTCCTCCATGCCTCCCCACAGAAATGGACTCTCATCCGCCTGGGATCGTAAGCCTGGGGAAGCTCTGTGATAATTTCCTTTTCGGGGTGTCCCATCACAGCAACAGAAAAGTGACTCAAGAAGTTCTTAAAATGTACTTTTGTTGAGATCTTAACGTCTAGAGATTTAATTCAATGATTCATCGTTCTGTACATTCACGGTCTGCTATACACACTGTCAACACAGCCAACATTTTGGTAGCATATTGGCTGGTTTTGTCAGTTTGACCAAAGTTGGGGGTCATCTGGAAAGGGGGAACTTCAGGGAAATGTGAGCAAATTGGCAAGTATGCAAGCCTGTGGGAGAGTTTTTCTTGATTAATAATTGATATGGGAAGGCACGGGCCTCTGTGACTGGTGCACTCCTAGGCAGGTGGGTCTAGGTGGTGTAAGAAATCAGGCTGAGTGAGCCATGGGGAGCAAGCCAGAGAGCAGCATGGCCGCCCTTCATGGCTCTTGCTTTTGAGCTCTTGCAGGCTCTGCTTGGAGTTTTCACCCTGTCTTTTTTTTTATACTGTATTACAACTCTAAGCTGAAATAAACCCTTACCTCCTCAAGTTGATCTTGCTCATGGTATTTACCCAAGCAACAGAAAGCAATCTGGGACAATAATGTTCTTATATTATATTATTATATTATATTATATTATATTATATTATATTATATTATATTATATCTGCATATGTATCAATATGTATCAATTTATCATATGTACCAATTTAAATATGTATACTTGTAAGGAAAGCTCAGAATGTTTTATATAATTAGTCATATACATATGCTGTGCACATATATTATATATACATAAGCTGTGTATATATGCATATATCATATATGTACATAGATGCATATATGTGATTATGTATCACATATATGATTTCAGCTTCAAATATCTGGAGCCTGAAAGTCTTCAGTTTCTAGTGAGCACCAACTGTAAGGAAGGATCCCCCCTCTCATTCTGAGAGTCTGTCTACAGTCTCTGGTGCCCCCATCCCTTTCTTCTTCATATGTATTCTTTATGGCCTTCATGTTTCCCCACATAAGGAAATGGTGACATGCCTGAACATTTTATCTCCGATAACCAAGATCACATGCAGACCTGCTGTGGGTCAGGTTTCAACATGGGACCCTTGGGAACCACAATTCAATGTCCACTTCTAAAGAAGAAGTATGTTTGATATTAGAAAGAGTTGGTGCTAGAAGGACCCTTGAGAACACGGGTGCCTTCCAGATGGGATGACATCATGTGCCAACTCCTCCTGACAGCTCGCCCCTGAGCCTGTCTGTGAGGGTGTTTCCAGGAGGGCTTATCTGAGGGAAGAAAGTCTTCTCATAGAGTGGACAACAACTTCTGACAGGGGAGATGGAGAGAGGTCTGAGGGAAAGCAGTGATGCCTCCATGCCTGTCTTCATCTCTTGCTGCTGAGTGCCTCCAGCTTGTCTTTACAGCTTCACTGGTACCAGAACTTGCTCTTTCAGCCTCAATGTGGACTGAACACCTGCAGCTCTCCGAGAGCCTCTAGGCCTTCAGTGCCAGACTGGGACTGCAGAGATAGCCAGCCTCTGGTTTCTTAAACTGAGCAGCTCCTGGTTTCTCAACCCGTTTTGCAAGCAGACAGCCACTGAGCTACCCAGCCTTTATTGTACCATGTGATATAATGCTCCCCCTTGAAAGTGATATTCATCCCATCAGTTCTGTTTCTTTAGAGAACCCTGACTAATACCCACTAGTCCAGAGCGGTTTCCCGATTTGCCCCCTGATCACAGTGTTCGTGGTAGAGTTGGGAGCAGCTGTGTTGAGATTGTTAAGCACAATGTGCTTCTCACCTCCTAGGTCACAACTTATCAACCAAGCATTTTGGTAGAAATAATTTTAAATAGAAACTAAATTGGGTGGTCAAGTTAACAAGATTTTTAATGTTGGGACCACACACTTTTAGAGACAACAGCCTAGAAACTTTGCAAGGATCTCTGTCAAATTATTAAACAGCCTCGATTTAATCGCTCTTATCTATCTCACGTATTTGAATTTTAACTGGAAGGACTAACTTGTAAAACTGAAGAGGAAGGGGTCAAGGCTAAATCTTCGAAGACACAGTTTTCCCTGGGAGCAGTAAAGCTCTCTGGGTAAAGGTACATTCAGGGAAGTGCAGAGCATCACAACTGAGCCACTTGGAGATGTTTAGTTATTGCAAAACAGGCAGCGACTCTGACCAGGAAGTAAGACAACACTCGGGGAGGCCTGGGCATTGAGAAAGAGAAATGAGACATCCATCAGTAGGCTGAACATGGAGGAAGGGTGGCCTTGAACTAAACTCCATATGGAAAAACAAAAACCTTCTTAAGTGCTTGTTACATGGGCTTCTTCTACAGCAAATGACTATATCATATGACCTCACAAGTAGGGCACACATGTGCACACATATGAATGCAGATCAGAGATGCACACATACACATGCAGATGAGGGATGCCCACATATACATGCAGATGAGGGATGCACACACACATGCAGATGAGGGATGCATGCACATACATGCAGATGAGAGTTGCACACATACATGCAGATGAGGGATGCACACACATACATGCAGATGAGGGATGCACACACATACATGCAGATGAGGGATGCACACACATACATGCAGATGAGGGATACACATACATGCAGATGAGGGATGCACACATACATGCAGATGAGAGTTGCACACATACATGCAGATGAGGGATGCACACACATACATGCAGATGAGGGATGCACACACATGCAGATGAGGGATGCACACACATAATGCAGATGATGGATACACACACATACATACAGATGAGGGATGCACACATACATGCAGATGAGGGATGCACACACATACATGCAGATGAGGGATGCACACACATGCAGATGAGGGACACACATACATGCAGATGAGGGATGCACACATACATGCAGATGAGGGTCGCACACACATACATGCGGATGAGGGACACACATACATACATGCAGATGAGGGATGCACACACATACATGCAGGTGACGGATGCACACACATGCAGATGAGGGACACACATACATGCAGATGAGGGATACACATACATGCAGATGAGGGATGCACACATACATGCAGATGATGGATACACACACATACATGCAGATGAGGGATGCACACATACATGCAGGTGAGGGATGCACACACATACATGCAGGTGATGGATGCACACACATGCAGATGAGGGACACACATACATACATGCAGATGAGGGATGCACACACATACAAGCAGGTGACAGATGCACACATGCAGGTGAGGGATGCACGTACATAAAATAAAATTTTAAAAAATCATTTAAAATATTAACATGAATTGGACAAACAAACCATGCATGCATTGTTTTGACATTTCTATTTGTGCATGTAGATCCATTGACTATTAAAAGTCAAACTATGTTCGTCCAAGTTGTTGAATACTAAAAATTATAATTGATATAGACTATCTTCCCAGATGTATGTGCTTTTTACATGGGCTTCCTCGGCAGCGAATGGCTATTGCTTGACACTTGAGCACGTGGATTTCTATGTGCATTTCACTTCAGATACAGAGATGCATTTAGAAGTGAAATTTTCTACCCTATGTCCATGCTAGGCTCTATAATGTCTTCCCAGTTTTAAAATAACAAGTTTTCATGCTCTTAAAAAATCTGTCCTAAAAAAATTATTTTCACTACTTTTCCTCAGTGGGAGAAATCTGATCTCTCTGATTTTTAAAGGAATGTAATTTTGTCAAATATGTTCTGGAGATAGAAGTGGTATACTCTAACCACACGCTGCATTCACTCTAGAAGGCGTGTGCTCTAACCACATGCTGCATTCATTCTAGAAGGGGTGTGCTCTAACTACAGGCTGCACTCACTCTAGAAAGGGTGTGCTCTAACCACACATTGTATTCACTCCATTCATTTTGAGATTCCTGAGGATGAAGAAATGGGTACAACACACCCACCATTATTCTTACATTTTAAAAGAACCGGAGCATGTCTTTAACTTTTAGATATAACCAAAGACATATTGTTGGATTCAAGTTTTGAAAATCTTCCCAAGAGCAGACTCTACACCCTTTAACAATGGCCCAACTCCCAGGGAGGGTTTGGTTAGAAGGGCTATATGCAGATGTTGAACCCCACTAACACACACCATTAATACCTGCTAAGCTAAAACTGTGGAAATGTGTGAGGATGAAGTTATCTATGAAACATCAGCCTTTATTTTTATGTTGACTGCTTTTCAGTCACTACCATCTTGACAGAGGTAGAGGAAATAGTAGTAACCTAATTCAGGGTGTTAAAAATATTAATAAAGTTATATTAAGATCACACACACACACACACACACACACGTGTCATCTCTTCTTCACACTCTCAATTTACCTTCTCTAAGCATCTAGATAGCACCATCAGCCTTCTCCATTTTCCCCAAGTGAGAAACTTCTCTGGTCCGAGTCCTCTCCCTCACTCTGTCCTCAGGCAGTGAGCTCTGAAATTGTGTCTCTTTGGAAAGTCCTGACAACTTTGATTTTCCTCCCAGTTCTCCCTGAGTTCCAGTCCCACCTGCGGTCTGGACAGCAGCAGGCACAGATAACAGAGCTCCTGCAGCACTCCTCTGGGTGGGCCACTCTGCTTCGGGCCATCCTCCCTGGACCCACGCTTTCAACCTGACCTCTCCCTCCTACATGAGCACCTTGAAGTTCTTGTGCCTCTGAGGTATCTGGTCCATCCTTTGTGTGGAATTCCTGCGGAGAGACTCACAGCTTCTGCACTGATCTTTCCAGATCTAGGCATTAATAAAAGATGTCCCGTCAGGTTTATGAGGTATAGTGACTACTAATGCCTTGCGCTGCCTACTTATGAGATACTTAGAAATGCTCTGAGTGCTTTTAAACTGCTTTAGAAATATATATGCACATATCATGTGGGCTTAGACTACCCACATTGTATGCGTCTCACACACACACACACACACACACACACACACACACACACACACACACACACACACACATTTTGCTTTGGAAAAACTTGAAACTGTGCTTCAAAGCTCTGCAGTTATCCAAAGATGGTCAGCTCATTAGGCTCGGGAAGAAGTAGCCGGAAACTCCCTAGTTTATAATTCAGCCAAATGCTTGGAGGAGGCCTTGCTGGAATGATGAATGGCTAAGACAGGCTAATTCCTCAGCTCTCACTTGTGACAGCTGAGTTCCATGATATTTGTCTTACATTTTCTCTTTGACTGTGTGTGTGTGTGTGTGTGTGTGTGTGTGTGTGTGTGTGTCATACACTCAGGTAGCCACACTGGTTCATCTATTACCACATTGGCAGCAGGAGATTTCCATTGATTTGTTTCTCTGTCTTTGCTTTTTCTTTCTCTAACCCTTCATGCTGCAATGCAGAAGATTTATTCCCAATGATTTATTAAAATGTAATTCTAAGGTGACTCCACATCAAGGAAGTAATCCGCAGGTTATCTTTGTTTAAACTTGCAACCTGCTTTGTCAAGGAAAACTGCCTATGAAATTTTCATTATAATAGACAGCTTTTCATAATGAATGAAAAACAGCCATTATGATTGGAAACAAATTGCTCTGAAACAAACTCTTTGAAACAATGTGCCGCTTAATTGTATTTTGGAGGAGGGGGAGGCTGGGGCAATTCTATTTAATTGGTTACATTTTTCAGTTCTATAAATTAATTTGCACTACCCAATATCACTTAATTTTTCCCTAGGAAAGCTTTTGCTTGCCCTAGCAATATTATAACTGCTAATTCAATTACACTGAAATTGTTTAATAGAAAATATAATTGCTTATTCATACAGAATACCCATTAAAGAAGTGGGAGAGTGCGAACCTGAGGGTTACTGCATATTAATACTTTGGGAATACAGATGGGACTGTAGTGCGGGGAAGGTGCAGGCTGATCTTTAATTGTTCATCACTTGCCTGCAAAATAATATGAATGGACCCAAACTAAATGACCACTCATTACAGGTTTCAATTTAGGAGCCTGGCTGGGGTCAGCAGATTGCTTATGCTGATCCCAATGATTTGAAGTTGTGATTACCATAAGCAATTTAAATTTTATTGATCGCCCCTTCTGAAAGTTGTAATTGAGCATAGATGTTGGACCCAGAGCTCTCCAAACGAAATTGTACTCTGAAGCCCTCGCTGGGTTCCTGCAAGAATCAATAAACAGTCAGTCACATTAACAATGAAATAGGTCCATTAACATGCGGAGGTACTGGCGCAACTTTATTTAGGAAGGGTGTTAGTTCACGTCATTGTTTTATCAATGGATCTTGCCTGTACAAGGAAAAGTATGGCTTTAATATGTGTAATAAGCTTGTATGAAAATGAGATTATATAACACAAATAGATGGAATGTGACTAGGTACGTGCTTGAGTCCTTAGGGTGTCATTGTGATTCACGGCGTCATCTTACTGTAAACAGAGGTTTTATATGACTGGAATTCCAGCTCGCCTGCTGCAGTGCTTTGCAGTAATTTGGAATTTTTATTCCTGTTTATTAGATACAAGGTTTCCCTCCATCAAGGTTAAGTACATCTTGAAGGCTCCGTGCTCAGTGGCAAGTGGTGGCTTGTTAGGAGAACTATATAAGCTCCCCTGATGAACTTAACAGAAGGCTAAGATTTCTAATGGAAATCTAAACAATTCCAAGGAAATGGGGTGGTATTTACATCCAGAACACACCAAGGTCTATTCACAATGCTGACTTACCTATGGTTATCAAGTCATAGAACCTTAACGACTCTGAGACTGCACGGCAAATAGGATATCGGGAACAAGAGCTGACCATCTGAAGGGGCAGGGAAGAGTTGACTCTCAGTACTTCCTTTTCTGAAATGAATTGATCATTAACTTCATCTCTACTTTCTCATTACATGAGGTGCAGCCAACTCGGGGATTGACATCCTCTAAGAAAATGTGAAGCTAACAGATTGCAGAGAAAAACAATCCCATGTAAGTCTCTTCTCATCACATGAGATCTGGGGTACACAGACAGCCTACTGCAAGGGTCCCCATTAGGGACATTGTAGGAGAGCTGAAAGAAAGTGGGAACAAAAACCTTCCTGGTCTTTTGAATTGCCTGATAATTGATCAACACCACTTTCCCTCCTTTTCAAATAACTGAGCTAGAGTTTTATTTTTTTTTTCCTCAGAAAATTCATGGTCACTGACTCCGAATCTTTTATTAGTTAAGAACTCATTAAAAATATAGCAAGCAGCCCAGCTTCTTTTCTAGGTGTCTCCTTTCTTCCCCGTCCCTCCCTCCCTTTCCCTCTGCATCCCTCCTTCCTCTTTTTCTTTGTTTCCTCCCTCTCTCCCCCTCTTGGTCTCTCTTTGTCTCTGTTTCTCTCCCTCTCCTCTCTGTTTCTCCCCACCTCCCTCCATCTCTATTTCTTTCCTTCTCACTTTTCAGAAAAAGCTTCATGTAGTACAGGCTGGGTTTAAACTCTTTCTGACACTGAGGGTGACATGAACTCCTGGTCCAGTACCCCCAGTTATCATGTGGTAGAGCTGCAAGTATGTGTTACACACTTAGTTCATAAGCGCAGGGCTTTGAACCCAGGTCCTCATGCATACTCTCTACCAACTAATTGCACAAAAATGCAGATTACAGTTGATAAAATGTTTAGTGTTTACTAAAGCAGCAGGCAAAAGTATTCTCCTCTAATTTATGTTTGTCTTTTCAGGTTTTAGGCCAGTTGTTCTTTTTTAATCCAATGGCTTGAACATCAGATCCAGTGTATGGCGTTAATATGTACATTTGAAAACAGGAGAGATAGCTCAATGGATAAAGCCTTTCTGTGCAAGATGGAATCCTAGAATAAGTATTTGTATATGTCTATGATGTATATGCGTATGTGTATGTATAGCATACACACACATGCACATGTGTGCACAACACACACAAACACACACACACACACACACACACACACACACACACACACATAAGTGTGTAAAAAGCCAGGCTGTCACATGTACTGGTAACTCCCGAGTTGGTGGTTGATGTTAACAAGAAGTTTCTGAAACCTCACTGGCCAATCAGCTCAGCCAAAGTGGTCACTTTCAGGTTCAGTGAAAGACAGACACTATCTCAAGGAAATAAAAGATAAAGTGATCAAGTAAGATATTATGCCCTCCTCTGGCCTAAATGCAAGCGGGTATTGGTGCATTTAATGTGCGTTTGCATGGCCACACACATGTACACACACAAACATGCACACACACAAACCACTCACACTTGTACACACAAAAGAAAGCAACGCGTATTCAAGTATATTTCTTTTCAACTTATATTATAGCTCACATTTTGCCAAATATGTTCAGAATAAAAATGAAATGAAACTGTTTTCTTTCCCCACACATCTAGAAATTCTGAGCATACAAACCTAATTCAGAGAAATCAGATTGTTTTTAACATCAGAAAGTGCCACTTATTTGACTTATAAGAACTTCTTACATTTTGCTTATATGTGGCGTTGCACACCATATTCATTCACCTTGGACAATTGCCCTTGTGTTTAAAATACTGTTTTGTACTTATTTGTTCAAGCATTTTTACTGAGCTTCCACTAGGCAAAAAGTATCATTTCAAGTGCTCAGAAACCTGAATTCATTTATAAATAATTCCCAAACAGAATGTCTGCTTCTAACATTAGCTTCTGAAATAGAATAGAATCTTAATTAGTTTGAGATGAATTCCTACTTAAGTCATCTTCGAGGAAATGCACTCATTTCCACCTCTGATAGAGCCTCCTGTGTTTGACTCTGATGAGAATGGCTGTTTAAAGGAGGCCTCAGGTGTGATGCCAACTGTTCAAGCTCATTGTCAGCTGCTGGCTCCCGGAGTATTAACTCAAGATTAGTGAAAATATAGGGCTATGCCTACATTGGCCAACTCTGTTACAAAACTGAGCAGTTTTTGGTTAAGGGTGCAGCATCCTCTACAATGCCCTTGAGGAAGATTCAGAAGCTCATTCCATTTCCATCTGTTCCCACCATTAGAGGATGCAGTTGATTGATTCAATTGCAGCTTAAACAAAAGGTGAGCAGAGATGTGTTTATATAGTGTATGAATACAAATAAGCATGCTTTAGGATCATATCTAAGTGCACATATAGTATGTATGTGTGTATGTATGTACTATCTATCTATCTATCTTATCTATCTATTGTATCTATTATCTATTCT
>BDUI01000084.1:398050-418161 GCA_002335545.1 Apodemus speciosus
ACAAGAAGGAAAGAGTGGACCCAGGTTCTGGAAAGGCCCAATGCAGTAGTGTAGGGGCATACCAGAACAGGGAAGTGGGAAGGGGTGAATAGGGGAACAGGGGGAGGGGAAGAGACATATGGGTCATTGGGGGTGGGGAAACCAGGAAAAGGGAAATGAAATATAAATAAAGAATATATCCAAGAAAAAAAAGAAAAAAATCAAAAGAAGGAGAAGAAGAAGAAAGGACACTGGGAAAACGAATACCCTAATCAAAAGAAGAAGGAGCAACAAGCATTGTAGTTGGAAAGTGATGGGGCCCAGGTGTTTATGATGTAAGCCCCAGAAACCTAGGGCAACCAATAAAGTTGGGCAAAGCAATCAACTTTGTAGTAGACACCAAGGTAACACAGTAGGCCCTTAAGAAGACCCAAGGCCAACTGACTGATCAAAAAATTCCAGACCAAAGATAAAAGGAAAGTGTTCTAACACTCCTGAACCACCTCCTATTCCATTGACCTAAGAAATTCAGTAACTCACTCATTCTTGGTCATGCCTGGTTGCCTCTTCCCCCTTTACATAAACTGAAAGGCATTATCATCTTTGATTATAAGACACAGTAAGATTTACAGATATCCAGATAAAACTTGGTGTCTTGCCCTCTATCTAAAGAATACCTCCTATTTGAAAGTTGTGCTCTCAATAAAAAAAATACCATTGGACTACCTCTCAGATATCCAACAAAAATTTTCAGCAGGTATTGGCAGAAATCAAAGTTTTGGGACTGGTCATATACCAAGTTCCTATAAATGTTTATCAGTTCAAACACCCCTGTCCAGATTAAATAATACTCAATAAATACTAAGTGATCCTGGAAGCAAAAAGGGGAATTGCACTTCCTATTGTCCCCCCTAGAGAAATGGCATCCTAGTGGTCTGCCAGTCACCCTGGGAGACACCTCTACTGCCTGTGATAAAGCCCTAGAATCTCTGGTTATAGATCCATCCCAAGGTTTCAAACACATATACTCCAATGAGTCTGATTGCTCCAATGAAACAGGTGTACACTGTCTTGGACCTGAAAGATGCATTCTTCAGCTTTCTGTTGGCAGAAGTAAGTCTGCCCATCTTTGCTTTTGAATGGACAGACCTAGAGTGTTGATGACCAGCAGCTTCCCTAGATCAGGTTGCTTCAAGGATTTAAAAAATTGCCAACCCCAATTGTGAGACACTAAGTGCTGACCTCCTGTTCTTCTGTCAGAGATTTCCCAGATTCATAGTCTACAATATGTAGATGACCTCTTCCTCATCTCTGAAAGAGATTGAAAAGGGCCACTGAGGGACTGCTGTAAGAGTTACAGACCCTGCAGCACAACATGTTGGTTAAGAAATTCCAACTTTATACATCAGAGGCCACTTGGCTCTACTATCAGTTGAAAGGAGGCAAAAGAAGCCTGCCTCAGAGTAGCATTGCTGCCCTTCTTCTGATCCCAGTTCCAAACACACAATTATAAGAGACAGGTTTGAGAGTTCTTATGTATAGTAGGATATTGCCAACTCTATACCAGGGTTTTCAGGAAATGATAAGGCCACCATACACTAATGAAAAGTGAGGCATTGAGCCCCTAGTCTGTACTGATTGAATAGAAGGCATTTGAGGCTTTAGAAAGAGTTCCTACCCCAGCACTTCCAGATGTCTTAAAACCTTTCCATCTGTTTGCCCAAGAAACAAAAGGCATTGCAAACCAGGTCTTAAACCAAACTGTGGGACCAAGGAAATGTCCTGTAGCATATCTGTCCAAAGAATTGGGCCCTGTAGTCTCAGGACAGCCCACCTGTCTAAAAGGTGTAGTGGATATTCCTATTCTAGAGAAAGGAACAGACAATTAGGTCTGGGTCAGGATCTTGTAGTCATAGCACCTCACACAGCTGAGGCCCTCCTCCCAGTAATACCAGAATTCTGGCTGTCTAATGCTGTGTGACCTATTCCTGGATCACCCTCAAGTTTCATTTTGAGAAATCCACTACCATCAGTTCTGATACACACTGGCCTGATGATGAACTGCAAGTGCCCATCCATGACTGTCTTGAGTTGACTACAGTGATCCAGGGGATCTTCTTAGCCCTACCGAGCACCACTCTAAAAGATCCCAATGCAGTCCTCTACTTGGAGAGGAGGATATAATAGCTTACTAGTTGTATATTCCTTTCTGGGTGGGTAGATGCATTCATCATCCAAACTTAAACTGTTCAAATAGCAGCTAAAAATCTTCTCTGGGAACCAGTCCCSCAATTTTGTCTCCCCTTAGCAAAAGGGTCTAACCAGCCTGAGTTTCATAGCAAATACATCACAAGTAATATCTAAAGCTTTAGGTATAGCTTGGGAACTTCATTGTACATGTAGACCTCAGAGTTCTGGGCAGGTATAAAGAATGAACATGGCGTTAAAAGAAACCCCAATAGATTTTCATTAAAGTCCAGCAATGGGTGCATAAACCTCCTTTCTTTGCTTTGGGTCTACTGCATGCCATATAGGGAGGGATTTACTGCTATTGAGATTATGTTTGAAAGACCTCCCCTACTGCTTCCCTGTCTCAGAGACCAACAGTTGACAAAACTCTCTAACAAGTCCCCACTCAAGGCATTGCAGGCCCTCCAGTTCTCCAGAAATGCTACTCACTAGCTTTTCTGAGATCCAGCCAACCTCTGAGTTCACCACCAGTTACCCCTTGTTTGAGCTCAGTGATGCTGTCTATATGGGGCTAGTTGGTAACCAATGGGGACTGCAAAAAACATGGAAAGGACCCTACATGGTGATTCTTCTCTACTTCTCCTGCTGTGAAGATACTTGGCATTATACCATATGTTCACTACAACAACTGGACACTGTTACCAACTGGGCTGTTTCCTGAACTATGGGCCCATTAAAATTTAAGGTTTCATTGTGTCCTTGTCACTTATCCTCTCTGTACCTCTACCTCCTTCTGAGTCTTGTGCATTACCTTTTGTGTATAACTCCATGGTCTAACCCCATCACACTGAGGTGGTGTAGGGCTTAGACCTAGAACTGAGGGAGACAGATTCAGGGAAGGTGTTAGCCAGAGTGATTAAAGGCCACCAAACCATACCTTTACCTTTACCATACCACCAACCCCTTTACCTTTGCTCATCAATGCCCACTTTATTAAGTGTCTGGTTCTACTGGAGAAAGAAAAGTTGTGGGGAATTATCTGTTGAGACAGAAACACAGAGTTTACAATGCATGCTTTTCAGCTGATCCTCTTAGCTGCCAAGAACAATGGAGTTTCTGCCATGAAATATGGGTTGGCGAAACAGAGGCTTCCTGGAAATACATGGATGAATGTATAGATCCCTTTCAAGGAATACACAATAGAAAAATGTAATTCAATGGCCATAAATTTAAAAGTCTGAAAATTTCTTATGAAGGATTCTGGCCTTTGGGAAACAGGGAGAACCAGGAGAATCAGACTATGCACAGTAGTCCCAGTAGGGACATAGAGGTAGATTTACTATTAAGAAGAAATGGAACCCCAGATCCCCAGACCTTTGGGTCCTAACAAAGATATCCTACCTGTGCCAAATGCCCGGCCAACTTTCGTCTCCAAAGAAGGTGTCTTAAAAGATACCAGGGCCACAGTCTCCCACCTGCTGCTATCAGGAAGTTGGGGAATCCTAATCCCTATTCCACTACTGACAAGTTACACCACATTGTCAATCATTTCTAGCCAGAAATTGACTAGGATTACTGATTATGCTCAGACCCCTGAACCCTGAACTACACAGGATAGAAACTAACTAGACTTTCAGTCCATTGGCTGACTAAGCTCACTGTGACTAGGGAAAGCCCAAATTAACATTAGAGAACATATAAAGTGCTGAAACCTATCTAATACTTCAAATTTGTAATAGGCTCTTTTCATTCTCATGCCTGCTATTTCTGCCTTGTGGCTCAACTGATCTGAACAATAGCAGTATTACTGAGCCACGGAGACCATTTGGTGGGCATGTACTAATGGTTTAACTAAATATGCCTCTTTGAATGCATTCCAAACTGAGAAACCCCTTTAATCTTAGTACATAAGATTAAGGGAAAGATTCATCCATCTTTTCTAATTTGGAGACATTTTTGGTTTAACCTGAAACTCACTCTAACTTGGTCTACCTCTGCCATGAAAGTCCAATGGAAAAACAAAAGTACCTGAGTCTGTTCTAAAAATTCAGGGTTGAAATGCCCCCAACTAATTACATGTTTGGCTTCTGTTAAACTGTTTGCCTTACTTTTCCTTGGAATTGTTAACTAGGATATAATTTTTCTGTGTTCTTTGCCTTTAAAAGTTTGCTGTAAAATGTTTTCAAGGCTATTCTTTGAGAAGTATTTCTCTCCATCCAGTCATTGGCAGATCAATACAGACTATCCATTCAGACTTCGGTCATGCTGAGTGGTCTTTGGGTCTCTACCCCACAACGTGGTCTACTGTACAGAGCCATAATGGTGTGTTATGCCACAAGGTAGGAACTTGACATTGATCAAGGTGATCTTCCTCTCCCAACCTTGGTCGAGCAGGGATTCCTGTGCTATTCAGGATCCTGCTTCACCTAGGGTGGAGTGCTCAGCACGAAGGTGAAGTTCCTCCAGATCTACAAATTCCTGAATTAAGCAGGCAACCCACCCAGCTGCCTGAGCAGTGGAGCCAATACCCAACAGAGAGCCAGATCAGTTCCCAGAACTCACCCAGGAGTCTGAGAGGAGGGGCTTGCCCAAACTGTTAAATTGTCAGACCTCCATTAAACTTTGGCCTTCATTGGTAAACTATCATCCTGGCCCTCTTTCTTTTCGCCTCTTCCCCATCCATCCCTCAGCTTCTGTTCCAGGAACCCAGTTCGCAGTAGCTGCAAGCAGCTACACTCTACCCCTTTGTGGTTTCTAGGTTTTTAGACAAGGCCATGTATTCTGTATTGAACTGAAGGTTGGTGGTTACCTGTGTTGGTTTGAGGAAGAAATATCTCCAATAGGATGAAGTATTTCAATATATGATCCTTTGTTGATTGTGCTTTTTTCAGGAGGTTTAGGAGGTGTGGCTTTGAGGCAGATGGTACACTACTAAGGTTGAGCACTGAGAGTTTAGTCCCAAACACTTTTACCAGTTTTCTCTCTCTGGCTTCTGTTTGAAACCGTGAGTTCTCATCTTTCTGTTCTAGGTACCATGCTTGCCCCATGCTGCCATGTCATTGGCATGACTGAATTTTGTCCCTTTGACACCATAACCCCAAATAAACTCCTCCTCCTAAAAGTTGTCTTGGCCACACTGTTTTATAACAGCAACAAAAAAAGTAACTGACACATTCATCAAGACTGAAGATGGTGTCATGTGACACACCTATTCTCCAGACCTTAATGTGTCAACTTCTAATCCAATCAATTTGTTTCCCCAAATGGCTGGAAGATGTTTTTAAAATAATGAGAATAATGAGATTATATATATGATCTTGGATAAGTAAAACAAACAAACCAAAATGAGATGTTTTAAGTGTGAATGGGTTTTAAAATGCTCCTGTAAAGTGCTGACTGTGCCTGGAGGGTGCTCCCAAGGCTGATCTCTTGTCTTTGGCCACAGGAACTCATTTAGTGGAAGAAGAAAATCAAATTAATTTCTGCAGGTTGATTGCTAACCCCCAAATGTGCACAAACAACTTTGTACCCTCTCCAATGTACACACACAAGTTTTCCCCTAGCCCCAAGAAACACTGGCAACCTTCCCCATGGACACACAACAGTTCTTCTCTGACTTCCAAGCCCTGCATGCTCACCCTTCATGAGCTCACACACATTGACCTCTGACCCCTGTTGGTGGTATGCACCCTCCTTCGGATGTGTAAACACCAGTTATCCTTTGACCTTGGGGAGGTGCACATACCACCTCTAAATAAATGATACAATTTATTAAAAAATATGTTAAGAAGTCAAAATAATTTGTTTCAGTTGACTTTTTACTGAGCCAAAAGCAAAATGAAAGTAACTTTTCAACTTCAAACAGGAACAACAAAACCCATCTTATACCCTCTAAAGTGAAAGGTACTCTTTTTCCTTAGAGCCGAACTTTGAAGGCATCTGGTCAAGCATGAAGCATGTCTTTAGCTCTTCTATTCAGGTGAGAACTTCTTTAAAGTGTTGCTTCTTCCAAGGTCAACCACTGCCTTACACATGTAGTAAACACACTATGAATTATCCTTGATTCCAGACATTTCATCCAAGAAGCTACTTGGGCTTTAAAAATGATTTGGCCATGATATTGACTCGGTACAAAGTAGGGTTACTATATTGTTTCTCTAGAGTATTTGCTGTATCTGGAGACACGTCTTTTATTGCTGTTCCTAAGAAGTTGGTATTGGTATAGAATGGGTAAAGGCCTGAGATGTTGCTAAATATCCAGTATTGTACTTGACAGCCCACCCATAGAAGAAATTGTTGAGTACTAAATGTCAATAGGGACTGAGGTTAGTAAACTTAATTCTAGGGCCACATGCATACCACCGCAGATGAGCACACACACACACACACACACACACACACACACACACACACACACACACACACACTCATAAACACAGGCTCATGTGCATGTACACATAAAACCAAAAACAAAACCTCTTTACTTCGGACTCCCTACTCCAAATGCACATCATTAGAAACACAGCCAGTCCGTGTTGAGCACATGCTCTATAATGAGAATTACATGCACAGTGTTATGGATTAAGCTGGGCGGTTACGACGATAAGAGCAATTCCTGCATTTGCTGTACTTGTTTCTAATGCCCGTTAAAAAAAAGTAGGCAGAAGCCTTGGCTAGTTTCTGTTTGTTTTCCAGTTTTCTATCCTTGTTGGTGTTTCTCTGTGTGTTATTCCAGTATTGGTATTATAGATGTTAAGAGGGGACATTTCTTTGTTATGAATAATTCTGATCACCAGGAATACCACAATGTCAATATGTTTTTCAGTAGAGATTTTGTCATCTGGCACTTCCAGAGCTACTCCTCCTGCTCACCAGTTGTGCAACTGGGTCACAGTGCAGGATTCCTTCCATGGGGCTAGCAAGGTCACATATTAGGCTCTTTCCAGTTGCAAAGGCTGGCATTATAAATACATAACTTGCTTGCTTGGAAATATCATTGAAATAATTGACTTATTTTTGTCATCCCGCTGAGGGTAGCTACTTTTTCTCTCTTTTTGAGGCAGAGTCTCATATAGTCCAAGGAAGCCTTGAATGTGTTATGTAGTTGACCCTGGTCTTAAACTTTAATGCTCCACTTTCCATAATGCTAACATTACAGACATGGTGATGGCTGCTTACCATTTTGTTCTACTTACATATTTTATAAACAATAGCAAGACACAATGTTACTAAAGTGACCCGACATGCAAAGGGATCTTTGTAGCTTTAATTGGAGGCTCCAAGCTGACTTTCTGATCTTCATTTTCCTGGGGTGCAGGACACATATAATGGTGCATTGTTTGCCCTGTTTCTTTTTTTTATTTTTTTCAACATTATTTTTATTGATTCTTTGGGAATATTGCATCATGCACCATGATCACATTCATTTCCTTGTCTGGCCAGGTCTGTTCTCCCATCCTGTGACCTTCTCCCCCACAAAAAAAGCATTGAAATTAAATAATTATAATTTGTGTCATGTATATACTCACTGGAAGATGATCATACTTCCAGTGACCAGTGCCTTAAGTAGATCTGAGCCCTTCCCTTCCTTCACCCCTGCCAGAGGTCATTGATTGTGGAGAGCTACACTTCAGCATCCTTATCACAAATTTTTAGAGAATTCTCTTCAATGGTTTCCTGTTTAGGCTGCTACTTTACGTGGGAGTTGGAAGGTAGGGACTGCCACAGAAGTCTTCCACCTCTCAACTATGTCTCCGCAACCATTCATATCACCGCAAACATAGCTTCCTCTTTACATTCAGAAGGAGCATGGATTGTGGTTTCCACATAGTCTCTGGAAGCACAGACCAAGAACGTGGTCCCTGACTGTAGTAGGCCCATGGACCGAGACAAAGCAGCCCTGATCATAGACATCACCATGGCCTCAGCAGTCAGTGCAGGCTATTCACATCACTATGGACCTCAGTGGCAACATGGCCCATGGACACTAATATGGCTCCAGGCTGCAGCCCAGAGCAAGAATATTCACGTGGCCTTTGGTGGTAACATAGTCATGGATGTTGTCTTAGTTGGGTCTCCATTGCTGTGAAGTGACACCATGACCAAGGCAACTCTTACAAAGGACAACATTTAATTGGGGCTGGCTGATTGGCTCTGAGGTTCAGTCCATTATCATCATGGGGTGAAGCATGGCCGCATCTAAGCAGGCATGGTGTTGGAGGAGCTGAGAGTTTTACATCTTGTTCCTAAGGCAAACAAGAGGAGACTGGCTTTCAGGCTGTTAGGAGGACACTCTCTCAAAGCCCACCCACACAGTGACAAACTTCCTTCAACAAGGCCACACCTACTTCAACAAGGCCATACCTCCTAATGGTGCTTCTTGTTGGGCCAAGCCTATTTAAATCATCACAGACATCAACACAGATCCCCCAGGCACAGTAGAGTTTTCAGTTATTTTTGAGACAAGATTCAGACCAGATTGGTACAGAACTTACCATTTAGCCCAGGCTGGCCCCAAGCTCTCTATCCTCCTGCTTCAGCCTCTGGACTTCTGGTATTATAGGCGTGTGGCATGAAGCCTCTCTGATTTCTTAGTTTTAAACCAGCACATTTTTATAGAAGAAGGTTGTCATTGCTTGATGTCATTCAAAATATCATTACAAGAAATGCTTTTGGCAATCAACATGGAAATATTTTCAAAATGGCCGTACTTAAGAGCTGCAGATATCACTTCAATCTGCTCTTGAATGACTAGGTTGGAGCCTAGTCCATTGGACATGCAAAAGCTCATCCAACCCACGCCACCGTCTCCCCCTATTGCCATCCTTATTTCTTGATCATTCCTGAGGAAGTGACATGCAATTGTCTTCAGATCATTTTGAATGAGAGAAGTAATAATATTGATAATAAAAATCCAAATTCAGAAAAGACATGTACTTGATTCAGCAGCCTGAATATTTGTGCGCGATGTTAAAGGTGTACTAAGGATGTATTAATCTTATTTTCCCCTTTCATTTTACATGAAAGCTGTCATTATTGGGATAAGAATAAAATGAACATAAGTATGATAAATGATAAGTGCCCACGAGAGTCAATACACTACTCTAAGAGAGCATTGCTAATCAACTGGTGCAGCAGGCTAATGCACCCTGCAAACAACCACCTCTGAGCGATGCTAAATCTGTAACTTAGTGAGCTTGGCATTTAGCTTGGAGCTGCTTTTGGCTTAAGGTGAAACAAAGGGTACAGTCATATGTGGACCACAGTAGGAAGCTCTGTTTTGGGTGATGTCCCTGTAATACCATGTAAAACACAAAATGGCTTCTATATCCCTGACAGGCCTCGGTGTATACATGAGCTGTTTATTGGATGTTAAGTAGCAATCAAAGTTGACAGTGTTCTATGGTTATTTTTATGATGGTGGAAGCAAGAGGAGGAGCGTCAGTTAGCTCCCAGTTTGAAAGCTCTGTCTTGTATGATGAACCTGATGAACACAAATTTAAAAAATGCAAGGGCCGAGGTCTCCATGCTAGTGGGTGCCTGCTATAATCTTAAGGCATACTTTTAAAACTTGATTCTTAATTATTAATAGAGAAGTAATTCTCTCTGCATTTGATGATCTCAAGACCTCTTACACAGCTTCTTTGTTAACTGCCAGACYGTGCCTGTTCTCTGTACTCCAGTTAGCAAGATGATGGACAAGAAGAAAGTTGTTCATATGGTATTTGAGCCCAAAAGCATTTCTATTGCCCTTAAGAGACAAGTGTAAGAGCTTGAAACTGATCTGTGTAGACATGGTTGACTGCACTTGGGTTGACAGAGAATCTGTTGGGTGTAACAAATGCTGTTACCGGTTCTTTGGGTGAATGATGCTTGCTATTGACATCAGTCATCTTGGCTCTTCTGATGGTTTAGAGAGGCCTGCTACACTCTCTTTCCTGTGGCTGATGAATTATTTAGCATATATTGAGCATGTACTATATGCTGAGACCACATGATGCAATAAAACAGAAGAGCCATACCGACCTCAAAATTCTATCTTCTGCCCGACAGTTCAGGGAGGAGCTGGAGACATTGAAAAGGAAAGGATGGGGATGAGAAAGCAGCCATTCTTTCAGTCTTTCCTTGTAGCCAGCACTGTGAACCTCTATTCTCATTGCCCAGGCTCCAAGCCAGAGAGGACTTTCTGGTGTGTGAACACTGGCGGAGAACAACAAGAAAATGGAAGGAGAAAAGAAATACATAGATAGTGGCTGAGGGAAGTTTGTAAAGATCATACGGTGTAGACTGTAACACAGAAGGACTTTCTATAACTTTGAATACCATAGGTTGCCTATGTAGGCAACTATGTGTTGGTGTGAACTGAGTGTGTGGTGGTGGCCAGCAGGATTTACCTTAGTGCAGATCATCGCTGTGCTCTTCCTTAAATTTATACTGATATAGACATGTAATAATGGCTCTTTTATGTCATTTATTTCCATGAATGTCAGGAAGGACTATGTCAAAAAATTGTCATTAAGCAGAAATTTAAACTAGGGGTCTACTATGTCTTTGGATCCAAGAATATAAGCAAAGACAATAAATAATGGCAAAGAACTTACTTAATTTTTCTCTTCCCTTTCTTCCATCTTTCCCCTTCTCCTTCCTCTCTTTGTCTCTGACTTTTTTCTTTCATCTTTTATTCCTTCATCCTTTCTTTTTTCCTTCCTTTTTTCCTTCACTTTACCCTACCTCCCTTCTCTTATTCCCTCCTTTTCTTTCCTGTCTTCATTTCTTTCTCCTTTCTTCTCTTTCTTCCTCTCTTTCTCTTCCTTTCATTCATTCATTCTTTCTCTTTCTTTCTTTTTCCTTTCCTTCCTTCATTTCTTCTATCTGTCCTTCCTTCCATTTGTCTTTCTGTCTTTCAAAAGAGTCTCGTGTAGCCCAGGAAAACCTCGAACTTGCTAATAGCCAACTTGAACTGATCCTTTTTCTACCACCTCCAGCATCCTTGCATCATAAGTATGTACTGCCACACCTTGATCTAGTTACATCCTTTTGAGGTGTGCTAAAGTTGCTATACCACAGTTATGGCTATAGTATAACTAAAAGTTACAAATAAATGCTATCATTTTGTGTGTTTAAGAAACACAAGTTGAGGCTACTTAGAGGATAACTGTCAGACGAGTGGTATCTGATAGAAGAGTTTAGATAGTTCCCCCAAACAGAGGATTCTGGGGAAAGCATGGTGGCTGTCTGTTCAAAGTCACTTGCTGAAATAAGATGGGAGACCAGAGGACTTCTGCATGGTACACATGGACCATAACATCTGTGGAAAGAAGCATACTCCTAACTTAAGCAACTGGGAATGTGTTTGTAATCTAGATTCCAGCAGCCTCAATTCAATTGCATTTCAATTCTATTACTCATAACGGAGGACAGGAGCACACATTTGTCTTTACTGTATTTTCCATCCTCACAGAATGCCTTCTAGACTGAATGAGAATATAAAGGAAATGATTTTGAATTCTTGCAAGAAATTTGAATTCAACGAATAATTGTAAGATCTTATATCCAATTTATATATTGTTTTTGCTAAATAAAAGAGGAAAGAATAGTTTGAATTTCATCCTGCTGTTTTGGTAAAAAAAATCTCTGAATTTGTCTTCCTGAATTGTTTTCTATGTATTAGATAAAAGTCATTGTCCTTAGCAAAGTATCTTGTCAGTTATTTTTTCTCTTTTCTTTTCTTTTCTTTTCTTTTCTCTTCTCTTCTCTTCTCTTCTCTTCTCTTCTCTTCTCTTCTCTTCTCTTCTCTTCTCTTCTCTTCTCTTCTCTTCTCTTTTCTTTCTTTCTTTCTTTCTTTCTTTCTTTCTTTGTTTCTCTTGGTTATTTTGAGACAGGGTTTCTCTATATAGCCCTGGCTGTCCTGGAACTCACTCTGTAGATCAGGCTGGCCTCGAACTCGAAATTTGCCTGCCTCTGCCTCCCAGAGTGCTGGGATTACAGGTGTGCGCCACTACTGCCCAGCTTACTTTTTTTTTTCAATACCTAGAATTTAAACCTCTCATTACTTTATTTATATCTGAGAAAGTGGCAAGAGGATTTTAAATTTTATAAATAAAAGTCAGTTAAATGCATGATGCGGTTTTTGGCTCCGCCATCCTCTCTGCCCCCATTTTCTGTAACATGAACTGAGTCTTCTCTAGTTTGCATTTCAGGAGTTGCACCAGAGGTTAGCATAGGTCAGCTTCTTTCAAACTTGTGTTTTCTTTGGCCTCTCTTGACAGATAAACCATGTTCCTTTACTCAACTGAGCCTGAAGAATCTCAGCTCGGGATAGGGAATGGGAACGTTTGTACCCTCAGCTCACATGCTGCTGYTGCTCACTAGTTGAGGTCACATAGATTAAAATCTGCACAGTGGCCCATTAAACATCGCATTTCATCTGAAATGTCCTTTTGCAAATGTTTTCAGAAAAATTTCTCTATGCTTACAAACTTACAATCATTTCTCTGAAGTCTTGCTGTTAACATCACATTTTTCTACATTAATGTATGCAACAAACATTGTATGTCATATTTGTTGATATATTCTGTGCTTCTACATCATTGTAATTGTATACATTTCCTTGATGACCATTGTGACAGCACTGTAAACAATTTATTATCAATTGGCTTTACATTCAATTCTAGAGCCTGTGATGACTCCATTTTTTAAAATTAAAAGTATTTAAAAGTGTTGAGCAAAAAGCAACCAAACCAAACAAACAAACGAAGCAGACAACAAACAACTCCCAAACATCTGTAGACTGAACTCACTGCAGAGCTCTGAGAAGCAGGAAATGCAGGCATTTGTTGTTTCCACAGAACATACCAACCCTGACACAAGAGACAAAAACAAAGCAAGGCCACCGAAAGAAGAGAAATGGATGTTACTGATGGGAGGCAGAGTGGAGACAGGACTGAAGGTTTGCTCTCAGGGATGTATCGTCCTCATCAGAGAGGCTCCCTCTGGCAGCAGATGGGAACAAATGCAGAGACCCACATCCAGACAAGATGCAGAGAGGCAGGCTGACTTAGGTGCCGCTGTCAAATCCCTCCTCTCAGAACTCCCTCAGAAGAGGATGATGTATAGAGATTGTGAGAGGCAGAGGGGATGGAGGACACCAGGAGAACATGGTCCTCTGAATCAACTAAGCAAGGTGCATCATGAGCCCACAGAGACCGGACGAGCAAGCACAGAGCCTACTGACTCTGCCTTAGGTCCTCTGCCTATGAATTAGATCTCTTAGCTTAGTATTTCTATGGGACTCCTGAGTATAGAAACAAGAGGATCTCTGGCTCTTTTGCCTGCTCTTGGGACTTATTTCCTCCTGAGAAAAGGTTTTGCTTCATCTTGTTATATTAGCTTGTCTCTTCAAAGCTTGTTCTTGTCTAATACAGAACAGAAAGGAGTAGATCTATCAGGGGAGGAAGGTTGGTTGGTGTAACTGCCCACAGTTACATCGAACGGGTTACCTGGAAGGGAAGCTGGGGATGTATGGAAAAGCGGCAAAAAAGAGACAGAGACAAAGATAACACATGCTATTCAAGATCTCTGTCTCTTTTTTGCCACCTTCCAATACATCTCCAGCTTCCCTTCCAGGTAACCCGTTCAATGTAACTGCCATTTCACTTTTCTCCCGGCGCCTTCTTTTCCCCAGTGAGTTCCTCTCCCTTTGCCTTTTTTGGAATGATCCAGTCAGGTGCTCCTCTCTTTCCAGATCTCAGTGGGCCCTCCATTTGACAGTGCCCGCACTGTCAAAGTACCAAGTATTGGGCGTAGGTCTGGGGGACTGACATAAAACACAGACATGGGTCATTCTGTAAGGAGAATGCCAAAGCTTTACTGAGGAACCAGCAATATATACTAGAGTCCGGGCGAAAAACAACAGGAAAAAACAATCATAGCCATAGGTCAGGCACCTGGGAAGTCCCTACCACAGGGGCTGGGAATGCAGGAACCAAGCTAAGCTGCAGGATGTTTTGCTCTCAGGAAACCTGTGCAAACGGCTCAGCTGGGGGCATTGAGCTAAGCTCACAAGTTCTCAACAGGTTGGAAGGAATTGGGAAGAATAGAGGGAGGGGAAACTATAATCAGATTATTGTATGAGTAACAGACTTATTTTCAATTAAAAATAAATAAACATTTTAAAGAGAAAAAAATTGAGCAGAGAGATTAGGCTGTGTTCACACTAAAAGGTTTAGAGAAAGTAGTAACAAAGCACAAAAAGCAAATTGGTCATTTCAAAGAAGAAAAAAAAAAACCAAATAGATAAATAACTGATTGGTTAACATCACGTTGTAGTAGAGAACTTTATCACCATTCAGGTTGAAGCTGGCTTTTTTGGGGAATTTGGCTTTTATTTGCAACTCTGACTGCCTAGTAGGCCATATAGACAGATTAGCTTCCGCTCCATTCTGTTGAACTTTAGTGACATTATTGCTTCACTCTTTAGTTCCATCTACTGAGTCCCATCCCTAGGAGCTTAATCCAAAGCAATGGCCTCCCTACATTTTAGATTAACAATTGTATTTCAAAATATGCACCAGAGGTAAAAACAAAAACTTGCTAGAAAATATAATTTTTTTCATCCAACTTTGGAAAATGGGATGGTCTAGGTATAAAATACTGTACTAAAATACTCTACATAAAAATTTTAAAAATGTTTTACCATCTTTCATTTGTTTTTGTAACGAATTATAGCAAGACAAGTGTGTTTCCTAGTAGTGCCTACATACAGCGTTGTTACTGTATTCTGTTCTAACAAATATCCCTTGACCTCAGCCCTCCTCCATTACAAATGTTTTCCATTGATTTAATGTTGACAACATACTCGCCATCAAATGTGAAGGAACTACTGAGATTTCTTATGTATGACCCTGACTGGAAACAGTTTAAAAATACTACAAGTTTCCATAGCCACATAAAAATAATTACAAATGGATACTGAAGTAAAGGCAAAATTAAATTATCCCTTGAAGAAGATACAAGAAAAGTTCTCTAACATTGGATTAGGCGGTGCACCCCTACTGGATACTGGAACCATAAAATAAAATAAAGTAAAATAAAATAAAATAAAATAAAATAAAATAAAATAAAATGTATAAGTGAATCTAAAAATCTTCTTTTAGAAGGACAGTGAGAAAATGGGAATGCAAGCCAGCAGGAACTATGTACAAGCACATATGTGATGAAAGGCAGACATGAAAACATCTTGTAGGCCAGTAATGAAAGAAAACAAATCAAAGTGAAAAATGGGTCAAAGATTTGGTAGAAACCCAGCATAACTTCCTGCTTTAGGGTGGGATGCTTTGAATGAGAATGTCCCCCACAGGTTTGAACTCTTGGTGTCCAGTTGGTGGTACTCTTTGTGGAGGCTATGGAATCTTGAGGGGTGTGATCTTGCTGGAGGAAGTGGGTCACTGGACATGGGTTTTAAGAGTTCATATCCTCACCCTACTTTCTCTTCTCCCTTTGTACAGGCGATCTGTGATCAGACAGCTTCCTCCTTCTGCTGCCACACCCACTCACGCCTTCCCCATCATTAAGGATACTTTCCCTCTGGGACAGTGAGCTGAGACAAACCAGTTCTTCTTTACAATGCTTCTGTTCATGCTATCTTACCACAGCAACAAAAGTTAACTAATGCAAATGATAAAAAGATGGAGGTGCTGATAACTATGTTCTATGAGGAACAAGACAATAAATACCCAGGATTGATGGGCTATGTACAGTTCCTCTCCTGTAACCTCTGTTTTCATTGAGTTAATGATATTGGGAAATATCATTAATATTTTGTGTGTAGTGCATTTGCACTTGTATGTGTGGGGAGCATGCATATGTTTGTATGTGGAACCAGAGGTAGAAGTTGGGTGTCTTCTCCACACTGGTTTTAAAATAGTGTCTCTCAGTGGGATTATAGATCCCTAACTGGATAACCTGGCAGCATTTCTCCATGGCCTCTGGATCAGTTCCTGCCTCCAGGTTCCTGCGGTGGCTTCCTGAATGATGGTTTGTGTCTATAAATTATAAGGTTTGAAATAAACCCTTTCCCCATTGTTGGTTTTGGTCATTGTGTTTCATCACATCATTAGAAACCTAAAATAGTCAGCATGGAATACATAGAAAGTAACAGGTCATTAACAGGCTGTATAATAAGACTCAGATTTAAGAAATTTTTGTTCTTCCTTCTTCTTGAGCTTCATGTGGTCTGTGAATTGTGTCTTGGGTATTCCAAACTTTTAGGCTAATATCCACTTATCAGTGATTGCAAACCACGTTCTTTTGTGATTGCATTACCTACTTCACATAAGATGATATTTTCTGTATCATCCATCCATGATGGATGGATGTATTCCATCCATTTGCCTAAGAATTTCATTTGGTCCTTCTTAGAAGGGGGATCAAAATACCCATGGGTCTGAGCCAACCAATAGACTGAGCATAGGTTCCCCAATGGAGGAGCTAGAGAAAGGACCCAAGGAGCTGAATAGGTTTGCATGCCCCATAGGAGAAACAATAATATATACCAACAGTACCCCCAGAACTTCCAGGGATTAAACCACCAACCAAAGAGTACACTTGGAGGGATCCATGGCTCCAGCTGCATATGTAGCAGAGGATGGCCTTGTTGGACATCAATGAGAAGAAAGGCCCTTGGTCCTGTGAAGACTCGATGCCCCAGTGCAGAGGAATGCCAGGTCAGGAAAGTGGAGAGGGGGTGGTAAGCAGGACAGGAGGGATGAGATTGGGGGTTTTCAGAGGGGTAACAAGGAAAGAGGATAACATTTGAAATGTAAATAAATCAAATATCTAATAAAAGAGATTTTTTAAAAAAATTTGTAGATTGTGCAAAATCTGCTTGTACTAATTTGACCTGGAAGTCATATTTGCTGACCTTAAGTACAGACTCCAAACACAGCAACTTAAAGCATCTCCTCCCATTCCTTCTACTTAGAATTAACAACATCTGTGCCCTTTTATGTATTGATGCTTCAATTTTTCAATATCTGCACAGTCTAGTAAATCCCAAGCCAAGATATGTAATTAAAGTAGATCTGAGTAGGTAATGCCCAGAGATGCTCCGGGGAAGCAAAGTCATCATTTCTGAAGAATGGACTCTCATAAAGTTTACAATAGCCAAGGAGGAACTCAAAATGAATATTGTAAAATATGAAGGAAACCACCACCGAGAGCCTATATTGGTATCAGTTATTTAAAATGTTAGAAGAGATATGCAAAGCAAAGAGCCAAACAAATGAAAAACAAAAAACAAAACAAAAACAAAAACAAACAAACAAACAAAACAACTGAAGCACAGTAATTAGTGGAGAGCAGGTCAGTGAGATAGCTCACTCAGGAAAAGATCTCCTACACAGGCCTGACAACCTGAGCTTGACCTCTGGAGCCCATGGAGGAAACAAAGAAGTGATCCCAAGAAGGTTCTCCATGATCTCTACATGTGTGCCATGATGTGTTGAACACACACACACACACACACACACACACACACGCACACGCACACGCACACGCACACACACACATGCACACGCACACAATGATGTATAAAACCAAAAATTTAAAGATTTGCAAGCAAATTTAGAAATCCTGAGGCATGATTTTTTTTAAATTCATGTGCATGTGGACACACATATATATGTGTGTGTGAGACCCAAGCACAATCTCACATGTCATCCTCATGAGCACCATCCATCTTCTTTGAGACAGTCGTTCATTGGCCTGGAGCTCACCCACTAGGTAAGCTGAGTGTTGGGACCCAGGGATCCTTTTTCTCTGCCCCTTACCTTTGACCCATACTGGGGTAGGTTCTGAGGGCCAAACTCAGGTCTTCTTGCTTTTAAATCAAGCATTTTGCCAACTGAGTTATCTCTCTAACCCCCTGAAACATAATTTCTGATAACATCTCAATAATTTAAATTAGAAATTGGATGAGTGGATTAAGGCCCATGCATATATAGTGATTTAGAAGAAAGAAGGCCCAGAATTGAACACAGAGGAAAATATGGAAAGTATACAAGACTGGTTATATGGTATGACATGGAAAGAGCTGGATTCTATTTTACTCCTCATTTGATCATAGTTTCAGAACATGAAGGATAGTGGGAGACATGAAAAGAATTAGGTAAGTGCTGAAGAAATCAGATTTCATGTTCATTTGTTTTAAATGTCTATATTCTATATATTGAGATAAGGTCTCATGTAGACTAGATTGGCCTTGAACTCTCCACGGAGCTGAGGGTGACACTGAACTCCCGATCCTCCTGCATCTGTCTCCTAGTTTCAGGGATTACAGGTGTGCTTTATCCCTCTAGCTAAGCAGTTAGAACATATTATATATTCAGAGTAGGTAAAAATTTCAGCTAACTTAAAGTGATATTGGAAAACTGCACAAATCTAAGGAATGACACATCAGTGCTCAAAGAAAGGAAAATATATTTTACCTAGAAAGGAATAAAAATTGTTCGACGATATTACTAAAGCACATAAATCCATAATACCCCAAAGTGCTGAGAATAGAAATCTGATTGGCAAGGAGTCGTGTTCTATTTGTTTTAGAACACAGGAGCAAAATAAAGATATTTTCATGAGAAGAAAAAAAAATCCCGTGTTCCCTGTCAATAGACCCTTTCTAAAGACTGCACATTTCTTTTTGAAACCAGCCTTGATCCTATTGTCTTCATGGTTGCTCAGAACTCATGGCAAGACTCCTGCCTCCATCCCTCTACTCCTGATTTTACAGAGTCTTTCCATGCTCAGCTGAAAGTGTGTACTTCCATCAGGAGGAAAATAGTCTCAGCAGAAGACCATGTGAAGTCATGTATTCATACATGTATATATGTGAAGAAATTCAAAATAAGTCCACTGTGAGGGAAAAGAAAAAAAAAAGAAGGAATGTTTGATTTGGAATACTAAATAAAATGTGGAAAGGAGGAGATCGGTCTAAAAAGGGCATCATTCTGTGAGAGGGTAGACATGACTTGATGAGACTGTCAATCAAACACACCCTAACCAGAAGCAATGCAGAGCAAAGATACCCTGCCGAGTCCCAAACTGGAGGATGCTTTCAGGGACACAGCAAGCAAGAATCTCGGGAAAGTTACATGGCTTCAAAGGTACTGAACCATCCACACAGCTCCTTTATGCCTGCCTGTCAACATGTGCAGGGCTTCACAGTGTGCTCTCCAGATAAAAGGACAGGACAGGCAGAGACAGGGTCCCATTTCATTCTGTAAAGAGAAACTTCACTTTATGTTCAGGTAGCCAAAGAGCTAAGGGGACATTTATGTTGCTCTCTTATATACACTGATTCCAGCTTTCTTTGCCATAAGTGCACACTGCTAAAATCATTCCAGAGATAAGAGCTTCTCTGTTACCTGATGTCAACAGTGGGTCATTAACACTTTGTAAAGACCTTTTCTTTCTTAGGGACTAGAGTGGTGACCCAGCAGTTAACCCTTGCTGTTTTTCCAGAGGACCAGAGATCTGTTTCCAGTATCCAATTCAGACACCTTACAATAAATAGCCTTTAACTGAAGCTCCAGAGGATCTGCCGCCCCCTTGTGGCCTTTGTAGACAACAGGACACAGGTGACATATTTCATACAGACACATAAAAATAAAAGTATTTTTTTAAGTTTTTATTTTTTATTTTTTATTTTCTATATTCTTTGTTTACAKTCCCCTTTCCCCTTTCCCAGTTCCCACCTCACCATATGTCCCATAAGTCCTCTTCCCTCTGCCCATTCTCCAATCACCCCCCACCATTTCTCTGTTCTGATACTCTCCTACAAAACTGGATCCAGTCTTTTCAGGACCAGGGTCCTCTCCTTCCTTCTTCCTGGGAATCTTTTGATTTTCTAATTGTGCCTTGAGTATTCAGAGCTCCTGGGCTCATTAATA
>BDUI01000084.1:419071-444841 GCA_002335545.1 Apodemus speciosus
CAAGTACTATATTGAAAAGATATGGAGAGAGAGGGCAGCCTTGTCTAGTCCCTGATTTTAATGGGATTGCTTCAAGTTTCTCTCCATTTATTTTGATGTTGGCTACTGGTTTGCTCTATATTGCTTTTACTATGTTTAGGTATGGGCCTTGAATTCCTCTTCTTTCCAAGACTTTTAGCATGAAAGGCTGCTGAATATTTTTTAAAAGAGAATCTATTCTAAATTTCCTTATTGTTTTATAGTTCTTTTCATCTCTCACAGAAGGGAAATTTTGATTCCTGATTTTTTTTGTTCAGTCATTTACTTCTCTGTTATCAATCTTAAACATTAAGTTAGTTGAGATTTTATAAAAATGAATCCCTAACTCACCAAACCATAAATTAATTGACTATAGAATTAATCAGTAGTGTAGAAATTTAAGTTGGAATCAAACATAACAACTTTAAAAAATCAAATTTGAAAATGAATAAGGCAAATAGAAACATAAATTGAAAGATTAGGAATAACCTGAAATATATTAACCATCATATTTAATGAAAATTGACTAAACCTGCTAGTTGAAGAACAAATTAAATTGTGGGACTGAGATGGCACACATGACTGGTCTATCTAATGTTTATAGTGAATGGGCTTAAAATTAGGGTTGGAAAGATGGGACAGAAGTAATAGAGAGCTAGCCCAGAAATTAAGAGCACGGGGTGCTCTTCTGGAAGACCTGGATTAGGTTCCAAGAACAGCTATCTGTAACTCCAGTTCCATGGCATATGATACCTCTTCTGACCTCTACATGTATCAAGCACATATAAAGTGCTTAAATAAAAGTGCAGTTGAACCCCCATATATGCCTCTACCTCTGAATTTATGAGATTGCAGCTATCTATGACCACAGCCATCTTTCAAGTTAGAATCCACACGTATATAATACATTTTTGCTAACATCCAAAATATTTGCAAAACTGTCCATATTCAAGACATGAGATAAAAAGAATATTTTAAAACATAATATCACACATCCTGTATTTTCTGACTGAATAGGATCAAGCTTGAGTTTAGTAACAAAAATGTAAATAAACTTTTCTCTCATTTGTAATACAACTATGAGCACTAATGCCTTGCCAGACTCTCTTGCAGCCAGACTCTCTTGCAGCTATCCTCCTGCATGATGGAATGATCATGAGCACTGCTCTGAATCTCAAATTTAGAACTAATATGGGGAGAGAGGCTGAGTAAGAGGCAGCTGGAATTTTATTGCATGGTTTGTTGAATGCTTTTGCCCTAGGCACAGAAGATTCCTTAGTGGCTAGCATATACAAGGGATTTTTCTTCTATATTCTTCGTTTACATTCCAAATGATTTTCCCTTTCCCAGTTCCCCCCTCCCCCTAAGTCACATAAGCCCTCTTCCCTCTGCCAGTTACTCGATCAACCCCCTTCCACTCCTCTGTCCTGGCAATCCCCTACAATGCTACATCAAGCCTTTCCCAGCCCTGAACCCTCTCCTTCTTCTTGGGAAAGATTTGATATGTGGGTTGTGTTTTGGGTATTCTGAGCTTCTGGGCTAATATCCACTTATCATTGACTGCATTCCATGTCTGTTCTTTTGTGAAAGAGTTACCTCACTTAGGATGATATTTTCCAGTTCCAACCATTTGCTTAGAATTTCATGAATTCATTGTTTTTAATTGCTGAGTAGTATTCCATTGTRTAAATATACCACATTTTCTGTATCCATTCCTCCATTGAGGGACATCTGGGTTCTTTCCAGCTTCTGGCTATTATAAATAAGGCTGCTATGAACATAGTGGAGCATGTGTCCTTATTRCATGCCARGGAATCCTCTGGGTATATGCCCAGGAGTGGTATAGCAGGGTCTGCTGGAAGTGTCATGCCCGGTTTTCTAAGGAACTGCCAGACTGATTTCCAGAGTGTTTGTACCATCTTGCAATCCCACCAGCAGTGGAGGAATGTTCCTCTTTCTCCACATCCTTGCCAACACCTGCTGTCTCCTGAGTTTTTAATCTTAGCCATTCTGACTGGTGTTAGGTGGAATCTCAGAGTTGTTTTGATTTGCATTTCCCTAATGAGTAATGATGTTGGACATTTCTTAAGGTGCTTCTCATCGATCCAAAGTTCTTCAGGTGAAAATTATTTGTTTAGCTCTGTACTCCATTTTTAATAGGGTTATTTGGTTTTCTGGGTCTAACTTCTTGAGTTCTTTGTATATATTGGATATTAGCCCTCTGTCGGATGTAGGGTTGATGAAGATCTTTTCCCAATTTGTTGGTTGCCATTTTGTCCTTTTGACAGTGTCCTTTGCCTTACAGAAACTAGCCTTTTCAAGAAACGGTGCTGGTTCAATTGGAGGTCAGCATGCAGAAGAATGTAAATTGATCCATTCTTATCTCCTTGTCCAAAGCTCAATTCCAAGTGGATCAAGGACCTCCACAAAAACCAGTCACACTGAAACTAATAGGAAAGAAACTGGGGAAGACCCTTGAGGACATGACACAGGGGGAAAGTTCCTGAACAGAATACCAATAGCTTATGCTCTTCTATCAAGAATTGACAAATGGCACATTATAAAATTACAAAGTTTCTGTAAGGCAAAGGGTTGTTTCTATCCACTTTCTAACAAAACTGTCCTTGCTAACACTAACACTCCCTGTATAACATGTATAGGTGTTATCATTGCTTGTAAGCATTAGGGAATGGCATCAATAGCACTTTATACTGTTCCACTCTTTGTTGCCCTTAAATCATTTCATTACCTTGAGCCAGTGAAGTCACACCCTATGGCTGTTGGCTTTGTTTTACTTAGGGATTTCTTAGTCTCCTTCATATCTATCTTTTGATAGATTTTATATGATGCATTGCCTTAGGCTTCATCCTGGTCTCTCCTTTGAAGTATGATGTTCAATAAAATACCTACTGACCACAAGTGGGTAGTTATGTTCATCCCTATGTGAGTTAAAGCAAGTTTAGATTGTGTTTCTTAGTTTTTCAGCAGCTACCTTTAAATTGCTTGACAGTTACACAGCATTCTGTAATAGTAAACATCTGAAAGATTTGAGCATATTGTGATGTTGATTTTGTTTTAATCCAGATTGTTTTCATTGGTTGCATGAATTTGATATTATTCTTCGTTAAAATTTTTTCAGACAATTTTCAACCATTTGCCTTTTTTCATTCTATTTTTTTCCTTTTGGGACTATAAGTTGTTTCACAAACACATATGTTTCTAGCCAACAAATCTATGGACAAAATGCAAAATTAAAATGAACATGAGAATATTGCATTATTAAGCCAAATAATAAAAATGAAATATTTAATTCATGTAATATAGAAATTATGCATTTTAAATAAAATATGTAGGCTCATGTGCTTATGCTAATAGAACAGGAAGCCAAAGATAATTGTACTAATTATTAAACTAAAGAAATAATTTAATAACAAAATAAAATTAAAAAAATGACAAATGAAAGGGCAATATACTTTTACTTTATTATTTATAACAATGCATTATCCACTTCTTTCCTTTTCATTTGCTCTGGTTCTCAAAGCTTGTCACAAGTGCACAGGTGGCTGGAGAGAGCCTGCCTTCCGGCCCTTATGTTTTCTGGTCTCAGCAGCCTGGCTCCCTCCAGCACCTGCCCTGGTCTTTCCTTTAATCACACCCTTCTCTATGAAAACTTTTCTGGCCCCTGATAACACAATTTAAGTCCTTCTCCTAAACTATGTACTTAGATATATTTTTCTATATGACAGATTATACTCAGCATAGCACAGTCTTTTGCAAAGTTCTTTGTTATTTCTCTCTTTACATTGCAATTTAAGTCCCATCAGACAAATGATAACTGACCTTTGTTATAGAAAAACAAAGTTAAAACTGAGTTTTTGGAACATAAAGCAGCATCTTTAAGAGAAGAAATGTTAAGTCATGTGGAAATTTTATTCCAATGAAGTTGACAAATCCTAGGAAATGAGTATATCCCTTTAATGTTAGTATTTGGAACTCTGGAGAGAACTCAGTGATTAAGAGCACTTCCTGCTTCTTTAGAGGATGCAGATATGCCTCCCTACTCACTTGGTTGTTTATAACTATCTGTAATTCCAATTTCCATGTGGTCTGGCGCCCTCTTCTGACTTCTGGGGACACCAGGCATTCACAGGATACACATTCATACAGATAGACATATATGCAGGAAGAGCACTCATGCACATGAAATAAATTTTAAAAATAGATAATACTTATAAAAATTACTAAGAAGAAACAGCCTGGAAAGAGGATTATATTTCCAAGTTGGCTTTCCTGACGCCTGTCTGTCCCAGTGAAGAACTCCACTAGAAGACACTAGAGCCCCTGGCTTAGGATAACCAATTTCAGAAGACTGGTGTGTTGTTTTGTATATGCTTGGCTCAGGGAGTGGCACTATTAAGTGTGTCCTTCTTGGAGTAGGAGTGTCAATGTGGGTGTGGGCTTATCCCTCATCCCAGCAGCCTGGAAGCTATTCTTCTCCAACCTGCCTTTGGAACAAGAAGTAGAACTCTCAGCTCCTCCAGTCCCATGTCTGTCTGCATGATGCTATGTTCTTGCCTTGATGATAATGGATTGAACCTTCTTACCTGTAAGACAGCCCCAATTAAATGTTGTTCTTTGTAAGCATTGCCTTGGTCATGGTGTCTCTTCAAAGGAGTAAAACCCTAACTAAGACAGCCAGTGATGACTGATAAGCCATGGGCTGGGCAGTGCTCAGCCTGTGAACTTACCAAGCTTCATTCTGGAATTACCCAGGTGGTATAGCACAAATTCGTCAAAATCTAGTTGTATGAAGTTTTTTACCCTTGTCTGCATGGATAATCATGAGTAGGATTTTTGATGAAAATACATCAAATAGTTGTTGCAAAAGGAAAATACATTTAAATTTCTTTTCAGTTTAATTCTATGAAATATTTGAGGAATGGATGATGTGGCTCTTTGTTCAGAGATAAGACCAGGAATAATGACTTTCCAAATTCTCTGCCTCCTCCTCCTGTCTGTCTCTCTGTGTGTTATCTATGATGATAGGATGTGAATGTACACATACATGTGTCAGCATACTGTGAAACACATGGATATATATGCATGTGCATGTGGAGACTAGAGTTCAACATGGAGTGTCTTCCTTAGTTTTTGAGACAGGTCTTTTACTGAACAGTTAGGCTATCTATTGTGGAAGCCCTTGGAGGATCCAACTATCCCTGTCTACCTGTGTTTTTAGCTATAGGGTGAGATCAGAATTCAAGTCTGCAGGTCACTATCAACTGGCACAACTCCCCAACCATCCTTTTATCTGCTATAATCTTTGATAATTAACACTAGATTAAGAGACTTCATCAGCTGAACTGGATGTGGTAGTTGTAAAGGTGTGGAGGGACATGGAGCAAAAGGAGGAAGGGAAGGATGGGGAGGCCAACATCTTAATAGAGGATCAACCTAACCTCTTCTGGGACAAATAACAGAGACTTAACACATTATTTACAGTTATAAAAGGAATGAAAAAAACAGACTTTTAAGTAGTAATTTAGAACTGACTGGAAAATAAATTAAAAATGTTGGAAGGATATGCACCTATAAATCTATATTTAGCGCCAGGAAGCTAAAACATATATTGCTAGTAGGTGAAGAAATGAAAATTTTATTTGGAAATTCTGAAATAACCAGCAAACAAATTAAAGGTAAAGTAGATGAGAGTGATGACTTCCTCTAGAGGGTGGGTCATGAAGAGTTTCAAGTTGAGGTGGGACTTTGTGATTTTTCTTTTTTGATCTTGTTACTTAATCCAGGCTGCTCTGAGACATGGTATGCAAACCAGGCCATCTTTGAACTAGGAATTCTGCTTCCCCCGGGCTAGAATTTTAGGATGTGTGACCACACTGGGGCATTGTTTTAGTTTATAACTTTTCCTGTGCAATTTAGTCCAGACACTTTAGTTTAGAGAATGAAAAGCTGAAAGGCAATGGTACTGAGTCCCAGGTTAAATTGAATTAAACCTGTAAGACCCTGTAGAACACAGAATCTACACACCTCACTATCTCTCAAAACTTTCTCTCCTCTGGATGGAAGAATCTTCTGTTTCTCAGGGTCCTTTCTCTTCCTTTCCATTCTTCAGTGTTTCCTCTGGTGTGAGTCTCTCTCCTTGTTTTTCATAGAATCTTCTTTTCTGAAATGTCTTCCATCTTCACCTTCTTCTTCCATCTGTCAGATTTCTTTCATGCTGTCCTTTAGATTATTTTCTTGATTAGCGCATTCATATTTTGAAATGACATAGTTAGCACCCCTGATTAATATCAGTTTCCTTTGTGAGATGTTTGTTTACTCATGATTGTCTCCCCACCCCTTAACTATCTTAAAACATTTGAACAATAAATCATTATTGAATGAATAAATGATTCATGGATTAGACAAAACACTTGGGTATTCCAAGCTTCTGGACTAATATCCATGTATCAGTGAGATAAAACACACAATGAGAAAACAACACAGGAATTACTGTACCTTAATGACAGTCACTGATCGAATTCTTCTTATATCCCAAGCTACTAGTAGACTTTGATGCAGTTCTGAATTTTGAGTTTCATTTCTGAGATATTTCCACTTTGAGACAGGGTCTCATGTCTTTCAGGGAGGACTTGAACTCACTGTGTAACCTAGGATCATCTTCAAATGCAAATCCTTCTGCGTTCAATTCCGGAGTAGTAGGATTACAGGAGCATAGCATAATACCTGGGTTATAAGATGCTGGTGATCAAGCCCAGAGCTTCATGTATGCTACGTAAGCACTCTACCAAATGAACTACACCCCCCAGCCCTGTAAAACTCTATCTCCCCATTCACCTCTTGCTGAAGAACAATTTGCTAGTCCTAGAGATGCCCTACCACTGATTTTCATGATTACCCCCAGCCCTCTCCTGCCTTCCTCCCTACACCTAATCTCTCTCCCTATCCCCATGCCCCTCTCACAAAGTCCCCATCCCCTAACTGGACTGCCTGGTTGGGTCTCATGGGAGATTAGCTAGGCATGGTGCATGCCTTTAGTCCCAAGGGAGACTGAGGCAGGCAAATCTCTGTGAGTTCAAGGCCAGCCTTCACTACATAGAGAGTTACAGACCAATCAGGACCACATAATTGAGACTTTGTCTCAAAAGACAGAAAGACAGACAGACAGACAGGAAGAAAAGAGAAGGAATGAATGAAGTAAGGAAGGAAGGAAGGAAAAAGAAAAAAGAAAAGAGTCAACTAGATGCTTAATATCGGACATACCATTCTGATACCAATTAATTATGTAATATGCCAAATAGATCTAAAAGTACCTCACAGCTTATTGGACTGGAAGCTGGAAACAAGTGTTATCATCAGAAATTACATAATTTAATAATTAAGCATGCCGATTAACTGTCCTGTGTCAGTCCTGTGGTAGCAGAGACAAGAAAGGGGGCTGTTCTGTTATGGCTTTAAATATCATCCTTCAATATTCATGACAACAAAACCCAACGGTTTACAGTATGGTAGACTCAATTGAAACTTCTCACCTGGGGTTTTTGGCATTTTCTTATTAAGTAAATAAAGTGGGTGATAATTTGCTCACCATCTTGCTTCAAAAAATAGGCCTTGTGTCAGTGTGAGCCTAGGGCTCAGGGGGTAGCATTAAAATCCCCGTGCTCCAGTGCATGGGGGAGCACTGTCAGAGTGGTTGATGACTTCACCTAATGGGCTCTCAGAAGGATGGATGCTGATTTGGCTGCTTGTAGCTATACATAAGTGCTGCTTGTGTTAGAGCCAATTGCTACCTGACCTTTCCTCCCAGCAGAGGCAGTGTGGAGTCATCTGTACATCATTTAGTCACATTAAATCATGTCACTTAAAGGCCCCCTGAATGTGAATGAGTTCACCTGATGCTTAGGAAAGAAGTGAGCCAAACTTCTGAACTACAAGTCCACGCTCATTTGCACTCCCCAGTTTTCATTGTGCTCTGATTCTTCCTTTTGCTCGGTTGGTAATGACACTGTCAGAGTTGGTAGCTGGTGAAAATTTTCCTGCTGTCAAAGCTAGAATGTCATTAAAGCAAAAAAAAAAAAAAAATCACTAGAATCATTGAAACTCCACACATATATGCCAAACAGGTCTGAAAGTTTGAGGTCGAGCTATCCTTCTTATCTGGATATGGGTATGTTCATGACAATATGGCCAAGAAGCTGACTTGCCAATGCAAGCTCATGGAGAGGGTGTGGAATGCATGGTTTTGAAGGAAGAGAAATGAAGCCAGCAAGTCTGTGGGAAGTCCTCCTCTCAGCCAGTGGGCGTGTCCATGTACTAGGCATGTGCAAGCTCTGTGACCCAGGGCACAACATTTTACTTTATTTTTTAAATTTTTTTGTTGGGGGGGGGGATGGGCATATTATCAGTCTAGAAGGCAGCAGTGTATGGTGGTGCATGCCTTTAATCTTAGCACTCAAGGGGTAGAGGCAGGTAGATCTCTGAGTTCCAGGCCGGCCTTGTCTACAGAGCAATTTCAGTAAAGCCAATACTATAAAAAGAAAGCCTGTCTCAAAGAAAGAAAGAAAGAAAGAAAGAAAGAAAGAAAGAAAGAAAGAAAGAAAGAAAGAAAGAAAGAAAGGAAGGAAGGAAGGAAGAGAGAGAGAGAGAAAGAGGAGGAAGGAAGGAAGACAGAAAGAAGCAAAGAAAGAAAGAAAAAAGAAAGAAAGAAAGAAAGAAAGAAAGAAAGAAAGAAAGAAGAAAGAAAAAAATCTACAAGGCCAATAAGGATATTCTGACTCATTTCATTTATTTGTTTCTCTTTTGCAGTGAACAGGACAGGATTGCCCCCTTGAAAGGCATATGATTGTAAGTATGCCAACGACTACAGTGACCATCTTAATAATAATACAGAATGGTCCTGCTCAATAGTTGAAGACTGGGGTCATCACAACAACTTATGAATAAGAATGAGATTTCTGGGTCCCTGAACTTAAAATGACAATGTATTTATGTTTTTACTTTCTTCCTTAGGTCAGTTGTTCTCAGATTGGTCTCTGACATACCAACTCGAACAAGACTTTAGAGTTAAAAGATGTGTCATTCAAAAGTCCTGTCCCAGAGTTTCACAACTTTTAGAAACAGGAATCCAAGACTCAACAGATAATCCTGTTAAAAATTGGGGAGAAAAACGGGGCCAAGGAGATTTGTCAGTTGATTACACAAGTATTAGTCATACAAACAGGAGGACCTGTGTTTGGATCTCCCTGCCCTCAGAATTCATGTAAAACACCAGGTATGTACCATGTGTCTTACTTCTTGGCAAGATCACTAATGCTTGCTGGGAAGGCACTCTGGATAGGTGAACACCAGCTTCCAAAAGAGACCCTGTTTTAAAAAATGATGTGGAGGCACTGTGGAGGAAAATACCTCATATCAACCTGTGGTCCTCACATGTACATACATATATGGTCGCATGCATACCTGTGTGCATGCATATACATGTACACACACACAACACAGTAGGAGAAATATCACAGCTCTACTGTTGAAGAGTTATAGGAAATTTGGTTATAAAGTTCTCACAGAATCTTATCTATAAACTCAGGATCAAATCAGGATGGACTGAGTCACAGGCTCTTTGGATAAGAATTCTGAGGATCTCAGTGGGGTGCTTATCGCCACTAGGATGCAACAATGTGGGAGCTACTGAATTTTCCTGGTATTGTGTGTCAGGTTAAGCACATCACATAAACTCAGAACTCTTAAGTTTTAGGCTCTATGGTTAGGTTTGGAAGGGAAGGTTGTCTCGGTTCTCAACTGAACTCTGTCTCTGCCTTTAACTGGAATCACTCCACTTTAGTGTAGGAAGGTGATTTTACTCAATTGACTTAACGCTGGAAACAATGTCATCAAAATGAAAGTATAGCAGGAAACTGGAACTCGTAACATTATAGCAGTGTGCACACTAGCAATAAAGAATACAGAGGCTATAGAGATGCTAAGCTGATCAAAAGTAACTGTGCTGCTCTTGCTGAACCCCTATGTTAGGATCTCAGTGCTTACAATGGGCAACTCCCAATGCCTACGACTCCTGTGATGATTCTAGCCTCCACAGCAACCTACCCTCCTGTGTGTAAACCCATGATACAAACAATTCAAATAGTGCAGATACATATTTTTGTAAAGGAAATGCAAAATGAGGGGTAGAGGGTTCATAGGTTAAGAGCTGTAGATACTCTTGTAGAGGTCCTGGTACCCACATGGTGGCTCATAACCATCTATAACTGTCATTGCAGGGGTCCCGTGCCCTCCTCTGGTCTCTGAGCATACCAGGCATGCGGGAGGCGGGGGGGGGGGGTGGGACATGCACGTGGAGCTATGTGCAGGAAGAGCACACACCCCCTTTTATCCGTAAGTGGCTTTTGTTAGTTGTCAGTGTGTAATGTGAAAATTAACTAATATATTTATGAATGAAGAATTTTTCATGGAAATGCAGTATACTATCCCTACTTTTGTTGTAACATAAGATATCACCATAGGCTCAATGCTGATTTGGAACATTCTCAATTTCTAAAGATACTTTCCTCTGAGAGACTGCATTCTTGGAAACACAAAACCTGAAATCTGGTAAATTATTGTCCTAATCACACAAATTATTATCTTTGTATAAGTCTTGTATAGTTAACAAGTTTAGGTGTCATTGCCAGAAACAGATCAACTGATTGTTAAATATGTTTTATCAAATATAAATATATTAGCATAAGATGACTGATTTGCAAGGAAATTGATACAACATGTAACTATAGATACTGTTACACACTATTTGAAGCCAGGTTTCATAACCTATGAGTCTGACGTTCACCCAGAGTAGAGGGTATGCATAGACTGTGACCAGCACATCTTGGCTGGGTGTGAGCTTTCCAGTGGGAGGGTGGGTAGTGTATTATACAGTCTCACTTCCCATAGTTAGATGCATGCTCTGAAGTTCCATCAGCACCCAACAATCATTCAAATAATAAATTATCTGGGATTGAATATGAAGTAAAATTCCTGATTGAATGGAAACTACAGATGACTTCTGGTTTTTAGTCACTGACTGCTGAAACCCCTATATACGATGGAGAAGACACAAGAAATTCTGATATCACTTCTACTGTTCATTTGTGTGTGTGTGTGTGTGTGTGTTTTCCAACAGAGTAGCATCAATAAGCAAGCCAACATGATCTTTGATGTCAAACAAACATTTGTTAGAATCCTAGATGTACCAAGTAATTTATGGAATGCAGGGTGTTGAGTGAGGCATTCTTTTTTGTTTTGTTTTGTATTTCATGTGAGTTGAGGGAGGCTGAGATGCTCATCTGGGGCAGCTTCGAGTCAATGAAGAGTGTGCCAGCAAGCAACATGGGCTGTGCCCAAACTGATGTTCACAGAAATCCCTGAGATTTTTGTTTTATTTTCTTCCTCTGTTCTTCATCAACAGTCCTAAACTGAGGGCCTTGCGATGCCTACCATATGACCTCCGACTGGTCTTCAGAAGCACAGACAGATCTGTCTGCAGCTTTGGTCCCTAGGGTTCATGTAGCTCTCCAGTGTGGTTATCACAGTGCAACTTCAGTCAGAAAAGCTCAACTTGCCAAGCAGAGAACCCGCAAAAGGTCAAGCTAGTCAAAAGTCCAGCATGACCAGGGAAGGGCATGTGAAAGTCTGCCCCTAGCTGAATTTCTACGGGAATTGATGGATGCCAGGCTAGGGAGAATTTTTTCAGCCCTCTGTCATGCTCCCCCGGGGGACCCTTACCAGCTGCCCTAGCTGGACTTGGTGGTTTAAAGTGGCCATGGAGATGTGATGGAGGTAGGTATGGAAGGAATTGGAGAGAGAAGAGTAGCAGGGCTAGATACAAGCTAAAAACATTCTATACACATATGAAATTCTCAATTAATAAGTGAAAAATGTGTAATGGCTAGAGGGATGGCTCAGCAGTTAGGAATGCAACGGCTCTTCCAAAGGACCTGAGTTTAGTTCTCAGCAGCCATATGTGGCAGCTCATAACCACCTGCTACTTTAGCTTCCTGGAATCGATACCCTCCACAGGCATCTTCTCTCTCTCCATTACACATGGCAGTATATTTGAAAAAAATTAGAAGAAAACATATACATATACACATACACATACATATATACATATATATTATAAGAGGATATGAAGTTGGGAAGCAGATATGGAATGGGAAATCTGAAAAAAAGTTGGAGAAGGGTAGTGTGGAGGGGATATCATCCAAGTACATTGTATATGTGTGTAAACTTCTCAAATATAAAATAAAATATATGTTTAAAAACAACATTTCATATCTAAGATAAAGGGAAGAGTGATTTCCTTCAATCTTGGATCTGGTAGGTGTGCTCACCTCTTCCAACCTCAGCCACATTGTTTTTTTTATTCCTTTTCCTTCTTAAATACAACCCTACCTTCTGCTAACTTGGGCTCTACTTCCTACCTTTGCATTTCTCCACACTGTGTTCCTTTAGTTATTCACAGCTCTTTCAATGTACTACCTACTGATTCTCTTTTCTATTACCATCCTTGCTCCCTGACCTCAGAATTAAGACCCTTTCTCTTCTGGAAACTTGCCACTAGTACAATTTGAAGCATTTGTCATAATGAGTAAGAGCTGTTGATTAGTCACACTCCCCTCTCCTTTAGAAATTGTTTATACCAAAGAAGGATAAAATTAGAAATCTAGACAGAGCCCCCACGCACTCACTATGCATGCATGTGGAGTACAGCAACCTTTCTAGAGAGCTATCTGGCTGCCTTAGCCAAATCAAAGATGTGCCCGCAAGGTTGGTGTTTTCACTCTTGGTATAATTACCAACCCAGGTTAATCCCAGAAATTTCCCAGAAAAGAATGCAAGTGAATTTTAAATAAGATCTTTTAAATCACGTGAATATTTGTGTGCGGGCATGTACATGTCAGTACCCATGGAGGCCAGAAGGAGGCTTAGATTCTCTGAATCTGAGGTTACAGGCATTTGTGAGCCAACTGGGTGTAGGAAGCCAAACTGAGAACCTCAATAAGAGCAGCAGGTGGTTTTAAATGCTGAGCTATCTTTGCAACCCCTAAAGAAAAATAAGTTAAAACAATGTCAATATCAATGTTACTTTTAACACACAGTTGAAAGCAATCTGTGTCTCCACACTTTGAGGAACGTACAGCTCCAATACAGTATGCTGGGCCATTTGCAGCAGAACTCAGAGCAGATGGAACCAGCTGCACAGGCCAACACCCACAGACCAATGAATTTGTAATAATGCTGAAGGAAAGTGAGGACTATCATTCATGAAACCCTGTCATTTATGACACTTGAAAATGTGTGCAGAGAAAACACTAATGTAGGTAACCCAGTACATGTAGCACAGTCTGGAGATGTAGCTCAGCTGGGAAGCACACAACCTTCCTTTCATCTCCAGTCCTGGAAGACAGAAAGCAAACATATGAAACCAAATGAACACATGTTAAGCCTATTCCAGTGTTAGCATTGAGAGGACACGGATGGGGTGAAGATGCAGATAGAGAAGAAAACATAAAAGCAAAAGGAGTGAAAAATAAATGAGATTTCGAAACTTGAATGACATTCCTACAAAGCCTTTTAAGGACTGTGTATTAGTTTAAAAGCATTGGTGAGACTCAGAGATCTTAAGATGTAACTACCATACATTCATATCAGAAAGAGAAGTAGTTACCAGATTTGGGAAAGGCATATCCTGGAAGCTGTTACCCAGGCATAGCATTCATTTTTCTCAGAAGAGCAAAGTGAAAGAACCTAGGGCTACATGTGCCCCTACCCTGCCCATCCCATCAAATACTTTGCATGCAGGAAGAGTGTTCTGGAGCTGGTCTGAAATAAGAACCCATCATCCACAGAATTTTTTGTTTGTTTGTTTGTTTGTTTGTTTGATTTTTCTGACCCAAAACAAGAAATAAAGACTGCCACATCACCAAAAGAAAAAGAAAACTCACTGAACAAATAATAGTCCTTTTTAAATTATGAGAGCAAATTTAAGTTACCCAAGCATGGGGTAACACTCCCTTCCCCCAAAAGCTGTAAAGGTGGAAAGTGGAAAAGGAAAACTGAAAAGTCACAGGATATTTTAAAAGCTTGGTTCCCAATGGACAGGGCATAGAATCAACCCACTGAGCTTTCCTCTTGTGTACATGGAAGAGGAAGAGGAAGAGGAAGACAGAGAAGATAGGGCTCTTTGGTATGTGAGCAAGTGCACTGCAGTTTATAAAATTCCATTCTGCACCTTAATTCCCATTTCTCTCAAAGTCTAACTATTCCTTAAGTAGCAGAATGGTGGCCTTAACCAGGTTGTGGCTTCACACTATCCTGGGAAAATGTGGCATTCTCCACTTCTTCAGCCCCAGCTCCACCCTCACCTGCTGGTGTGGTGTGTGAAGTCTCCATGCCTATAACTGCCTAGTCTCTGAGGAGAGATCCTTAAACATTTTGTTTGAATCATCTAGCATTATAAATTAGTCCCTTCCTTGAACTCACCTCCACAGAAATTCTTCCAGTTTTAGTTTAAATGACATTTGTCAGTGACATTGGAATTCCTCTTGAGGAATGGCTTTCGAAGAGGAATTTTAATCCAGCAACATGGCTTCTCTGGCACTGGATCACATCCAAAGACCTTCTAGGTCTGTGTGGTCCAGCTGGAATGACACACCTTTAGTCCCTCCTGCCAGAATAGAGACATACCCTTAGTACTCACCTTTAATCCCCAACAATGACGGTAAAGATAGTTTGTAGAAGGAGCCAGCCATGTTTGAAAGTGACATCTAATTGAGGAGCAGACAAAGTGACAAATCAGAGAAAGATTTGGCAGAATAAGTTATAAATAGGATACATCCGACTCTCAATTTAAAACAGCAGAGAAAAGAGAGGTGACTTGAGAACATTGCAGAAAGAGAGAGGAAGGAAGAGGGGGGAAGGGGAAGGAGGAGAAAAAGGAGGAGGAGGGAGGTGGAGGAGAAGGAGGAGGAGGAAGAGGAGGAGGAGGAGGAGGAGGAGCAGTTGTACCTGGTCAGTTTTACAGACATGTGTTGCAGGTGAAGACAGAATGAGCCAGAGAATATGAGCCAGAAGATTAGAAGAGATTAATTAGTTTAAGATCAAGCAGAGCAATTCAGTAAGAAGCTGAGAGAAGCCAATTTGAATCAGTCAGTTTGGAGAGGAATTTGGGCCAAAACAGCTGAATTAAACCAGCCAGCATGAGTTAAGAATGAGCTAGAAAGAGTAAGCTTATTTGGCAGTAAGCCTCAGAGATAACAATTACATTTGGCAAATAAAAGTTACTCTTACAGCCTTGAATGTCTGAATCTAAAATACAACTGCAAATGTTACAACCCTCCCCTTCCTCTATTCTTTCTTCTCCTTTTCCTTCCCTCCCTCCCCTTCTCTCCCTGTCTTCCATTCTCTTTCTGTCTGTCTCTGTCTCTGTCTTTCTCTCTCTCTTTCTCTCTCCTCTTTCTTTCCTCTCCACTCTCTGTCTCCTCACCCATTCTAGACAAGTACTCTTCTTTTGAACTGTATTTCCTCTTCTTAAGTTTTGTTTTGAACTAGCGTCTCTCAAACCCACCTATGCTAGCCGTGAGCTCACATTGCAGCCCAGGAAGCTTTTGGCATACCATTCTGCTTTGCCACCAGACAACACATGTTTCTTTAAAAAGCCGCTACCACATATGCAAATCTTAGGTATACCAGACTATGAACCACAAAAGAGCGGGACTTGATTTTCACATGATTTGTTTCTACCAAAGCAGTTCTCCTGCCTCATCAATTTTTATGTTGGGATAACAGTTGTGCATCACTGTACATTGTTTCTGGAAACTTATACATGAAAAGAAGCACCACTTCTAATATACTCTTGGGTTGTGATCTTATGTGGTGTGAGGACAGACCTCAGTTGAGGTAGAGTTTCCCCAGTGGTCTGGGTTAAACTCTGACCTATAATCTTTTGAAATGCACCATTTCTCTATGCACATAGATTTTCCAGATTATCCACAAAGTCACAAATGTGACTGCTGAACAGACTTTGATGACAGTAGTTATTATTGTGACACCCAGGCATGACATTACGACCCTGGTTCCTTCTCCCCAGTCAAAAATGCTACTTCTATAAATGGATCCATTCAGCAAAGGCTGCTACAGAGTGCCAGTACCAGGAAAGGCAGGAAGTAGATTCTCCAGTAAAGTCACTGCACATTTGAATGGGCGGAGCCTGGGAGTGTAATAATCCCATCCTTGAAGAAATAGGGTAAGTTCTGCTTTCATGGCTAGACTTACTTCCTAGGATTGTTTCATGGGAAAGTTAGAAATGGGGCTCGGGAGATTGCCCAGTTTATAAAGCACTTTCTGTGTAAGCATGACCACCTAGGCTTAGGTCTCTCAGGGACATGTAATAAACCAAGCATGGTGCTGTGTGTCCATAATCTCGGGATTTGGGAGGCAGAGATGGAATGGTCCACGGAGCTTACTGGTCAGCCAGCCAGCCTGGCTCGATCAATGAAAGACTGTATAAAAAAATGAATATGGAGAGTGACTGAGAAAAACTCTGGATGGCAATCTCTGTTCTAGGCGCGCGCGCGCGCGCGCACACACACACACACACACACACACACACGCACACACACACACAATCTAGACATAAGCAAGTTACTAAATAAGTACAGCAGTTTTGGAAAGCTCATAAATATGGCCGCAAGCTAAAATCTAAACTTTGTGAACCTTACAAGCCATCTTTATTTCAAACAAATTCATTTCTATTTATTTGTGTTAATGCAGCAACTTTAGAATCTAGAACCATGGCTCACTTAAAAAGAAAGTTCACTAAAAGAGAGTTATGTTATGTGAAGACAAGGAGAGAGGTTAACAGGGGGCTGGAGAGTCAGCTCAACCGTTATCAGCATGCACTGTTCTTACAGAGGACCACACTACATTCTCACCCCCAATGCTGGGTAGCTCACATCACCTACAGCTCTAGCTCCAGGATACCCAACTGCTCCCTCTTCTATTCTCCAGTGGGAACTGCGCTTGCTGTGAACACATCCTCACACAGACAGCTGTGAATACACATCACTAAAAACAAAATATAACACGTTATTATAAAAGTTATGAAAATGAAGTTCAGCACAATTTAAACGCGCCTTTGTAATATTTTAAATGTCCTCATTCACTGTGCATTTAAAAGGAGGAGGCCTTTTTAGGACAGACACTTTGCCGGGAGTGGTTGTTACAGTAATTAAGTGGTTTTGTATAACCCTCCAGTTTTTGACATGTGACTCCCCCACTTAAGTATTCTCTTTCTGCACGTGGTGGTGTATTTGTGATTGTTTTCACTGTGATAGAGAAGGGCACACACAGTTAGCTCAGTGTGTGGACACCTAAGCGCTACTTGCTTAGAACTCTGCAGCTTAATCAGGTGGGATGAAGTGACAGGCACGTTCCTTATCTTTTCTCTATAAAGGAATATTCAATCTCCCCCGCAGTACCTCTCTTCCTCCCAGATAACGGTAGAGGCATCAAATCCAGAGAAAGTCTTACTGGTCCTGGGTAGGGAGCTTTGATTCCAACTGTGGGTGCCCAGTCCGAATTTGGTCCCCGTGGTTTGTAGCAATGTGGCTCCTGTTCACTGTTAAATCTGATTGAAGACAGAAAGTTTTCCTGGCACGGCTCCATTCCCTCGTCTCATTTCAATGGGTGCATTAAGGTATCTGTTCTGAGCGAAGGCAAGAAGCAAGGCTCCTGTCTTTCTCTCTAAAAGCAGAGCTCCAGCCAACAGAGCCAACAAGCATTTTTTCTTTTCTTTTCTTTCTTCTTTTCAATTTACTTTAAAAAAAATACAGTTAAAGGGAGGCCAGTTGGAACTTTATCTTGTTCTTGTCTGCCCAAGCTCCATTTCTCTGTTCCGGATGTGCCTAAGATTATATATGAGATCTGACACCCATCTTTCCAGGCTGTGGGATCCTAGTAGACACAAACATTGAAAACAATAGCCAGGCATTCTTCACAGGCTGCCAGGGATGGCTCAGCCCCCACCCCAAGCCCAGCCCCACCCTTAGCACTATAGGATTTTATAATAAATGAATGAAGCTTTAAAAGTGATTTTTGACTAAATAAATAGCCAAATAATATTAATAGTAAATACTAATTAAATAGTAATACTATTTAAATAAATAGTAAAGTAATACTATTTAAAGTAAATAGTAAAGACAGGGAAGTTTGAAATATGTAGTTGGTTAGTCATTTCTGATCATTGTAAAATGAGGTAAATCGAGTCTTGAACTCTCAAGGAACTCCTATGGGGTAATTTCATCTCTTTCTCCCTCTGCGTGTATCTCCTTTCCTGTAACTACCCTTCCTCTCTCTCTCTGCTTCCTTTCCACCCCTCCCCTTTTTCTTTCCTCCTCCCCCACCCACTTATTTCTTTACGACCACCCTCAATGAGAGAGGAACTCATTGAGCTGAGGCAGACCTTGCACTCACTACACAGACAACTATGTCCTTTGATTTCAGATCCATCTACTTTTGCAACTCAAGGTTCGGAATCATGGGTATGCACCACCCTGCCCAGTTCAAGACGACAGTGTAATCATGAGATTCACTTCAGGTATTCAAGATCAATTAAAAATTCAATAAAGGTTATGGAGTTACCATAGAATGATTTTTTTTCTCAATTCTAGTGTTCTCTATCCTACCTCAAAATTGTATTTTATACTGAATCGTTAAGCAGTGTCTTCATTTAATGAAAAATAATTTATGACATAAAGCAATATGGCAGGAGGTTAAGCACAAGGCAACTACAGTAGTTGGAAATGGTAAGATATTTGGTTAACGTATTTAACTGAACAAAAGATAGGTTCCTATTATGTCATAGCAAGGTTTTTGATTTTATTTTATTTTTTTTGACATTCTTATGGCACAGGTGACCTAAAACTTGCTTTGTAGTCATAGGTGGAAGACGCTGAGAGTCTTGATTGCTCTGTCTCTATCATCTAAGTGCTGGGATTACAGGCATACTACCATGTCTAGTGTGTGGTCATGGGGATCCAGCTCAGGGCTTTATGCACGTGATGCAAGTGCTCTACTAACTGGGTTGTGTGCTCAGCCCACAGCAGCGATTTTCAGCTGTGTTATCCCAAACCTTTATTCTTCTCCGTTTCGTTTTCTGACTCATCCTTGTCCTCCTTGCTTGTCAGTGATCACGGGGCTCACCAAAGGCAGAAGGAATCTTGTTTTCACTTCTCACTGTGTGGTCTACAGAAGTCAGAGAAGACCATGGAGAAAGCGTGTTTGCTTGTATATTTCTGAACTTTAGCAAATGCGTGACTATTGTTCCTGTGTCTTCTCTCTTCCCTAGTAACAGTCAGCAGTCTTCTACCCAATGTGATATCTTCCTTAGAGATGACCACAAGCAACTGCCATAGCCAACATTCATGCTGCTTGTGACGGGTTGATGATGTGGAAGGCCACCAACTGAAGCTTCACTTGTGCTTTCGGAAGGAAGCAGAGGCACATCTCTGTAATAGTGGCAAAGCCAAATGAAGAGCCCTCAGTGATTATTTGGAGCCAGGCAAAGAATCCCTCATTTTTGCTTGAATGGTTGTCTTGTTTTACAGTTTTCCTGGCTGCTTTATAGGCCCATCCTAAATCCAAACACTGTCCCCTGGAGACCAATAAAATGAAAGATCTGAGGCTGCGGCACAGAGAAATGTCCCTTTGTAGCCAACACGTTCTTTCTCCATGCCAGCTAAGTTCGAATCCCCTGAAAACATGGGAGCTTTGGCTCCTATGTAAACTCTGGAAACAGACATCACGCTAGGAGCGAGCATCTCTTAGGCTCAAACTGAGTTACTGTGGATTTGTATTTAACTCTTTGGTGATGTTTACTTACTACTCTGAAACGTTTGTCTGACACACCGCTCAAGCCTGTTTTCTCCAAACTTCCAGGTGAAGGAGAAGGTCAAGAAAGCAAAAACAACATTGCTTATCACTCTCCTGAACATCTCCCTTGGGCTCAGTTGAAATTCCTAATGTTTAAACATCAAAGTTGAGTGTTGCAGACAATCCTAGAATCATGGTAGAATTCTATATTTTACATCCTTTGGCTTCCGGAGGGTTCTCTTTGTCTTCATGACAACCCAGTAAACCCTGTGTCAGGGTCAGCCAGTTAACATCCGCTTTCGTTTGAATTTATTTTAGATAATTAAATTACCTTACATTTAAAATTTTATTACATTTTTGTAGAGCTTCATTTCAAAGTGGAGAAGATGTTTGCTCTGCATGCCAGACAGCACTGCCCTTTGACAGTCATATTTATTTCCTTAGACTGAAAAGATTCAAGGATTTGAGGTGAAATTAACTGAGAATAGTTTGTACCAGGGAAGAGTCCTGTTTGTTCTGAAGACCTCTGCAGTGTGATGTTTATGCACAGTAGTCCTCAATGAGCACACATGACTAATAATACAAATTGTTATTACCCATTCATATAGATACTATAAAGGTAAAAATTATATGGAAGAAAAGCAGTACATGTATTTATTTTTTTTAAATAAAAGCATGCTTATAGTGAATCACAGATATGCAAGAAATCAATCATGTGTTTGCTTTGAGCCTGAAGCTCAGCCTTACATGTAAATTGACTTGTTTACATTAATGACATCCTGTTAGGAGTAAACTTCCACAGCCCTGTACGGTAATTGGATTGGGTATAATCTACGTGCTGGATGCTTCTTTGAAAACAGGCTCTTTCACAAGGGTACAAACTGGAGCAGCACACATCCCTCAGAACTCTCAGAAGAGATTCCCTTTGTACGAAACCACACACACATTGTGGTGGAGATAATGTCAGAGCTTAATTCAGACAAATAATGCACCGCGTGCTTTTCTTTCTTTCGGCTCATTTACTGCCATATGCTGTGTGAGCAACAGAAGCCTGGTTGTTATGGATAGAGAAGAGGGTGCGGCCCCAATATCCGACCCAGTAACCAAGCCTTCCATTCCTTGGGTCCAGAATCACTGCAGAGTGTGCTCAGTTGTGCTGCGTGTCTCCGTGTTATTAGATTTCATTTGATGTGTTCCCTATAAGCATTCGAGGACAGAATTTAGTTTTATTTCTTTATTATCCAGTTACTGAATAATGAAAAATTTTCCAAATTTGGAACTGCCTAAAAACTGTACGGTTCTGATAGGACTAGATTAATTAATATTTAAACATTTTTATCTCCATAAGAGAATGCTATTAATGAATTACTGGTTACCCAAATACTCATATTTATCCTTGCTTTTATATGATATCAAACAGAACTGTGGATTAAATATTAATTTAAATTATTCTAAAGTGTATCAAAAATTCTATTAATTATCTAAATTATTCTAGGTTATGAAAGAATCTGGGATACAAATAACAAACTTTATCAATATTTAAATAGAAGTGAATTGAATAACGTAGTCAATATACTGACGAGCGATGTGCACAGCCCAAATCTGAATAAATAAAAGACATGTTTTACTGTTTATTTCATGTGCTCCCAGAAGACAAACTGATTATAAGACACAAAATAACCAGCAGTCTGATAAATGTCAGCCAATCATACATGGGCCTGGCTTCTTCACTTTGCTGGCGGTGATGAAGAGGATTCATGGTAGGATAAAAATAAATCTAACCGACTGTTCTTTATAGACTCACTACCTCAATTAGTAACTTCTCCAAACAACTTAGGCTGATTCGATACTGACCTGCAAAGGTAAGGCAGCTTTTCTCGTTGTTAAATTAAAGATTACCCGAGTTCCTGTCGAGTATGAGCCATCATGCAGAAGGAGGATTGGCTTACCTTTACCTAAAACGGTTTCTTTTGATGGTGAAGTTTTCACCCACACAGTTTTACAGTTTTCATTCACCGAGCTGTTCCCTTCATGTTTTGTACAGTGTTGGTATAAATTAAAATGAAAAGAATAGGCTACTTGAACATAGCCCAGAAAGCTTCATTTTTTCACGCGCGCGCGCGCGCGCACACACACACACACATACACACACACACACACACACACACACACACAGAGAGAGAGAGAGAGAGAGAGAGAGAGAGAGAGAGAGAGAGATCAGACACTGATAATAACATGTTTTCAATGCTGAGAATGTTAGATATGCCGGAAAGCAAAGGGATGTTGAGAGTGGTGGCACAGACAGGGGCTGGTAGAGCTGTGAGATTTCCAGGCCAGCCTGGTCTACCTAGAAATGTATTGGCTATGGTTACACTATGAGATCCTGTCTCAAAAACTGGAAAAAAAATTATAAAAAGTAACAAGGAAGCAAACAACCCCCAAAACCAAGCAAGCAAAAAGAAAGAGAATAAGAAAAGATATCAAAGATAATTTTTTTTCTTAATGACTAAGTCAACTAGCTGAGACCCTGAAAAAAGCATTAGTACCCTTCAGCTTGTAAAAGCTGCACTAGGATATATATGGCATGTTTCAAATCTAGGAAGATTTATGGTAGAAGCCATGGGATTAGGGAAACAGAAAATTCTGAAACTTAAAGTCCTTAAGTTCTGGGTTTCAGAAGCGAGTCTCATCTGCCCGAGTCCTAAACTTAGACTCTGGAAGCTTCCTACCTGATGGGTAGAGGAAGAGGGAACTTCTTTTGCTTAAAACCACTGGTGTTCACGCTTGAATTTTTGAGAGAGAACACCGTGATGTTACACGGCAGACGTTAGCACGGTGGGTCAAATAAAGGACCTCTCTGAGGGTGGAAAATGCAGGGTGAGGTTGACATGAAAAATGTCGTATATGAACCAGGGAGGAAATGAGCACAAGGTTATAATAAGAGTTGTGAAGAGAAGAGGGGGTGGTTTGCTTTGAATCTGACATGTCAACCCCACACTTGTGTGCATCCAGCTATTGGAGTCTTTATTAGTTATTGTTCTGCGGCTGTGATGAGCAAACTCTTCCAAGGAAGGGTTTACCTTGGCCTAAGCTTCCAGAGGGAGAGTCCACATTAGCAAGGAAGGTGTGACATCAGATGACTGAAATAGAAAGCTGGGAAATGACATCCTTACCCACAAACTGAAAGTAGGGGAAGGCCAGGAACTCTTAAAGCTCCCTCGTGTGATGTACTGTGGCTCTCCATAACATTGCTGAACATCACCTGAGTACCAAGTGCTCAAGTATGTGAACCTGTGGGGACATTTTTTCATTCAAACCACGGCTGTGCCCTTTTGGGACATTATAGAATCTCCATGAGGCAGTGCTGATTGCCAGAAGTATACGTTCAAGGACACAATCCCTGCTTGCCTCACTGACCTCGTGCTGCCAGACATAGAATGAGACATTCCCAGAGTGTCATGTTGCCTTTCGAGATAGACTAAAATCCCCTGGCACCATGAGCAAAATCAACCTTTCTTCTCGTCATCTGTTCCTCTTAAGAGTTTAGTTACCACGTGGAAGCAACACATGGACCTTACTTTCTCTTTTCCCTTTTGATGTCTTCTCTACTTGTGACTCTAGAATAGCTTGGTTTGAACAGGATGAATAAGCAGGTGGACTCGAAGGACCAAATGGAAGATTATTAGGTGTGTGATCATCTACTGGGGCAGGGTCCATCTACCAGGGTCATATCCTTATAAAATGATGGTTCTTCCCCTAGAAGTCCATAGCGTCTCAGAGGTCCTTCCCTGGTGCATGCTAGAATGCTGACTGGCTTTATCTTGAGAAGGTCTGTGCAGGCACCCACAGCTGCTTGAGTTAATGTGTGCAGTGCTCCTGCTATACCCAGAAGATGCTTTCACTCTGTCTTCTGTGAACTCTGGCTCTTACAGTCTTTCCTTCTCCATTTAGTGAGGGTTCCCAAGTCTTGATGTACACTTTGTGACTGAGCATTCCTCAGACATTCTCTGCAATTTGGGCAGTTTAACGTTCTGTGTTACCTGAAGTCTAGAGCATAAAGAAAATTCTCCGATGAAGTCGGGAAGCCATGCTAACCTATAGGCACAACGATGTTAATTTATAAGGTTGCTCTAAATTAACCACGGAATAATAATAACAGGTTCACACCTAGGGTCTGTGAGCCCACCAATCATGGATTATTTTGCATAAGGGGTTGTACAGATTTGGGCATTTGAAGACTAGCAACCATTGTGTTAGATGCCCCAAATGGTACTCTCAACTACCTTCTGGGGGACTTCTACATCTTCAGATGACCTTTTTCTCCAGTCACCAAAAGTTCCTTTGACAGGCTAAGAGAAGATGCAAACACATAGGCATGAAGACCTGCCTAAACAACAAACACTGCGAGTTTTATAGTCAGTATCTCAGGGTTTGTGGAGCCCATAGCATCCATCTGCTGACAACTTTCTCCAGAGCTGTAGAGTCAGCTGCTCACCGGCATGTGATGCCGGCTCTTCATCAGACTCCTTAGGGTTTTCATGTCCCTAGCCTCCACTTAGACCTCCCCGCTTCATCAAAGCTTTCTCAAACTCTTGCTGTTTCCTCTCTCAACAAAAGACATCACTATCCAGTGGATTGTTCAAACAATTCCCGTGCCCCATAAAAATTCATTATCCTTCCTCACGCAGGACATAGGAAGATGGCACTCCGTCCAGTAAATTCCATAACATCACGTTTATATATTCATTGTGTTTGCCATTACATTAATTCAGGTCCTAGTCACAGATTTTGCTTTGTTTTTCTTTCTGGAGTGCTATTTGGCCCACCTAGATAGTGCTAACAATTCTAGAGTGTTGTATTTTGATCTAATCAAGTCCTGTGTTTAATACATCTAGTGATGACTTACCTCAAATGGGACCACAAACTGAATCCCCACAGGAGCCACAGACAAATGACAATAAACAATGAAACAATGACTGGTCAGGATACACTCCAGAGCAGTGGGGATCATACCGACAGCTGTCACTCAATTATTGCCACCCACGACTGTGAGGAAATGTAGTTGTAATGTTGCCAGGATTTTTAATTCTTCCAGAAAGGGCAAAACTGGAGTTTTAAAAGTAAAATCTTCCCATGTGGTAGGATATGTGAAAAAATGTCAAGCATTGGAAAGGGCCCAGATTTGATCCTACTTGCAAGTGAGCTTGCCTATACAGATTTGCAGGAGTTTACAGAAGACGTGAGAGATATAGAATCTATTAATGATAACAACAAGGGTCAAGGTTAATACAGGCTTTTTTCTTATGAGTCTGTTTTCTATAATATCATGAAGAAAGCAAGAGGTTACCTGCACATACTATGAACTATGTAACAGGATATAAGAACCACAGTACACAAGACTACAGATTTGACAAGAAAGATGTGGCCGACCAAGTGATTGATAGAAAGAATTTGGCTCAGAGAATGTAGTTTGTGGGTATGTGAACAGGGCCAGTCTTCAGGCTTTGAATATCTCAGCAAGGACCTGGTCCAGTGGCTACCTACCTGGAGGAACTTTTAGGCAACATTAGAAAGATAGTGATGCTGAAGGCGTCAGATTCAGCTAGCTTACTATTACATTGATCAGATACAAGATGATGGACACCAGACTGAGGGTAACAAAAAAATTAGAGCAACAGGGGAGAAAGATGGTTAGCTTCTTCTATGTGCCCTGTGCTCCACCCATCAAAGTATTTATTGTTCTCTCTCCCCCTCCCCCTTCCCCTCCCCCTCTCTCCCTCTCCCTCTCCCTCTCCCCCTCTCCCTCTCCCT
>BDUI01000084.1:470121-484330 GCA_002335545.1 Apodemus speciosus
ATATGGGACATCTGGGGGGCGGGGAATCCAGAAAAAGGGAAGTGAAATGTAAAGAAAGAATATATCCAATAAAAAAAAAAAAGAAAGTCTAATGGTTTGGTTTGGTGACGGTGGTAATTGATTCCATTGAGTTTTTTATTCATTGTGATACTTGTTGCTGATAACAGTGTAAAAGCAACTTTAACCCTATGAAGTATCCTTTCTGAAGATTATTCATCCCTGAAAACAAATCCATATTTATGTTGTATTTCTCTTTTGATGGCAGAAACTATAAGTTCTTGCATAGATATCACATGGAAGATATAAAAGCCTTTATACTCCTGTCTCTGCGTATGGACCAGGATAAAGAGAAGTTCAGCCCACTGTCACCTGACTTCCTCCAAATACTACCCTGTTGCATAATTAAGATGACCCCTTGCCAGTGAGGGCAGTGTGTGCACAGCACAGAGGTGTGCTATCTTTTTGGTCATGCTTTTTGAGAAAGTAAGAAATTCCTTTGAGCCACTTATATTGTGCCATATTAAAACAATGCACTTGGTTGGATTGGTATAATGAGTACCTAACATGTAGGTGGTCCTGAATGTGATCCTGCCCTGGCCCCACCACCATATAAACTAGGCATGAGATTTGATATTGCCAACTTGACAGGATCTTGACTCAGTCCAGAGATTGGAGACACAGCATGATTGTGCCCACACAGACACCATATTCTGATGGGTTAATTGAGGCAAAAAGACCCACTTTAAATGTAAGAGGTACTACTGCCTACACTGAACTCAGAATAAAGTGGGGAGAGGCATGAGTTCCAGCAATCCTCTCTTCCAAGTTCATGACTATGGGTACAAGGTGAGAATCTTCCTCAAGCTCTTGATGCCATGGCTGTCCTTCACGATAGACAGGATCCTCAAACTATGAGCCAAAAGACATCCTGGCATTGAGTTCTTTCTTGTTAGAAAAGAAAAGAAGCTAATATTGTGAGCCTGGTGGTGTATGTCTGTAATCTTGCCTCCAGAGCCCCAAATTGCCTCTGACTACATAGAGTTCCAGGTCAGCTTAGGTTAATTAAGATGGAAAGACCTACTCTACATACAGGCTGTGTGAGACACTGTTTCAAAACAAAGCACTGTGTGTGTAACAAAGTAATAATCTAATGGGAACTTAGGAGCAGACATTTAACTCCAAGTCTTGAGAGCCAGGATCCAGGTATAAAGCATATTTAATAACTGAATATAATCTTAACCATCTATAGCAACCTCAGAGGACAGGCTTTTCCTCCAGGTCTACAAGGATGATGATTCTGTATATTTATTTTCCCCTTTTTTAATGGGGATGGTCATAATAAAGGCAAGGAAGGAAACAAGAAGGCAACAGGATAGGGATGATCATGGCTAAGCCTTGGAGACATTTTCCATGCACTCTTTCTGTGGTTTTCTACATCCACCACTCTCACCATTTTGCCTTTTGGGTCACTCTAGAATATGTTCCATAGTCACAATTACTTTACTAACACCGAGTCAATCCCCCAAGTCTCAGCTAACACATCTACTCTGCTAGAAAAATCTCCCCAAATCTCAACTTCATATGTAGGTGCCCTAACATTATGCAAACAATTTTTATAGCACACATTATATAAAAAATTATTCCGTTCTCCACTAGACTGTGACTTTCATACTGACACCCTTTAAGTCAGCTCCAGGAATATGACTAGTCCCATTCTACAGATGAGAAAACTGGGATTCAGACATGATGGAAGATCTTATTTGAGGGCATGTGCCCAGAAGTTGGAACTAAATGTAAACACAGCACATTAGACTGCAGTCTATACTATTTCCACTGTTACAGGGCATTTCCCTCACTCCTGAAATGCAAAGTGACATCAGGATTAGAAAACTCAACTGTGAATCATGTTGTTTGGATTATAAGTTGCTTATCCACTCAACCAGAATCATAGACAAGAATTTGAAGTTTATCTGTGGCCCTGGCATGAGTCTGGTAGCTCTTCTCATGATACTACAGATCTTTGGCAGTCTTCAGGATCCACTCGGGAAGCACAGCCTTAGTAGTGTTGTGTCTAGTGGCTTCAGACAAAGGTTATTAGGAGAGACACAAACCAAACTACAGGCTTTTGTTCTATAATAAGAATCATTTGTAAGTTCCATGATGATATTACCATCTGACCCAAATAAAGCAATAGTGCCTTCTAATATGGAACACTTAAGCTATTTATGTAAGGTCTGCCATGTATTCATAAAAACCCATGAAAAAGATGTTAATTGAGGAAGGTAGAGTTATAGGACTCAGGAGACTGAAGTGGGAGGAAAGCCATAAGTTCAAGGCCAACCTGGGCTATTGAGTGAGACCCTGCCTCACATAAACCAAACAAACATACTACTTAAAAGTTCTGCACCTCAGGCTGCCTCCTTTAAGTCAAGCAAATATGAATGCGTATGTTGTTATTATTAAATATAAACTTGTAGAGGAAAATGATTTTAAAAAGAAATGAATGCAATTGTTTTAGATAAATGAATAAATAATAATAATAATAATAATAATAATAATAATAATAATAATAAAAACATTGAAGAGTCAGTGGAATGAGGTAGTAAGAAGGAATTGTATCCAGAATATCACAGAAATCTTTTCCTTATCTAGTTAAGGTTCAGTTAGTGAGCAGGAAGAAGAAAATAAATTAGGAAAATAGATTTTTCAGACAAAAGATGTAGTAAATGTAGTAAACAAGACAGCAGCAACTTTGCCACAGCAGGAGAGAAAGAAGGTCCACCTGACTAGTGAAAGGCAGAGACACAATCGGCAGGTGGATAAACTGAATTTTTGTGAAGCCTGTGTAAGAATTTAGGATTATGCTTTAATGACCAATGTGGAAATTGTTAATACAGTTATGCATGACAATATGCTAGAGAAAGCCAGGTATTGGGTATATATTTCCTTTGAGGACATTATCCATGTTTTCAGACATTTTCCTATGTTGAAAGGTTCTTTGTGGCATATGTCATTTGGGTGATACTCCAGTGCCAAGACTTTGGCCCTCAGGCTTGTAGGATAAAGCTTGCCCCCCCCCCATCACATCAAATGAAACTGTATCTCCTAGGAGTAATCACACATTAATCAAGAACTCAGGGATCCAGTTATAAAACCAAAATAACCAGATACTATCAGCAAAAAGAGATTCAGAGAACAAAAAGACTCAAAGGGCATTTATTACAACGTGTATGTTTATCTCTGCTTGCCTGGGAATGCTGGGTAGAGAGCATCCATTTGTGGGAGCTCTACCCCTGCCTGGCGCTCAGGTGAAAGCAAGCCGACTTTGCCTATGACATCCTTCTGTGGCTGTTTCCCACAGTTAGCTTATCTGCCTTCTAAAGAAAAGTCTCTCCCTGGATCTAATGTCCCATCAAGATTTTGAAGTTTGCTGTCACAGCAGCCCCTCTGTTTTCCTCCAATGTATATTTCTTCTAGGAATATGAACTGGACTCTCAGACTCCGGTTAATTTTGTTCATGAGTAGATTCTCAGAGGTTACCTCCTAGTAACCACCAAACTCTGACAGAAACTGGAGGTAGCTGACACATTCGTTCCTTTCCTTTCTCCAACATCTATTCCTTCTAGAATGCGACTGTCCAGCGAAAGACAGCCCTGACGTGTGTTACACACACACACACACACACACACACACACACACACACACACACAATGAGCCAATTCAGAGCAGTCAGACAGGGTGTGTATCCTTTTAGAAAGCAATGCTCCCATTCTGATGTCTTCCCACCCTCACCTCTCTTACCCACTAAACTTTCTGCCTCTTTTCCTTTTGTACTTCAGCTTGTTTCTGACCTCCAACCTTTTAAACGAGGCACACAGTCCAGTCTCCAAAAAGCTAATCTGCTTCTGAGAGTCAGTCCAGGGCACAGGCTAACACTCCCAAAACTCAAAAAAATCCATCCTATATCGTAGCAGCTGTCTATTTTATACGAAGCTTTTCCTGTAACTGCATAATCATGCTTGGCAAAGCTTATTTGAACACAGTCAGTCACATAGTCGCCACTGATTTTATTTCTCTTGAGTAACCTAACGGAAAGGTGAATGCAGAAAGTTTAATGGGACAAAAATTTGAAGCAGGATGTTCTGGACATGCCAAAGGGTTCTCGGTGTCACCCTGTAGTCCACAGCCTGTGTGACATCCGCAGGCAGGTGAAGCACATAAATCAGACCTGACTGTCATGGCACCCAAAGCTTAGAAACTAGCACCAGGGACTAACAAGAAAAATGGCAAATAAAATTCTGTTTTAAGAATTTATACGGAGAGGCCCAGGGCGAGCAGTGATATCTGGGCAAGGAAATAATTCATGGGGGAACTGAGCAGCTTATGAAATGCTGGCACAGTGAAGGAGCTGAGTCTGAGATGAGGAGGGATTGGTTAACATGTAGGGGCCTGGTAGACATGTGTTTACACACATACCAGGATGGCACATGTGATGATCATTTGCCTGGATAGACATGGTCACACACACACACACACACACACACACACACACACACACACACACACACCAGGATGGCACATATGATAACCATTTGCCTGGATAGACATGTGTTCACACACACCAGCATGCCACACTTAATGATCATTTGTTTGGATAGATGTGTGCTCACACACACACACACACACACACACACACACCAGTATGGCACATGTGATAATCATTTGTCTGGATAAACACATATTCACATACACTAACATGCCACTTGTGATGATCATTTGCTTGAATAGACATGTACACACACACACACACACACACACACACCAGGATGGTACATATGATAACCATTTGCCTGGATAGACATGTGTTCACACACATACCAGACTGCCACATGTGATGATCATACATGGATAGACATGCATTTTTTTACACACACCAGCATGCACAGGTAGTGATGCTGTTTGATCATTTGCATTCTATCTTCTGATGGCAGTGTCAATATAAAATGTTTTCAAGGGCATATAGGGTGGAGGGAGGGATTTTGGTTGAAGTTGCAAGTGCAACATCTAATCTATCTAAATGACAAGGCACCCGTTACCTGCTTCACTTAGAGGTGTCCCCCAGAGGCCACTCCTTTGCCCCCCCAATTTCACAAGGGGTATAATCTCACCAGAGAAGGTCACCTCCTTCTCTGTGTTTGCTGTCTACCACAAGGTATTGTCATCTTAGCAGAGACCAAACACACTTTCAATTCCTTCACTCTGACCTTGCTCTCCAGGACAGCATTCAACCCTTCCCCCTTCCCTCCGATGACAGGAAGTCATTGATTGCCTTCTCTGGGTACCTTCATTTGACTAGCTGTGTACCACCTACTTGGGTATGGTGTGTGTGGTGTTTTCCTAATGCACCTACTTAATTTCCCTGCAGGTGTGACTGAGGCATAACAGATGATTCATGGGAGGAAAATCAGTAGAGCATCTTGTCGGAATCGCGAAGCCACAAATAAGACTCCAGTAAGGCCCATGCTGATTCTGAAAAATGTAATTATAAAAATACAATATTTTGAACTTCCTATACAACAAATGCAGAATGCTCACTTACTGAAGAGGCAACATTTCACAGGGCATTTACATTCCCACTTCATCCTTTTTTTGTGGATTAAAAAAATAAATCTTGCCAAAAATAAAAACCCGTTCAGAGGGAGAAAAGGAGGAAAAGCTGAGTACCAGGTATGGCTGAGGGCGGAGAGGAGCTTGATTCAATATATTTTGTCTGAAGTTGAACTACAATGTCTAGCATTTAAATGTCGAGAGATTCAGAATCAAATATAGGAAGAAAAAAATTAAATCTACTAACTCAAGTGTGTATGGGTGGAGAGGATAGGGATATGTTTTCTCTGTCTGTCTGTCTGTCTTTTGTCCTTTTTCTGTTTAAGGAATTAATTTGCAAAGAAATTTAAGTTAACACCAAAGTAAGAGGAGACAAGAAGATTTTGTGGGCTTAGATTCTACTCCATAGAAAGGAAAGAGACTCCAGCAATGAGCTACTGCCTCTGGGAGGCTGTCAGTGTTCCTCTGCTTTTAAAACTCCCTAACAAGGTGAGCGAAACCATTCCAAGAACACTATTGTCAAGAGACACCTTTGAACTGATCTATCCTGCAGGATAACCCCCAGAAAGGTAGAGGAAAAAAAATAACTTTCATATGTTTGTGGCCACACAGTGCAGCTCCGACTTCTGAACATTTTTCCCCAATTATTTTTGTAAAGTATTGATCGCAATTTAATTTTGCAGTCCCAACATGAGAGGCGCTTCATGCTGAAATGTCTCACAGGAGAATGTAATCAGGGTCTAGCCCGAAGGTGAAGCACACGGACACGGGCTTTCCTCCGTTCCTCCCCTCTTCGTCTGCGCGGGCATTGGAGCAGAGGGCATTCTCAGGCAGATTAATTTTTGACGATGGGATCGATGGAAGATGCTTTTTTTTTCCTCTTGACATTGAGTCATCTAATTTGCTGTTTATCTTTGGCTTATTGAGTTTTGAGCATTGTTAAATCATACCTCTCAGCTGTTTAATTTCAGATGTGAATTTTGAATTCCCCTCTTGTACTTGGGCATAACTCTTTTACCTAAAAGGAACAGGATGATGGGCCCTTTTTTCTGACACTGGGTTACCGCTTCAGAGTCTGTTAAGTACTCCAAGGTAATGTTATAGTACCTTCTAGCCTTTTCTCTTTGCTTGTGACCATAGATCAGCTCACCTCCAGGGAAATCAGAACTTGCCATCATTATTATCCCTAGCCCCTTCATCTGGTCTCCCTTGTTTCCTGACTCCAAGGCTTGATGAAGTGCCAGGATATATGAACACCTTATCTCAAGTCTCATAATTAACCCCTTCATAACACAGGCTGAGGGAATTATTTTTCTTGTGATCTGCTGGTTCAATATCGGTGGTCCTTTACAGTAAACATGTGGATTTACCAGTTTCAATCCTGTTTTGGCTGGAAGATATGAATGTTATTAGTGTGTCGATGGGTATAAGAAAAATGTTTTCCACCTGGAGAAACTTGGCTTTATAAAACTGCTATTCTGATAAAGAAAAAAAAAGAAAGATAAAAGGAAAAAATATAATCAAACTATATAAACTATGTCTCATGAGAGCACTACATATGTACATCTGAACATTCTTCTCAGCAGCAAAAAGATGCTAAATGTTATTCAGCCTATCCATTTTCCTGGGCTAATTATACCAAGTTAATAAAATACTAAAATGGGTGCTTTATACGTTTGAAAGCTATATGGTATATTTTTTAAAAAGAGTTGAAATTAAATACATTAAAATAATGTACCTCTGGATTGGAATTTAACAATAAAGAAAAATTCAGTCTTAATTAATTAATTAATTAATTAAAGCAATTCTATGCTATACCTCAAGCCTCTCAAGGACTTGCTTGAATAGAAAGATGTTTTATGTACTATGAGGAGAACAGCCCAGGGCCAGCTGTTTCTCAACTTCTGCCTGGTTTTGCTAACTATTTGGATTTCTCTAAGAAAACCAGCTTCCTCATTAGTCAAATTAGAAAGTTCAAAGGATATATTTAGGCCTGCAATACAGAAGTGGCAACATCGTTTTGGTATGGAATAATGCACATTTCTCTCTCTCTCTCTCTCTCTCTCTCTCTCTCTCTCTCTCTCTCTCTCTCCCTCCTCTACATTTTGCCTCCTCTGTAATGGTTTGGTGTTTGTTGTTGCTCTCAGTGAAACCATCAATGTATAGTCACAACCATTTATTTTGATTATGTTGTTGGTGTTTAAAAAGCATCTTATAACTCTGTATTATGAAACACTCCTTTGATGCCATTTTGCAAATTGTTTAAATATCTCTAGAAACTGGCCCGGATCTTTTCCTTGAAGTTGCTCTCATTTCCTCATAGCTGTTTTGTAATCATGGTGAGTGATCAAGACTGAAACCTGCTTTCAGATAAGTATTCATACTGCTGCTCCTTTCTTAGCTCCTGTTCTCTGCATAGCTGGGGGAGGGGCTCTCACAAGCCTGATGTCCTGAGCCCTGTGAGAGAAGTACAGTTTGTGAGTGCTGGTGTATGCAAAAGAATTTCTATTTAGGGACAGTATGCTTTAATTGTTTCTTTTTAAATTTTAAACCAGTTTGTATCTCCTTTAACTGCATCCTACAAAGTGATTTTTTTTTCCCGGGCAACAAAGTAAACTTTTGAATCCCTACCTTGTAACCATTTGCTTTCTTTTTTCCTTTGGACTTTCTGTTGCTGGATGCAGACATGGTGGAAGCGTCTCTGCTCTTCAGCTGCCACTACAGTTGGAGATAAGTTACTGTGGAAAAATGTTGACAGGAATTTTCTGCTCCACAGGAGAATATATGAATTGTGAATGCAATAAGAATTTGAGAATCAACATGTTTATCTATAAACATTATATTGGAATAGCCTTATGACTCTATTGAAACGTTTCAGGTGAGAAATGGTTAACTCACCAGCAGGAAAATGTCAATTTCCAAAACTGTGAAAGGAAGAATTAGAATAAAGTGCTCTATTATCCAAAAGTATATTTTCCCTCAAGATTAAGCTCTGGTCGCAGATAGCATCAGGGCCAAGTGTTTCCAGGCTTCAGGCCAGGGTTAAAGAGAAAGCCCTTAGAATGGATCATATCAGTTCACACACACACACACAAACACACACACATACGCACACATGCACACACAGAGCAAGAAAGAGAGACAGGGGGCAGAGAGAGACAGACAGATATATACATACACACAGAGACCCACAGAGAGAGACAGAGACAGAGGGAGGGAGACAGAGAGGGAAGGACACACACACACACACACACACACACACACAGAAAGATAGATATAGAGACACACAGGGAGACAGACAGACAGATATACACAGAGAGAAAGAGACAGACAGACAGATATATACACACACAAAGAAACGGAGAGAGACACAGAGAGAAACAGAGGAGGAGAGAGAGAGAAAGGGAGGGAGACATAGAGACAGAGACAGACAGACACACACACACACACACACACACAGAGACACACAGACAGACACACAGACATACAGAGACACACAGAGACACACAGAGAGAAACAAAGAAGGAGGGAGACAAACAGATATACACAGATAAACACACGCATACACACAAATACACACACAGACTTGGGGGGAAGGATTCGCTGGATAGAGAACAGCGAGCCTGTTTCTGTTTAACTTGTTTGGCTGATTTCACATATCCGTGAACTACTGCTGGTCAGTTTCACCAAAATCAGACTCAAACTTCTAAGAGAGTTTACTTTTTCCAAACAGGTAGCCTATCCCTGAGCTACCTTCCAAGATGCTACATGCACGTGGGGGTCAGGGGCCGGTCCCGTGGGCTTCCTCTGTTCTCCACCTTCTTTTCTGAGACTGGGTGCTCTGGCTAGAAAGCTGGCCAGCACGCCGTGAGGATCTTCTTGCCTCTGCCTCCCAAATGCTAAGGTTACAAATCCTTCCTGGGCTCTGCCAAGATATTTCCAAGTCCAAATATTTTGTCCTCATTTCCTTTGTATTTTGGAGCAGTTTATGAAACCAAATATTCCAAGTATAGCTTGCATATCTATGCTGGATATTGTAAATATGGCTATGTAGTATGGTTATACTGTGGTTGTGTATCTTCACAGTAAATAACTTAGGGGCATAATAAAGTAATTACAATAGAAATCTTTAAACTCTTGAGTCTCCATTTCTGTACGTATTGCAACTCATTTAATACCTGTTGCAACCTTGATTGTAAGTGGTAGTCACCTGACTATCACAGCCAAGGATATTTCTGAAGATCATTTTTGGATTACGGAACCATGGGCTGGGGAGGCAGGCTCAGTGGTTGAGAACACTGGCTTCTCATGCAGAGGATCCATCCCGATTCAGTTCCCAACACCCACATCTGTTTAGAACTCTTAGTTCCAAGGGAAGCGATACCTTCCTCTGGCCTCGAAGGTGCTGGGCCCATGTACTGCCCAGATATACATGCAAGTGAAACACTCAGGTACTTTAAAATAAAAACAATGATGTTATAGATCAGGGAACTTAGCTGTCTTAACCAGGAAGTCTTATTTTCAAGGAAACTACGTAGTGTGTGTGTGTGTGTGTGTGTGTGTGTGTGTGTGTGTGTGTGTGTGTGTGTGTGTGCGTGATGTGTTTATATATGTACATTGACATTTGTGTGAACATATGTATGTTTATGGTATGTGGATCTTTGTGTGAGTGTGTGCCTGTGGAGGCTTGAGTTTGGCTTTAGAGTCTTACACAAATCTACCTGGCCAAAACTCATTTTAGACTTGTCCTGATGTCTAAGATGCCCCTTGCTTTCTCCCATCTGGTCCCCTAGTGGGAGTGTGTTGCTTAGAAAATATCATTAACTTTCCACCAAAATGATCTCACCATGATGCTGAAAGAAATCAGACCATGCATGAGGAACTTAGTACAGGGAAACATTAAGAACTTTTCCTTTGAAAAAAAAATCAAATAAAGTCCCAAATACACAAACAATTTAAGATTTTTGATTCTAAGCATGGTTTTGTTTAAAAATAGAAGCATGATTTAACCTCACCATTGGAGCCTAGCCACAAACTAAGTGCTTGAACTCCGAAATTTGGATTCATTTTATACCAATAAATTAGGCAAAGTAGTTGTGATAACAAACCAGTCTCGTGACATAAGTCCAAATGAGATAAGTCCTGAAACTGGTTTTATAGGTTCTATGAGAAGTGACTTGGAGAGGACCAAGCCCCGTGGTGAATTGCAGAACATAGTAAACCTGAGTCATGATGGTTGTATTTTTAAGTCGGAATCAGGCTCGGGCAAAGGGTGCATCCAACTCACATTTTATAATTTATTTTTATGTATCTGTATGTACATGTCCATTCATATATATGCATGCCCGTGTTCAGCTTCCCAAGGAAGCCAGAGAGAGGTGGCAGATGCCCTGGAGTTGGATCATTCAGTCATAAGCCAACCAACATGGCCCTGGAAACTGAACTCAGGTCTTCTTCAAAATCAAGTGCTCAGCCATTTATACTAACCCTAAATTCACTTTTTACCACTGTTCCCAAACCTCATCCTTTTAAGGTGAACAGATACTTGGGGTCAAAAGAGCTATCTCTGGCAAGCTATTTCTACCACGTCCACCATCACCTACAAAGTGTTGGAACTCCTAAATGAGTTCAAACCACCCAGATCAGAAGAATTCCTACCATTAAATGAAGGGCCAGAGGCATCTTGAGATCTAGCTCAATTAATACAAGTAGCTCCCATATTCATCCTGAGATGCTTGGACCAGCTAATCTATAGCATCTTACTAAACACTATCTTATATTTTGTCTCTTTATATTCACTCTGTAGCTAAACATACCAAAGCAAGAATATATTTTAAAGACCTACAAAGCTTGCCATTTTACAATTCAGCTTTTTAGTAATTTAGAGAAGAATATTTTGAGATTGAGTTAAAAATCCACTTGAACTTTACTCCTTAAATGGTGCAGTAATATGTATGTGTGTTTGTGTCTGTGTGTATATGTGTGTTGACATTTGTGTAAAGTGCATATTCATAGTATATGGACCTTAGTGTGTGTGTGATGTGTTTTATATGTGCATTGAAATTTGTGTGAACATATGTATGTTTTATGGTATACGGATCTTTGTGTGTTTGTGTGTGTGTGTGTGTGTGTGTGTGTGTGTGTGCGTGTGCCTGTGGAGGCTTAAGTTTGGCCTTATAGTCTTCTTTTATCATTCTGCACCTTATTCACTGAGACAGGGTGTCACAGCTGAACACTAAGCTCACAGGTTTTACTAATCTATCTATCCAGCTTGGCTTGGTCCATCGCATGCCAACCATCCTAATGCTAGGATTACAGGTAGGCATCTCAACTTGGCATTTTTGTGGGTCATCTGAACTTTTCCATTCTTATGCACCAAGTGTTTTATCTACAAAGCCATCTCCTTGGTCCAGCATCAAGCTTAAAAATCCTTGGAACTATGATTGACTAGGACTAGAAGTGTTATCCCGAACTGTTGACTAAAGCTAATAATTAAGCATGGGAGGCAGGCAATATAACTATGTAGAGGCAAGTAATCACAAGGCGTTATGCTATTCAGGTATTATGATCATATGTAGACCCTGTCCCAGCCCAACTTGAAATAGGAAGACTGAGTCTGTAGGTCTAGATATTTTCACTTGGTTAACATCTAATTTCTGGGTTGGATGTCATTTGTACCTCATACTATGTAATTTACTTGTAGTGATTTTTTTTTCAATTTACATCTGGAAGAAGAGATTTTTTGTTTTTTGTTTTTTAATTGGACAGAAAAGTTGAGACGTAGGGGGAGTTTCCCTAATTTTTTGATTGGCTAAATAAAGATGGCAGAAGCTAATCACTGGGCAGAGATATGGGGGTGGGTTTTCTAGGAAGCTGCAGGCATGTAGGTCTCTTGTTGCACTGATAGTTTGTAGTCTCTGCAGGTGGCTGCGGAGGCCAGGGAGGATGGGGCAGGATAGTCTTCGCCCAGCCTTTGAGTTATCTGGTCAGTTTTAAAATATAAAAGTATCTAATGTTTTTCTTCCACTAAAGGGAGCTGTGTGAGACAGCTATTGCTGGCACTGGCCAAAGAACAACGACCACAGTGGTTTGGTGAAGCTAGCTGTGGGACCTGGGTGAGATGACCATCGCTGCACAAGGCTAGGAACAATCAGAGACTGGGAGAGGTAGCGTGATCACAGAGAAAGCTGGGGTGGTCATTGGTACCCTGGTGGAACTAGCCTGAGAGGTTGAAAGAGCTCTGGTAGAGCTATTGATAAGGAGCTAGTGTGGCTTTTTAAAATTACATGCAACACAATACAACTACCAGACCTCATGCATATATCAAAGGGAATAAGAAGTCACCAGGAGGCTCTAGCCTGCCCATCTTGTCTATATAGCTTGTGTGATATTTATTGTGCTCAATCTAATTCTGGACACTGGTGTAGCCTCTGCTATCAGTCTGATGGCAGAATTTACACTGCAGACATCACTTTACTTAATTTTTTTCAAATACTGTTCAGAAGAGTCAGGACAGGTGTAAATATCTCTGTCTAGAAATCCAGAATTGAAGTCTTAAGGAATCTATGTTGTCTCTCAAGTCTGTAGAAACAGGAATATAAGATGAACTTATATTCTTGTCTTGACTAAGCCACCCATTCCCTGAGGGCATATTGCCCTGTTTAGTGTCTACTACCTGTAGTCAACCACACTGTAAGCCAATCTATGCTAGAGAGCTGGAGGCAGGGGGGGGGAGGCTTGGGGCATGAACTTACATAGGAAGTAGCCTTGTACAGAGCCCAAACAAAGCTAGTGTCTGGATAAGCACCAGAAATACTCTCAAAAAGACAGAAGCAAGAGAAAAATTCTGTATTTATAAAGTGACCTTTCCTTTCTCCCCCCCCCTTTTTTTTCGAGACAGGGTTTCTCTGTATAGCCCTGGCTGTCCTGGAACTCACTCTGTAGACCAGGCTGACCTTGAACTCAGAAATCCACCTGCCTCTGCCTCCCAGAGTGCTGGGATTACAGGTGTGTGCCACCACCGCCCAGCTGCTTTTCTCTCTCCTAATGCCAAGTCAAGACCATCATCCAGTTATCTGCTCACCTGGGAGTGTTATCAATTCATGATGGCTTGACAATCCCATGTGATCAATTTAGCTTGTAATCATACCGTCTTTGACAAGAGGCAAAGCCTAACAGAAAGTATAGGAGGTGCGTTGGGAAGTGGAGAACATCACAGCAACAGCGGAGTGGGTAAAGGTACTCTTCTCATTGGTTGGCCCACACAGGTATCCAGACTTGAATGAACATGGCTGTTTGCAATGAATAACAAGACCATCCCAAGAACACATGGACTGGGAATGGCTTGGGTTGGAAAGATGAACAGCAAGCTACTTTAACGGCCGTCTGACATCGGCTCGGATGGAAGCATCATCACTACTGGGGCAGATCCTCGGAGACACCATGACTTACTTTGTTGGAACATGATGCAGTATTTCCAGCCGCAGAAACTGAGAATGAAATGGCCCCAACCCACCTGGATCCTTGATCCTTGGCCACTCATAGATCTTCTCTCTCTCTCTCTCTCTCTCTCTCTCTCTCTCTCTCTCTCTCTCTCTCTCTC
>BDUI01000084.1:510295-525295 GCA_002335545.1 Apodemus speciosus
AAATGCGCGAGAATCATGGCCAGCCAATGCTACCTTCATTTTGGACACTTTTATTTATTTCTCACAAAAGTACAGCGGCAGAGAGCCTCCTACTTGAGGGAGCTTCATTGGAAGGAGCAGCTGGCCTGGCTCCCCCGTGCTTGTCGGGATTTAGGTTTCGAAACGGAAGTTAAGTTTTCATTTTCCCGTGAACGACATAAGCTTTCTTCGGACCACCTCTGTCTTTGCCAGTGAAGTCTAATCAATGGTGGTGATTGATTGAAAACATGAATTCAAATAATTTCATTTTTTAAAAAATGAATGAAAAAGTCCAGATATTGATTAAGCAAGATGAAAGGGAAGTTACAAACACTCTTAAGCTGGGCACGCTGGTGGGATGGGGGCTGCCTGGTCTGTCATCAGAAGCAGTTTGCAGAGGTGCCTATCAGGAGGACCAGGAGGAGAACTTTGCCAGCACGAGAAATTGAAACTCTGTGTGGCAGACGTCTGACCAGGACGGGCATCAGATACCTTGACACAAGAGTCGCACAACACAAAGAAAATTGAGGAAACGTCAGGGGCCCCGAGTCCTCAGGACAACGACCTTAATGCCTCAGGTAAAAAAAAAAAAAAAAAAAAAAAAAAAAAAAAAAAAACTACTCTCTGTGGCCAAGTAGCTGGAAAACACCTTACATCTGGAAAATTACCCTTTTTCTTGGTTCACAATTTCACGGAGATTAAAGATAATCAAAAAAGATTAAGGCTTTAGCCTTTAATCCAGGTGAACCATTTCCCCCCAAATTAAGCCAAAGCAATGTAGATCCCATTTGGTTTGGAGAAGGCAAGGATAGCTGAACAGCTTCCAAAACCCTAAGGGAAGTTTGCTTCCCCCTGTAACATGTTTTGACCAGTTATAGACAATATGAAAACCCGTTTTTGATAGGAAAAGCTGAGGATCATTAGAAAAATATATGGACAGACTACGTAAACCTTAAAAGACTGCTGACAGGAGCTAGCGGGGCTATGTTTTAGAAACTACGTCTTGCTTGCGTCTCCCCGTTCCCTTGCTGTGTCTTCTCTTTTCTAATTTTTGTTTTGTGTATTTTACGCTAAGCCTGTCATAGCTCGTCACCAAACAAACCTGTGGGGCTGAGAGAGCAGTGAGGACCGTCTCGTGGACCACAAAGGGAGAGCTTTGCAATTCTTCATTCTACCTCCAATTTGGGGCACGTGGAGTTTCACACTTTTAACAATGAAGCATTTACAAAAATAGGCTTATCATTCATTTTTTACAGGAACTTCCCCCCCCCCCCAAAGGCAACATTAAGATTCTCTTACATCCTCCTAATAAACCAGTGTCTCACATTGACTCAAAGCCACACCAGCGCGTTGCTTTTGGCTTAGACTTTGGCCCCAGACCAAGAACGTAGGGATAGCATTTAATCACCAGCTGTAACATGGACACTGGCAGGGGAAATGTGTAATACAAGTAACAGTGGGAGATGTTTCCTGTACAGCTATGGAGAACAAACTAAGTAAAACCACACTGTTGACTTTTCGTTGGAGCAAATATGGTGCCCGGCGCCCATATGGAGTGGGTTTGTGGCTAAGCGGTCTCACTGCAGAATGCGAAATGAACAGAGTGTGAGCAGAAGAGGAAGCCGTATTCTTGGTTTTATTTCCTTAATTGCAATTAAAGTCATCATTTCCCACAGTTTCTGTTTCTAGGACATTCTTCTTCATCAGCTATCATTTAAATAAGGGGAAAACACCATTAAAAAAAACAAAACGAAATAATAATAATAATAATAATTAAAAAACGGGAGAGATCTTTAGCCCAAGTGTTACATAATCGAGTTGAAAGATGGCAGTGAACACGAGGGGCTGATAAAGTATGTCAGCAAATCCAAAGTGTTTTAAAGATTAAAGTAAATGGCAGGTGAAATACGTAATCACCAAGCAGTTCTCAACTTTTTGCCAATCTCTCAGTTTCTGTTCCGACAGTTCCGAGATTGCGACCAGATCCCAGTGCAACTTGACCGTCGGAATCCCAGTGGCATCATCCCGACTTCAGGAGACGCACCCCCAAGCCTGTTCAGTGCCATCAGCTCATTAACCACAGACACAAAGCCCTCGTCTCCTAGGGAGAAATCTGGACAACATTTACACAAGAAGTTGAAAAAAATTTAAATTATGTCATCATTGTGGTAATACCTTTCTCATTTAGAATAACCCTTTGGAAGTTGTTCACATGCTACCCAAAGGCACTAGTTCACATAGGGTGTGTGGTTGAAAATAAAAAAAAAGTAGAATAAATCTACTAGTGAAGGTAAGGAGCACAGTAAAGGATATTGAAGGACATCGCTAAGCTTTAAAGTCATTCTAAAAATGGCACTTTTCACGTTGGCATAAAATGAAAGTGCTTTAAGGTGAACTTGTTATGGTTTTTTTTTAAAGCTGATCTTTAGCCCCCCTGAAAATAGGGGGTTATGACAAGAACAACATGGCCACACCAAACTGTCGCAGCCCTAAGCAGTGGATGTCACTAACTGCCTCGCGTTTGTTGACTTCTTTTTGTCTCTCTAATGTTGATAGTCTCGCTTCCTCTGTGTGTCATCCTGGAGGTTTGCTCTTCAATCCTTACTGGAAAGGTACAGCTCGCTGATAGTAGCTGGTAGACACAGAAGGCATGAACGTACAGTAAGTTGAAACACTGATTGTACTAAATGCAACAATACAAAGAAGCAAACCAAACACAAATGGTAACACAATAAAACTGTATTACATTTGTGCTTCGGATTTACAATACATTATATACAATAGTCCAAAATAAACATCTCATGCCAAGCGACACAAAAACGAACGGCAAGCAAAGAAACCCGGCAATATATACATTACTTCTCTCTTTAATAATGGACATTCAACTCTTGAACTGGAGCAATTTCACTACATACAGATGCAGTCCGCCTTTTCTTGCGCATGGCCATCCTGCTGTCCTACCGCTAACCTATTTAGTAGGTTCCTGTGTCGATTGATTCTTATGTACACGTGAGCAAAAAAGACAGAAGGATGTAGGGCTTTGCGTTGCTGGGGGTGGCAGTTGTGCGGTCAGCGGACCTGGGGTGCATAGCCTTCTTTCATTAGGCCTTCCTCGTAGTCAGTCTGGCAGAGGATCATATTGTTCTTCAAGAAAAATTTGTCTCCGACACAAAATCTGAAAGTATACATATATAAAAAAAAAGTGTGTTACTATTACTGAAACGCGAAAGACCATCGTAGGATGTTACTTTCATCATGAAAGGTAAAATTGTCTTATTTCACTTATTCACTTCACATGTGCATACAGTGTGTTTAAAATTCACCTTCATATATACATATTATAGGATCGGCAAGGTAAATATTTTCGGCACCAGTGTTGATATTCCTCCTTTCCTCCCTTCTCTGCTTTTCTTTCCCCTAGCAAATTGGCAAGAATAAATACTTGGGGCTGGAGCGATGGCTCAGCGGTTAGGAACACCGACTGCTCTTCCAGAGGTCCTGAGTTCAATTCCCAGCAACCACATGGTGGCTCACAACCATCTGTAGATTGATCAGATGGTTGTCTTCTGGTGTGTCTGAATACAGCAACAATGTACTTAAATACCTAAAATAAATAATTCTTTAAAAAATAAAAAAGAAGAAATACTTGATCCATATACACCCTCAGTAAAGTAAAATTAAAAATGACGTTGATTCTTACTGGTCAGGCGCATGAATGGTTATACATGGGTCCCATGCCTGCTGTCCAGTGGAAGATGCAAGTGTAACCCTGAGCCTGAGCTGTCTTCCTCTGTGGCAAATTCCCCAGTTAGGAAATAGTAGACATCACTACCTGGAATGCTCCTCGTTAAAGCAAAGAGAGCAACCTGGATCAACTTCTTAATATCGATGTGATAAATAAAACCAGCTCCCAGCAGCTAATTACACATTTTAGTTTATAAAGCATTGTTTAAAGTGCAAGACCATGATGTTTTTAATAAGCACTCTTTTCATATAGTTTCTCAGTGGGTAACACTCCGGACACAATCAAGGTCAGAGATAAATGGTAGTGCTGTTTCCAGTACATTTAACAATAAACTAACTCTGGCCAGAGTTTTGTATGTGTGTGTGTATGTATATATGCATATATATATATGTATATATATATATATGTGTGTGTGTGTGTGTGTGTGTGTGTATGTGTGTGTGTGTGCGTATATATGTATTATACATATATATTTAATTGTAACAATTTAATGTTCAAACAGCAGTGTTTAGTTGAGTTGACTGAGAACAACTCTTTGTAATTATCGAGGTTGACCTCTGTGACCTTTGGTGGTGGTCATTCTTTATCAGATAATCAATTCTGAATGATGCTCTGGCAGAAATCTTAGTGGATGGATTAAATTGCGTCGTGGAAGCCACCCTTTAATGCTCTGTAAAGTTGAAGGTTTAAATGAGGGGCACTCGGACTGATTTACATTTGCAAAGATTGGAATTCTAGACAAACAGTGAATCTATTTATTTTCCATCCAGGCAGCTTTGGAAATTTATCCCTTATACCAGCTAAGTAGATAGAGGGGAAAATAGTGTAATAAAAAAAGTAGATTGAAAAGAATTAGCTCTCCTCTTAAAGGAAAATTGGTCTGTTTATTTGTGGAATTTGCCTTTCCCCAGGATTACTGCCTGCTGCTGATGTTGGTTTAAAGTAGCCCTGGTCTTCAAATCCTGGATTTGTTTGCAGCTGCACCTACTGGACAAGACACACATTTAAGTTTGGGACTTTGAATATATTTTCCCCTTTTTTTTATTTTCTTTGGGGGGTGGCTAGCTTTAGCCTGCATGCTTTAAATATTGCATTTAAACAGCGGTGTCTAATAAATCGGTTTATGTAGCTGTTGTGACCATGAAAACATATTGAATACATGAAAACATTCCTTCATTTGGATAACCCTTAGGAGCACAAATTTGACTTTTATCTTTATGTAAAATTAAGTGAGACAGCATTTATGGTGTTTTTAATTAATGTCCAAGAGAATCAGTTTATAATTCTGTTGAAATTAATCTTAGCTCATTAATAATAAAATATTATATCTGAATAAATGCCTTCAATAAAGCACTCCTGTGTTTTTGCTGTTATTGGGTTGGTTTTCCTACAAAGCAATTTATCTGGAGATATTTTTCAATGTTCATTATCTCTAACTTTTAATTTCTTATCAGGCATGCAAATTCTGTTACACATCGTATACAGAGATAGATGTAAGTCATAGCACGCTTTCCTGCGGGACCCTGCCGTTCTCCACCCAGTATCCTGTAAGGCAGAGTATTTTCTTTTGTAAGTGAGTAAGGTCAGGGTTGTCACAGAGAGTAAGAGATAGAAGCAGATGTCCTGAGGACCTGGCTTCACATTCTGCTTCTGTCACACACCCGATGCACACGTACGGACATGGGTGTATGCCCAAGTCACAGGGTTTCACATACCACACAGGCATTGGTGCCTGACACACTTTTCATACTTGAGTTCTCGGTTAGAGAGATGAAGACACAGAATGCAACTAGAGGGAGGTCACCCTGGAGGGTAGAAGGAAAGCAGAAATGCCAACTGCTGTGGCTGGGATCCAGAGCCCAGCCTTCCACTGCTGGCAAAGTGGGTGAAGCTTCAGCTTTCCATCCTGTTATTAGTCTGTCTGTCCATTCCTGAGGAATGGAAACCAAATACGTATGGCGATGTTTAGGATGTGGGTAAAACTGTCACCTTCTAGCAAGTACTCAGAAACCAAAGCTAAGCACAGATGTAACATGATCGAACTTGCTCCTTGCTTCTCGAGCTCCTACAAGAACGCCCAACTCCAGTCAGGATTTCCACAGCTTGAAGACATATGGCAAACGGAAGGTCCTTTGGTTCTCTGTGGACCCCTGGCCCATTCTTTCACCCTGGTCAGTGCAATGTGAAGAGTGCAGTTAAGTTTGTTTGTTTATCCAGTTTTGTTTTCTTGAAATAGAATCTCACTCTGTTGATTAGGCTTATGCTAGTCTTTGGGTCACTTGGAATTGCACCACAACCTCACACTTACAAACTCATCATGCCCCAACCTTCTGAATGCTGCCGTTAGAGGGGTGAATCAGATTATTGTATTTCCTTGTGCACTTATTGTAAGCCTTTGATTGGACGTATAGTATATGACATATCCTATACTAGTGCAAAGAAGAGAATGGTGGAATGTCTAAAAATGAGGGAATACACATTAAAATATTAAAATAATTCATTCTGACAAACTTCCTAACTGGGGAAATATATTTTACGTGCATTTCAATCTATCTGTAGAGGTAAACATTATATAGGTCATAGTTTTAAAGTGTCACAGTCACACCTAGCTTACAAAACAGTGTAAACAGTGTTGGCAGCTGTGGTTAGAAAGCCATGACTGCTGGGCAGTGGTGGTACACGCCTTTAATCCCAGCACTCTGGAGGCAGAGGCAGGCAGATTTCTGAGTTTGAGGCCAGCCTGGTCTACAGAGTGAGTTCCAGGACTGCCAGGGCTATGCAGTGAAACCCTGGCTAGATAACCAAAAACAGAAAAAAGAAAAAAGAAAGAAAAAAGAAAATAAGAAGACTGTGTGTGGCTGTTCACTTAATATCGTCATTGTCCCATTTAGGGACTGTGGAGATATTAAGTGCTTGCCACCCAAGAAGGATCTGAGTTCCAACTCCAGCATGTAAACAGTCTTGCATGGCAATGTTTGCTTATAACGCCAGAACTGGGGAGGCTGAAACAAGGGGATTGCTGAGGCTTGCTGGCAGGCATTTTTACTGAACTGATAGGCTTAAGGTTCAGTGAAAGATTTGTCTGAAAAAATAGTGGTGAGAACATGACTAACAGAAGACACTGTCAGTCTCTGGTCTTTACCTGCACGCCCACACATATATCCATCCGCACATCCACATACAAGTTTTTGTGCACTATACACACACACACACACACACACACACACACACACACACACACACACACACACACTTTCACTCCCTGTCTCAAACATGTATCTGCACTCACATATGTAGATGTAAAAAAGTTAGATAAGTAACAGAGTAGGTATTAAATGCTTAGCAAAAGAAGAATTAACCGTAATTTTGTTAACAAAGGCTAATTTCTAATATAACTTGCTTCTTATGAGGTTCAACATTAGTGGAAAAAAAACATTTTGAACATGATGATTGCTAAAAAAAAAAAAAAAAAAGCTGTATTAACAGGTCTGGCTAAAGTTTGTGCAAAAACATTCATCATCTTCCTTGTAATTTAGTCCTAATTGTTTGTGGTATGGTCAGATCTATTAGTTTTATTCTTATTCATAAATTACTAAAGAAGAAAAAATGCAATTAGGTGATTAACTAATCTAATATTCATACATCGAAATTAAAAATACAGTTCATTTCCAGCTGAGGACGAGTCTTGCTTCCTTCATACGCTTTTTTGAGTCCCTGGAAGCTTCAGAGTGAACTGTCATCAATACACTTTTGTTCTAAAATAGGGATCTTAGAGCTGTCTTCCCTTCTATAATTTTTTATCAATTCTTTGAAAATTCCACTTGTTGTATTTTAAACACTTTCATGACCTCCCAAAACTTTCCATCCCTTCAGTCAGAGCAGGCTCTCAAACTCTGTTCTAAGAAGCCTCCATTGGTAACATGCATTTGAAGAAACGGGATTGTTAACGTAGTCATTTTATTTTTCTAAGATCAGAGATATCCACTTACAACTAATGTCTGTTTTTAAAACAGTTTAAAAAGAAGGGGGAATCTGGAATGGATTCCCAACACCTCTACTCTCCCACTCAGCATTCATAGTCACTAAAGAATGGAGAGCCCTGTACTGCATTATTCAGCAAGAGGCAGTGTTCTGGTCCCTACAGTCATGATCAAATTTCCTGTCTTTTCCCCATTAAGAGCCCAATTGTCCTCACCTCTCTCATACCTTCCCATCCCTTCTGCACCACGGAATGCATATTCAGGGTGTGCTGTCCACACCCTGAATCCTGCTATAAGTTACTCAAAGACCACTTTACCTCAGCCCTGCAGGATCTATTTACACTTGCATATTCTTAGTCAGAAAAAAAAATACTCTCACAAAGTTGGTTTGCTCCAGACAGTAAAACCCGTATTTGCTTTGCTGAAATCTTGAGTTGAGCATTTACTATTTGGGCCGTGTACTTAAATTTTCCGCACATCCGTTGTGTCTGTGTGATGCTTTTCGTAGGTATGTTTTCAGGACTGACCTTTGGGGCTGGATAACCAAATAACTGGTGTGCTTGTCCCAGGGGAAGAGCATTTCTCTTGGTCTAAGCATTCCTCAGTTACTTATAGTTCTTTGTGTCTGACTGGGGCCTCCTGGGATATTCCCAACTTTATGTGAACATGTCTACAGCTCAGTGTGTGTTTATATGTGTGTGTGTGTAATTAGGTGCAACTTTTTCAGTCTGTAATGATATGCAATATATTATATATTATACATCATACATCATATATCATGTATCATGTGTTATATATCATATATTATGTCATGTATTATTATATATTATATATAATATTAATATATGTATTTAATTATATTAACAATTAATGAAAAGAGGAAACATGAAAATAATTAACAATAATGAGACAAAGTATAAAGCTAATGAACTACAAATTTAAATTATATTTGCCATTTCAAACTAATATACTAAATTATCTGTGTGTGTGTTTATGATTCACTTATGTACACATAGATGTTTGTGGGTATGGAGAGTAACAACAATGTACAGTACCATTTCTCCACTGTTATCCACCTACCTTCTCCCTGAGACCTGAGACTCACCAATTTGGCTGGGTTGACGGTCTATTGAGCCCCAGGCGTCTGCCTATGTCCACCTTCCCAGCTCTGGGATTACAAGCACTTGTAGCACGCTGGTGTTTGCTGTTTTGTTTTGTTACTTTTGGAGCTGGAATGCAGGGTCTCATGCCCACCTGGCAAGCATTTTACCTCCTTAGTTCTGCCTCCAGTCCAACCAGTACCCTGGGGGCTCCTTCCTGTGAACTCAACACATCAGCCCCAAAGTGTTTCCCTGAACCTGAAAAATGGATGTCTCTCCCCTCAGCATAGCTCTAACCAAATTGATTAGGCTCTTCTGCGAATCTCTGTATCTTGTCTCCCCCAGAGCGCTGAACTCATTGAGTTTCTTCAAGAAACTAGATTTTATTCACTTCAACTTCCACAGGGTCGACCATTGTTTTGGTCCTTGAAATAGAAAAGAAAAGGTTGAGCCAGAGGCTCAGCTCAGAGGGCCAACGTGCTTGCTGCCAAGCCTGCCAACCCGAGTTTGATTCCCAGGGCTTACCGGGTAGAAGGAAGAGAGAGCCAATGCCCACAGGCTGGTCTCTGACCTCTGAACATGCACTGTGGCACACACAGGCACACGTATCGGAAACTTAGCACATGTAAATGGTTTAAAAGTAGATATCACAAAAAAGAAAAAGAAGTATCATGTTTTTATTATATTTTATATATTGGAGGTATTTTACTACAAACCTGCAGATTAGTTCTCCTTTTGTTCCAAAGTCATTATTGAATTTTTCTGTGGAAGAACTTCTCAGCCTTTAAGAAATTAAGCGATTGTAGAGATTTTTTTCCAATTCCAAATGAAAATTAAATTATTATAAAATAAGTTCTAGAATGATTTTAACCTGGTTTTCTTTCTTTTTAAAGGGAGATATGTGTATAATTTAAATACAGGATCTACAGTTTTAACCATGCTTTGATTGAAAAAGCATAGATCTGCACGTTATTATTACTGCTTTGCATCTCTCTGTGGTGTATGTGTATGTGCACGCTCATGTGCACACATATTCTTTCAATTCCTTGGAACAAAAATTGGAAGTCCTTTGGATAATTTGTTTTTTTTTGTCTCTTTTGGGGGCACTGGGGGGAATGTGAAAATACCACAGCATGTGTGGTGACCAGAGAACAACTTGAGGGAATGACTTCTTCCCTTCTACAACATGGATTTAAATGATCATACTCTGATTCTTGTGTTCTCCATTCAGGGAACTTGCCTGCCCTTCTGTGAGTCTTTTACTGGATCTGCAGTTCTCATTCTCAGCTACACTAGTAAGCCTGACAGCTGCATGCATCTTCTATCCCTACTTTCCCAGCGCTGGGATTACAGGTATGAAACCCCTTGCCTGGTGTTTTATATGGGTGCTGTGTATGGGTCAAGCAGTGCAGCCTTGTGATGCCTACTACTCAGGGGGCTGAGACAGACCAAGTTCAAGGCCTGAATGTGCTATAGAGGGATTTTGTAGCTAAACTGGAAAACTTAGTGTTTGTTCCCTGTCTCAGTGGACAAAAAGGGGGGAGGGCTATGGGGGTGTTTTAGTGGTACAGTGCCTGTCAAGAATGTACAAGGCTTTGGGTTCAACATCCAGAAATCAATCCATACAATAAACACTTATTTAAAAACAAAAGTTAAGATAGATATTGAATAAAATTAATGCATTTCTGTAATTCCATAATTTGAAATGTGAATGCAGTTTATTTAGGGGAACTGCCCATAAATGACCTCTTTCCCTCCTGTTTCTCTGGGAAAGATGACAAGGTTTTGCACAGCGTTTGTCAGGAGGTGGCCACGTTGGATGCATCGCCAAAGCAAATGTCAGTGGAAGAGGACCATATCCTATCTAGAAACCCTTGTGTATGCAGGTGACCACATCTGTGTGCTCTGCTTGACTGATGAAGATGAGCTGACTTCCTGCACTGAGGAAGTTTGTCTTGTAAGGACCACAGTGACAAGACAATCACCAAGTGCTAATTGTGCATAACCAGTGCTAAAGATATGCAGCCCCTTTTTACAGCAGGTAATAAATGAAGTGAACATAGAAATGTATTAGGTGCTTTGGTAATGAGGTTGGAATAGTGTTTTGCAGCATTCAGAATGCGAGCAGTTTTTAGAGTCAAAATTTAGGAGTGTTTGACTTACTTGACTGAGTTCTACTGAGCAGACAGACTTAATTGTGAATGTAACTTTTTATTTCCATGATGGAATAAAACTGATCTATGATTTGTAAATAGCATTAACCACCTTCAATTACTTTGCATCATAATGGGATTTAGGCTGACTTTAGCACTTGAAGGATGTGTTCCTTTTCAGTGAAGAGCGTAGATAAAATATGGAAGCCTGCCCTGATGGAAAAAAATGGACACAGGGCATAAACAGTTCCCCAGAGGAGCAAACTTTGAAGGGCTACAAGTCAGCGCATAAACACCACTTAAAAATTATAATCAGGTAACAGCTTTCATCTCTGAAGGTGACAAGAATTTCTTTCTAACTAATAAGCCCCAGTGTTAGGGCAACAGTGAGATCTGAGCAAATTTCGTGTGAGAGTAATGGGTATAGCTTTTATGAAGATCATTTGGTCAACATTTACCCAATGCTTTCCATTTGTAGAACTCTCTGCCTAACTAATTACGCTCCTGTGAACTTATCCTGACACAGATTTGAGCAGTTTGCTGCTTAAAGAGTCAGTATTTTATCGATGATACAAAATGCACTGTAGAAATAACAAAAGCATCAGACCACACAATGCTGACTTAATACTTGATAAAATGGGATGCAAAATAGCTTGAAATGTCTTACAAGAGATTTATCAGCAAGTAAAAAGATACATGATAGAGATTAAATGAAAGAGTTCAAATATCACACATTAAGATTCTTCCCTGTTAAATTGTTTAAAAAGAATTTTTTTAAATTCATTCTGTGTTTGTATATTTACCACACTCTGTATGCCTCCGTACCTTTCAAACCCCTCCTAACCTCATGATTTATTTCTGTTACAATTGCTGCTGCTACTACTCTTACTACCACTACTACTACTACCACTGCTATGACTACTACCACTACCACTATTACACTACCACTACCACTACAACCACTACCAGCACTACTTCTTTTTAGACAAGAGTCTCACCATGTACCTCAGGCTTACAACTCACTATATCTTCCTGCCTCCAGCTTCTGAATGTTGAGATTACAGGCATTTAGAATCATGTGGGAGACTCCCATCACTACTTTTAAAAATCCATTTAAATATTGGTATAATATAGAGATGTTTTCCGTATTTCGCCATACACACACACACACACAAAAAAAAAAAAAAAAAAAAAAAAAAAAAAAAAAAAAAAAAAAAAAACATGACCGGATATATACTAACATGCTATTTTAGTTTAGAATGGTGAAGGCTGATGTTCTTTCTCATTTTTAAACTTTCTTCTATAAATATGTAAACTTTTCTAAGTAGAACAGGTATACAAGATGCTTGCTTAAGGATGGGTGTCAATGCTGCTGCCATACGTGGCTCAGCCTGTGAAGTGAACAGAAATGTTCTAACATTAGGACTATTGTTCCTTTAAAACATGCACCCGTAAATGTTTACATGCATATGAGTGTGTCTGGATGGATGTGTGGATGTTTGTGCTTGTATATCCATATTTTTCTAAAATAAATGACATGTGAATTGGCTAATATATTGTTGGCTAAGTGTCATCTTAAACTGATTTAAGCCTTTGTGGACCTAAAACATTTACAAGGAAGAATCATGATTCAAGATGGTGCCTAGGTTATTGCCAAGGTAAATGCAATATAGTAAGTCATAGAAAGCAATATTCTAAACATCTATATTTGGCAAGAGACTCTTCTGAGGAATAGATCTTGTAGAAATACCAAGTCATTGGGATATAATTTGGATAGGGCAAATTATAAATATAGCAGAAAAGACTTTTGAAAATCTACCCAATGCCTAGTGAAAATTATTTTATTAAACTTACATACTTTGCAAGACAAGTATCTGCTTTTCCATTTTGTTGACACAGAAACTAGTAATTTTGACAGATTAAGTAACATATTGAAAAAAATCACAAAGCTAATAAAATGGCTAATATGTGTTGGGGCCAGAATTTGAATCTGTTCTTACACTGAAGGTCATTTCCTATTATTTCATGGGCCTCCATGAGGAGACTTTGAATCAAACAGGAATAATATGTGTGTGATGACACACCAGGTGGACATTTTCTCATAGATACTATATGCTCTTGACATCTTGGCAAGGGTCTTACAATTTTAAATACTGTGTTTTTGATATTTATCATGTTCCCATGTTTGCTTGCTTGCTTTTTGAGACAGGCTCCTGCTGTATAACACCAGCTCTCCTAGACCCTGCTATGTAGATGGATCTTGAACTCACAGAGATCTGCTTTCTTTTACCTCCAGCATACTGGGATTAAAGATGTGCACTAGCCTTCCTGGCCCTGAGAGGCACACCTACAATATTGCAACATCTTCAGTACTTATGGAAAAGGTAGTAGACATTGAATAATTCCCACTGGGAGGAATATATTTTTTGATAAAGAATAGGTGAAGGATTTATTATATTTTTAGTTGAAATAATTTTGAAATTAATTAATCAAGTATTACAAATGAGGAAACTCGATCCAAAGTGATGTTGCAGTTAGCTTAAGACCAGACATCCAGTTTGTGGCAGAGACTATAGCGCAACTTAGGTTTATAGACTTCTGTGCAATATTATTTCCATTGCTATTTTCCTAAAGCTGGTGATTGTTTAATCATTAGATATCTGTGGCTCCTTCACAAAGAGACTGGTGGTAGCTAAGAGTGTACAGAGATCATGTTTAAAACTCAAATAAGAAGTCAAGATGGGGAAGCTAGAAACAGAAATAAGACATAAGTCAACTTCCTGTCACCAATTCTTTGTCTCTAAAAGAATTGTACAACAGTAAAAATGTAGAGGTGTGTGTGTGTGTGTGTGTGTGTGTGTGTGTGTGTGTGTGCATGTATGTGTGTGTTTGCGCATGTATGAACACATGAGTGTGTATTAGTGAGTGTGTGTATTGGTGGATGTGTTTATGTGTGCATGTGACTCTATGTACTGGTTTGTGTGTGTGTCTGTGTGTGTGTGCATGCATAGAGTTGGTCAAAGGACAGATTCTGATGTCAGTCTTTGCCCTCTCCATTTTTTTTGGATCCCAAGTCTTCCAGCTTAGCTGGGTCCAAAGCTCTGGGAGTTCTCCCATCTGCCCCCAACTCCTCTCCCCATCCATTCCCATTTTCCTTAGGAGGACTAGGATTAGAGGAATGTGCTAAGCTGTTCATCTTGACAAGGCTACAGAAGCCAGGTCCTCACACTTGTACAGGAAATGCTCCACTCACTGAACCGCGCCACTACTGCCATGAAAGGAATCTAGTAAAGCAATCACAAGGATGAACAATAGGTCAGCACGTTAGGGGAAGTGTTTCTGCATCCAGTTGCTATCACATAATACCCTTCTTTTGAAGCTAGTCTAAAGACCTTTCTCCTCAGTGGTGTTGAGTGCACAGTTGCAGAATATTGAGATTAATTGGCCTAACAATGCGGACTATGACCATTCCCACCTATTAAATCAATATCCAGCCTAGAGAATGGCACCTTTTGAGGGAGGTCAAATTAGATGTACTAAACGTACTCACCTCTGATTGCAAAGCTGACAGGCAAAGCAGTCCAGGTGGTACACGTTATCCTTGGCACGCATCACCATCTCAAAGGCAGGGATGAGCTTGCTACAGGCAGCACAGTTTCCCGTCACACCAAACAGCCTGGAACGATAAACATTTCTCTCTTTCAACTTAGGAAAACCTTGGGTTTGCAAACAAAGAGGCTGTTAATCCGTGCTTTGAAGAGATCTCTACACAAGGACTTATGATCTTCCCAAATTTCTGAGCTATATACGTATTTTTCTGCAATGCCTTCTCCCTTGACCCCTCCAGATGAAAATTACATCTTGCTTGAAACGTATAGGAAAAGCCAAACACATTAGGATGCTTACACATCTCCAGCAGCCTGCAGTTGATAGGGCAGATCACTCAGAAACACCTGCTTGCTGGAGTATCGATATAAAAGTGAAATAATCAGATCTTGCCTTCA
>BDUI01000084.1:530295-543796 GCA_002335545.1 Apodemus speciosus
GATTAGGGATGTAGGGAAATCTAGGCAGCCATGATAGGTCACTCCAGCCAGGATGAGGAAGGCTTACGGTTCGGTGTGTTTGTTTTAGTGTTTGGATAATGTTACTCTTAGGCTCAGCTCAACTTCACATGTCCTTGAATCATGCAGAATAGAGGCAAAGAGCAAGGGGCCACAGCTCATCCCAGGTGACAGTTTATCGCCAGCTGCTGCCTGCCAGCCACCGGGTAGATCCATGGCATCGACTCATATCCACTCATTTGAACAAAATCAGCACGGGTAGATTAAAAATAGCTATGTTGAAAATTATTTCTAGATTGTAGAGGATATGAGTCTTGTAATTCTTGAGATCCAGGGTTCATCATAGGTTGGCAACAACCACAACCAAAAAAATGTAAAAGAATGTTAATGATTTGGAGAATCAGCTCCATGTTAGAGAGATATATGAACCTAACACTAATAATAATCTCAAAGAGACTGCTCAAGTTACATTGGGAAAGACAAAGACTTTTTGATGAAAGCCACTGTCAACTGTTTCTCTAGGTACAGTGTTAGACAGAGAACAAAAGCAAAACAAGAATAGAGAAGCATTCAGGGGATCCTTGGTTCTCCATTACACTCAGATGGAACCTCTAAGAGTCTAGCATTGCATCAGTGCCTGGTGGGTCTCTTCATAAGCGATTGCTGATGTAAAGTACTGCAGGTTCTACTGCAGCTCTGGTTTGTGATTCTGTTTAGGTCACCTTAGCCTTGAAATAGTCCAGAAAAGCAAAAGGAAACAGCCACCCACTCGACACCCTGTTCATAGATTTATTATTTTCTTTTATTTTCGGTTCTGTTGTAGAGACAGTTCCTTCCTTACCTACCTCCAGTTAACTCATAAGCCAAGTCCGCTACCCATTTCCCCTTGTCTGTGGTGGAGCTGGGGCAGCATCCAGCACTTTGTGCTCCCAGCAAGTACTTTTATTAGGTGGCTAAGTCCTGACTTTTGTCACACACAAAAATAAAATATTTTCTGAGTTCCTTAAGCAATATCAATTGTATATGGAGATAATCTTTTGAATGCACTCTATTAAAGAAAGTGCCTTTTTTTAAAAAAAAATCACCTTTAAAACATAATTTTGTTAATGGGAGTATTAATGGGCAGGACTTTGTGTTGGGCAGTGGGTGTGTCTGCGGTCTGAGTTTCCCTCATACTTTCAGATACGTGGCAATTATAACCTTTAAGGAAATGGAGAGCTATGATTTTTAGCTGGAATTGATCCTAGGAATTTTGTTCTATGTTTAAAGATGAAAATTAAACACAGGCTGGAGATTCAAGCACATATGCTGATAGTGTGAGTCACGATAGCTCAACTTATATCCTGAAGTAGACGACAATTCTCTGTTTTTGTCAGTTTTTGACAGAGTGTTAATTCCTTCTCCTGTGTTTCTATATCGACACAACAGAACAAACAAACAAACAAATAGGGATGATAATCTGGCTGCCTTGTCCTACCGTAGCTCTGGACCACAGAGAAAAGATACAGCATGTCTGCTAGGAGAAGCTGCGCAGTTATCTAGTCACCTTGGTCACACAAATATTTAACTCCCCTCAAGCAAAGCTGGTCCCTCTTCCCGATCCTGTTTTGTATTTCTCTGTTAACGTGGACAAAGGATAGCATGGGTAGATGGCTACGTAAAGTGCTTGCTGAGTAAATGTGAGGACCTGAGTTCAGATTCCAGTCCTCACGCAAAAAGTAGGGCCCAGTGATGCTGGCATCTGAGTCTTGTTGAGCATCCACTCCTAATGATCACACTTTATGTTCCGAGCAATTGAGGAAAACACCTGACATAAGCCCTTGGCCTCCATACCCTGTATATGCACACACACACACACACACACACACACACTCACACACTCATGCACTCAAGTACATGCATACATGCTTGCATATTCACAGGGACAGACAGACAGACAGACAGACAGACAGACAGACAGACAGACAGAGGACCAGAAAAGGCTACTTTGAACAAGACTTTAGGCCTGTGACCTGCTAGAGGCTAGCAGCTGGCTGTCAGTTTTTGTTTCTGTCTCCACATCTGACTGTTAAAAGTTGCAGAGACTGCTTAAATGCTACACTTTCATTTTTAACAAACAACCTGGGTTTTTCCCTCTCAGCCCCTCTCTAAAGCCTCCTGAGCAGGTGTTAGAGCGGCTTAGATCAGTACAGCAGCCCCGTGGGACAAACTGTTCAGAGGAAAACAAAATTGAATATTTTCCCTCAACATTTGGCGCAGATAACATCTCTGGGCAAACACGACAATTGTATCAGTGTTTCATGGAATCACAGAATCTTAGAACTAGAGTGTGTCAAGCTCGCCTTTCGCGGCTGTAATATTGAAAAGAGGAGATTTTTGCACAATTCTAGATACAGTTATGGAGATAGAGAATATTAAGCAGGAACGCAGAGTATCAGGGAAACAAAGGAAACACGTGTGGACTAAAAACAGAAATAGATTTTTTTATGATAGAAATAGATGCTTATCTTACGGTTATAGCCTTCCTGCTTGAATTTGACATGTTTACAATGAAAGGGATGACAAACAGCCAAAACAATGTGTACACCCATCCATGGCCTCTGCGGCTGTGGGTCGGTGGGTCAGTGCCTGGCTAGCCTGAACAAGGCCCTGGGTTCAACTCACAGAAGCACCAAAAGCGAAAGTGTGCTAAAATGCCTGTAGCGTTTTAAAGGTATTGTGAAGATTTTAGTTTCTCTGTACCCCGTCTTCAGCACAGTCAAGGAAGCTATTAGTACAACTAAATAAACTCTATCCAGGTTTAACAACAGTGCAGTAAATGCTACCTGGAAGGCACTTTAGGTGGTTTTATAATAAATACTTTTAAGAATTTTAAAGTGATCGTCTATTTTATCATGAGTTTCAGAAAGCTTTGTCTACCAAAAACTGAAGAAGTCTTTCTAGTGGAAACTTAAAAAGTAAATAACGCTTTCCTGAAATAGCACAGAAGCCTTTTGATATTTTCCCAGATGTTCTAGAAACCAGTAATTACTTCTTCCTTATCTTTCTTCTCACACTTTTCATGCATCACATATAAAAGGGAAGGGGGAGAGAACCTTATTTGAAAATACTATTTTTACCCTTCTCAAGACTGATTAACTTCAAATAAATAAAATTTTCATCAAGAAAGAGAAACTAGAGGAGGAAGAGAAGCAGCAAAGAGAAGCAGGGCACTGTGTAGCCCTCTCGCTGAGAGGTAACCCTAAGGGAGACATTCCCTGTGACCGTTGTCAAAGAACCTGCTTACTCTTTCTACACTTGAATTTCAACATGTTTCAAAGAACTACCCTTCTACCTGAGTGCTACACTCAGTTCCCCAAAGTGCCCTTGCGTGACACCAGGCACATGGTGACCATCTAATTGACGGCGTGATGCAATACTCATTTGTTCTGATGCTGAATGTATCCTTCTTCCCAGAGATTCTGACTTAGCGATCATTTGAACTTGAACAGGTAACGCAGCGTATTCATGTATCACAACTACGCCATTTTCAGACAAACCTCTGTTCTAAGATTAATTAGTATGGCTTACTTCAGAAAAAAAAAATGCCATGCTGAATGGAAATGGCTAAGATAAGATCATATTGCTGAAAAATTAACTTCAAGTTGTATTTAGATCATCCAGAGGGAAAAAAACGTCTCAAGTACTTACATTTTTGTTAAGGTAAGAAAGTGTAGTTTGTGGTATGGTGGTCATCTCTTTGACATGTTAAACTTACCAAAATAAATGTATGCAGAAAATGTCACCCCCAGTCCTCCTCTTTGTTGTTAACTAAGGTATATATTATATACTGGCAATATCATCTCACAGACCATAGTTTTGAATTACATAGACATAACTGCCAAAGAGACATGAGATGTATATTATTTATATTTCTTGTTATTTCTCTAAGGCAAATACAATGCCTAGTACCATTTTGTCTCTGGTTCTTTTACTGGAGAGTTATTCTTAAGTTCCCTAAGAAAGTATTCTTGATAATGCTCTGTTAGAGCATGATTTGTGAATCAAGCATCTGTAAGTGTCCGTCAGAATTGTTCTGGGCTGGATAGGGAACTGTACGGTGACCAAGTACCCAGGATCAAACAGAATACAAATGTGTAAAAAGTGTTAGACTCTCAGTTCCTCTAGAGAGCCATCATGTAGACTGAACTAAGCACCCTTTAAGAACGGTGTCTAATTTTAAAATTCTACGATACTGTATTCTTGTTAACTGTAGTTGAATTATTCAGGGAAGAATTGATTTGAAAACCTTGAGTTTAAGTTCTCAGACTGGATTTGCAGTGATCCTATAGTAGCCTAGGGAAATGGGAGAAAATGTGATGTTCACTTGACACTTGTAGGTTGTGTGTGTGTGTGTGTGTGTGTGTGTGTGTGTGTGCTGTGTGTGTGCTGTGTATGTGGTGTTTGTGTGTGTCTGAATTTGAGAATCCATTAAAATAAGATTGAAAAGAATCATCAAAATAAAGCGCTGAAAACAATTCGTAGTAGGATTAGGTGAGTGTTTTGGGACCACTACAAAAATTAACAGAGGAAATGGGAGTCAAAACAGTTTTGAGGAAGGATTTGACGTAATTTCCTAGTAGTATTTTTTTTCTCAAAAGTGAGATGAAATGAATCAGTACAACATTGAATCTAGTATTATGGAAGAGAATTTTCAGCCAAACTTTATGTCACATAATTATAATGAATTATGCTCAAAGTATAAACTGCATGTTGCTATATCCTTATACAACATTACTACAAGCGCTTATAATGCTTTCTGAGTAGTCTTTAAACTTTTTATTCACAAAATGCAGTTTCTAAAGAACTAGCTTCATTCCTAGGACATATGTGTATTTCTTTTGTGGCATCACCTTCAGTAATTAATATCAGAAGTAATTTTTACAAAATGTTATGCCACACTGTCCAGAATTTTAACTATTCCTTAAGCTTATCAAAAGCCAGAAGTAAGATCTTTTATACATATAGGGGTGTGTCTATTGGGGTACCCCATCAATACATATCCCACTTCCAATTTATCCCACACATCAAGTTCAGCTATCTTTGGGATCATGTATAAATTATTAGGCATATAATGATCTTCCTGGTGTCAAAAGACATTTTTATAAGAAACACATGCAAACCACTTTGGGAAACTCTCTTCATGCAATATATGTCAGAATAAATCATTCCAAGAAAGAAAGGACAGAACTATATAAAATCAAATATTTTATATTTCATCTGAATTTACCCATGTGATTTCTAAAATTCAAGAAATAAAAAGCAGGTGTGAGAACAGTTGATTAAAGCAAGACATAATAAATAAAAACCATATACTACTTCAAAATTTCATTGCAAATCATATAATTTTCAAAAGCATAATAGTTTTGTTTTTAAGGAATTTTTTAACTAGGTTCATTTTATTGAAGAAAAAGTCTTGCACTTTAATGATAAAGAAATCATTTGGATAAGTAGTGGGTGTGGAGAAAATCTTATTAAATAAATACATTTCAGTGTGTATTTATAAATGCTCATCACTTAAACTTCCTGTTAACATACATTATTCTTGGAAAGCTTATTTGAGGTTAAGATAGAAAATATTGCAAACAGCACTAGTAATATGCAAAGCTAATAGTGAATAAAGTCCAACACAAGGATTTTGAACTCAGACCCTCTAACATAGAGCAGTGAGGCACTGAGGTCATTTGCCAGTTCTAGTTCACTGGTAACCGCAGACCCCTGAAAGACTGCAGAGCTGTGTGCATGTGTGCTGAGTGCCTCTACGCAGTGTGTCCACATCCACAGATACAATACTATTACTTATCTCCTTTACTCTCAGCCTGTCAAAAACCCTGTCAGCTGCAGGGGCGATAAGGGGGGCATTTTAAAGAAGATATTGGAGTCTTAAGCCTCTTAATGTGCCAAGACTCAATCCCATGAAAGCAAACAACTTGAAAGGGGGTGATATTGTTTAGGGAATCGCTGAGGGTCCTTCAGTTCTGTTCCAGCCTGAGCTGGCACTCAACTCTTCTCACCCTAATGACCCCCGAAGTAGCCCCTAGGGACTGCAAAACAAGGCCGTTACACAATGCAGCTTGCTAATTGAGGAGCTGATCAGGGGTAGAGAAACCCTGCCTAAGTGCGTTGTGCCCAAATCAAGCATGACGGGATTGACGTCGCCAAATCACCGTCTGGAGGCCGCTCCACGCCAGGAGCAGCCGGGTTTTTCACACCTGATAGGTCCTCACTCTGTCTAGATCAAGTCACATTAAGAGAGGAATGGATTACAAGGCAGGAGTCCATGCCCCAAAGAGCATCACTCCATTGTCTAATTGCCGGCGTCTCTGCTTCCCTGAAGGAACTCGGTATGCTTTGGGGACCTGATGGCTACCTGATTGACCCTCTTGGACAATCGCCTCCTTGTACTCTCTCTGCCCACTCAGGCTACAACAGAAATACGGCAAGAGTCAACCCTGGATTAGGTTGAAGCAAGGCAGCATTGGCTGTTAGATACTGGGTATTATATATCACAATCCCATTGACTGAGGGGGCTGCACCCTGGAAATGTGTTATAATCCGCATTTCTTCAGTGCTCTTTAGAAGTTGCAGGTGTATGTCAGCACCGGGATCAGAATCACTTCTTAGAGTCAGAATGGTTGCTGGAGCAGAGAGAACCCTGCTTTTGGCCTTTGGGTCCCCAGTCTGGGATCTGCACCTTTCCAATCTAGATTCTCCTGTGACAGAGAGCATAAGACATGTTCCCAACAGTCCAACCTGGCAGATTAATATTATGTGGTATTTTTCATTCTTCTATCTCTGATGGGGAAGAGCACTTCGCCAACAGTGTGTTTCAAAAGGAGAATAAATCCTGAGTTAAGAAAGCCCCCTTTTAGACCCACCTGTTTGTTTCGTCTCTTCCTGGAATTTCCCATGTTCTCTCTCTAGTAATGACAGGCCATGCAGAGAGAAATGCTGCATATTCCTAGGCATTTCAGCTTTATTGGTCACCATAAAGGAAACTATTATATTTTGATTTTTTATGTTATTTGTACTTTTTTACATGTATACATGTGCCTGCAGACACCTCTGTGTGAGTTTATATGGGGGCCCGAGGAGCCCAGATGTGTTGGTCAGTTCCTTTAGAGCAGAAGTTACAACATTTGTGAACTGCCCGGGGTGAGTGTTGAGACACAGACTGGTCCTCATGATTGGCTAGGTCTTGCTTTTACCCACCGAGCTCTCTCTCTAGCCTCCTGTTAAATAAGTTCATTCTAAGAAAATAAAATAAGGGTGGTAGAATATGCACAGGTAGGTAAACTGAGGCACAGAGGGAGCCGCACCCTCCTCAGGATCTTCTCATTAATAGCAGTAATGGGATCGAAGCAGAGTTTCATGACAGCCTACTGCTGCTCACTTCAGCTGGGGATTCACCCTCTCAAAGGAAATACGTATACAGTGTGACAATTACTAACAAGAAGAAACAAGCAGAAACACACAGGGGAAAAGGTATTCTCTCTATGAAAAGATGACAGGGAAATCCATACATAGTGTTATGTGACCCAAACACTATTGACTTCTGGAGTTTTAATCCCAACCTAACATGTCTCTGTCATGTTTTTCTCTGAAAACTTCAACAAGATCATTTGCAGCGCTCAGAAGAAGTAGGTGAGCCCACATGAATAAGAACGGCTAACATGGAGACTTTCTTTCCGCCAACCATAAAGTGTTCAATTTTATGTAAGATCAATTTCTCTACACTCAGGGGGAGACAGTCTAAGAGGCACCTTTAATGGCAAAAGCAATAGACAGAGTCCTTTCAGATAATCTCACATCAGCAAATTAGAGAAATCAGCCGACAGACTTTTCTGTGCTCACATTAAAAAAAAAAATAACATCTTAAATCAATATCGATATCAATATGAGATGAGGTCAATGATGTGGGGGCTTAGCCTGTAACAGCCAGTGTCTATTGAGTTCTGCCTCTCTACCAGATGTTAAGCATCTCACAAGGGTTATCTTATCCTTCCAGCAGGGAACAAGGCTTATGATACTACGTTTCCCCACTGTACATATGGAAAATGGATGAGAGGAATTATGCACCATATTCCAATTACACAGATAGTCAACAGTAGGTCTAGACTCTACGCACTGAGCTATTTAAATTACCCACCCCCTCACACACTTTATTCTCAATAGAACAACGGAAAAGCACACAGAGGCCATGCACGAAGACCACCTTTAGGGCTCCTGTGTTACACTCTGACCTCTTTCACAAGCTCAAATCTAAATCTAAAGCTAGCCCCCTAGTCCCTTCTCTCTACAGAGCATCCATCCATTCCTTTTGCAGACCGCGTCCCCCTTCACTGCCATTCCCAGTGCTCAGACAACAAATATTGGGAAAAATCTGCACCATCTTCAAACCAAAGATGGCTTCCAGACCCGGTCTTGTTGCTCACTCAGAAGAAGATACACTGCCTTTTCTTACCTACTGACCTAGCTCTAGTGCGTACCTCCCTTCTGTTGCACAAAGACTACACCTGCTGCCTGCACATCCTTTCTGTCAGCATGTCTTGCTCTACTTCACTCTGCCCTGCATACTGTGTAGTCATTAACCTTTCTGGGACAGAGGGGCAATGTATCTCTCTTACCTAGAACCCTCCATTTTCTCGACACGCAAGATAAATGGAGAACGGCAGAGACTCAAGCCCCCAACTCTCGATTCTAGCCCACCCCTACCACACATTCTAACTCTCCTCACACTTAACAATCTCTCCTCATCAGGAGCATTCATGCTTGCTCTCCTTCTGCTTCCTCCTGCTGAGACTACACTGAACTTACTCTTGGCAGAATATGACGACATTGTTCCACATTTAGTTCAAATGTCACTCGATCTTTGAATCTCCTCTGATTTCCTTCTGGCGGAATGAATGTCCTCCTTTACATATTAAAATGCTTGTTTTCATACAGCACAATGGTCTTTCTGAATTTATACCCACTTATGTCTTTCCGCGTGTCTCTTTCTTGTCAGATAATAAGCTCCCTAATAGCTTGCCCTCTCCTTCACCCAGCACCTAACACATGTGCTATTCACATGCCCCCCCAAATTACTGAATTATAGGGTAGGGATATAACTAAAAATTAGCATGTTCCCCTAGTTGAATGCATATATATATCATAGTGGGAATTTCACTTACACTCATAAGATTAGCACTACTGATTTTTAAATCCCATTTTGAACTTAGGCTATGATGAATATGACCTCTCTAGGTAGAAGTGAAAAATAAGGTATTTGGAAGTTGCTTTTATTTTTAAAAGCCAAGGACAGTACCTTCCCTGCTCTTTCCTGAAGTATCTCTTTGAGAAGTAACTCATAAGGGAAAAACTGTGCTATGAGGCAGCACCAGGCTCTTTCTAGGCAGCACCCTCACCTACTTGCAGAAACTCACCAAAAACCTTTGATCACATCCAAGATATTTCATATGATGCCCACAGAACAAAACCCTGATCATAGCACCATCCATGATCCCATTACATCGAATAACTTGGAAGAATTACATCTGTCTCAGGCAGGCAGCTCAAAAAAGACACATCACTATATTCCCAAGATCTACTTCCTGCACATTCTTTCCAGATTCCAGGACCACTGAATCCTTTGATAGAGCCTTCCTTCATAAACTGTTACTAAAACCACAATGCTCTAGCTAATTGGTTAGTAGATGTTGGTGGTGTTGTTGTCCAATATAAAGTCATCACGTCATTGAATTTATTTAGATGCTCCTAAACCTTTTAAGCAAACCATCTTCCCCTTTCTCCAATCAATATTAAGTTCCTTGTTCAATAAGGTATAGGGATAGTACCTATGATATAGGAACACTAATACAGCATTTCCCTGTCTGCAAAACATTTTCAGTCCGGTGCTTCAGTTATAGACAGGCAGAAGGATGATACATTTTCTTCTAGTGCCATCTAGAAAGGGATGTCCTAGTTTTACTCACTTGCTCAATACCTCACACTGGCCCAGTAGTTCCCACAGACAGCCCGCAGTGGCTTCCTGGAGGAGTCCTGCAAGCCCACCACTGACTACAGTTCTCTTCTATACAAACCAGTAATTATGATGCCCATGTTATACATGATCTGCTAAAAGCAAAAAGTGTCCTTTATGGATGTGAAAACTGGGTTTAAATAGGCACTCTATAGTCTGACCACTATACACCTTATTTGCCCAACCCGTTTTCCTTCATTTAAAGTCTACACCTTGTTCCAAACACTTCGCTGTCTAATATATACACTCTATGTATCAATTATACCAACCACATATCCTCTCAGATGTTTTCCAGGCAACAGAAACCATGCTTTCCTTTTAACCCTTCTACTTGAGTCAAACTTCTAAAGTATGGAACAACAGCCTGAAGTAATGTTGAAAGTTCATGTGAGGGATCCTTAACGATTTTATTTTTTAATTTCCAAATGTTGTAGAAATGATTCAAATTGGAAACATTTTTTAAAAAAATTACTTAGTTCACTTTAGAAGATGAAAACAACTGCCTGTCTGTTTGACTTAAGGAAGGCAGGGAAGAGAAAGATGAAGCAGGTGAAGGAAAAAGAAGAGTTCGGAATGGAGTGGGTAGTTGTGTTTTCTATGGTTAGACTCATGTCAGTCTGGTCCATACTTGGGTCTGACATCAAGCTATTAACACTTTAAAACATTATACTAATACCTGCATTAGTTCTCTTTAAAAGGATATGATTGAGAGGAAAAGATTTATTATATACTTGAAGTCTCCTTAGAAATACGAGCGGATGGAAAGCCCATTGGACTGTTAAAAGCACTTGATGTTCTTCCAGAATAGCAGCATTTGATCCTAGAGCCCACAGGACAACTTATATCCTGTAACTCCAGGCAAAGGAGGACCTGATGCCCAATTTTGGTCTCTATGGGCACTGAACACACATGGTTCACCTACATGCATGTAGGTAAAAAACATCCAGAAACATAAAACAAAAAGTGAAAACAAGTAATGGGTGAATAAGTAAATAAATAAACAAGCAAATGGATGAATAAATAAATGAATAAATAAAGAAATGAACTAATGAATAAATAAATACTTAGCATYTGTACTTAAAACAAACTAAAAGTAAATAAAAAGGAACAATTTCTTTATTCTAACTAAATGGTTAAGGTCTCATATGTCCTTTCAACAGATTATCATTGCATATTAGTGACTTTTTACAACTCAAACACTCTTTGGAGCCTCAATTTGTCTTTGAAAAGATTCATTGTACAGATCATACATTTCCATATGGATATTTCAGAAAGAGGGGAAATGTTTTCTAGCAATAAAATTTATATCTTCCCTTAGATGTGTATTATTTAGGTATTTGGGGCAACCATTATGAAGTGATTTATTAGTTTTCTAAGACATGTAAGAAAACCAGAAAAAAGAATTCCCCAATATTCTCTATTTATTCAGAAAACCATGAACTGAAAAATTAAAAATGGTGTGCTTTATAGAAGGCTGTTTGGTGAGCCTCCAAGGAGAGTTAAAACCTAATATGTCTGAAGCCTTGATGAGAATCAAGTGCCCTGACTCTGTGACACCTGTTGACTGACAATCTAGAGGTGGTACAACATTAGTTTAAAAAGTTGACAAGAACATATGAGAAAGTGGTCATCGTGCTTCTTATTGTTAGCATATGGGTTAAGGATTTGAATTTTTAAAAGAAGCAAGAAAAACTCACTTTCTTTGCATGATTTTAGACTAATATCAGCCATTAAGCAATACCCTAGTGATCAGACTCTAAGTAAAGAAATACCTCCCTGAAAACTTCTGGCTAACAAGCAGCTCAGTGGGGAAAGGCTGAGGCTACTTCCCTTGTCCTCCACTCCATGTACCTTACAAGACACTCAGTATGAAGTCAGCAAATTATTTTCTTGCTTTCCCAGCAGGAACTGTATTTCAGGGCAACTGAGAAATTTCCCTGGCTGAGTGAAAAAGGCATACTTTACAGAAAAAATATCAGTAATAAATGCAGGTGTGACAGGATGATAGGATAATTTTCCAAGTTAGATTAAAAAAATGTCATTTATTTAAGCCACCCAAAAATGAGTGGTCTGGGCCTGGGAAAATGGATGAGCAATTGTAACACTCACTGCTCTGGTAGAAGACCCGGACTCAGTTCCTAGCACCAACAGGGAATGAGTGACTCAGAAGTGACTAAAACTAAAACTGCCAGTGAGGTTTCTGATACTCTCTTCTGGCCTCTGTTGGCACTTGCATGTATATGGTGCATATCCATCCATGCAGACAAAGACACACACACAGACACTCACACAAACAGCCACACATATGCACACACACACACATTCTAATCAAATATTTTTTTAAAAAGAGATCAATAGGGAGATAGGCATTGTTTTGCAAGTCACAAGGTCCAGTAGAGTGTCTGGTAACACTAAGAAAATATTAGCAGGACAAGCTTGCTCTCCCATCACTAGGAAGTGGTAATAAAGCATGAGTTGCATGCTTTCTCACACATGCAATGTGAGGAATGTAGCACTGATCGAGTATTATTGCAAAGAAAATGTACTTGACGGTTACTGATATTATGTACAAATTCTATTTTCATATGATTATCAGGGGTAAGGGAACAAAATCACTGTCCCCACAAGGATGACTCCCTCTCAAGGAAGTTAGACCATTCTATATGTCAAGTCCTATCATGTTTAATGAAAATGCAATCCAAATTGGAAATAGTCAAGATTAGGAGAGATGATATACATAACAGTGCAATATGTAAATTACATATGACATCAAATGTAACATGTAAAATATGAAATGAAATGTGATCTTGAGATCTTGATTTGGGAGTTTGTGGGTTGGGGGGCAAATGAAGAAATTGAAATGTAGATCAGATAATGGATTAAGTAGCAATTTGTTACCATGTTGCATATAACAGACTGTAAATATCAGGTTGCAAACAGTAGCAAAAGATACAACGTCAGCTGAATAAACATAAACAGCTATGTATAAAAACCAATCTAGCTGGGCGGTGGTGGTGCACACCTATAATCCCAGCACTTGGGAGGCAGAAGCAGGCGGATTTCTGAGTTTGAGGCCAGCCTGGTCTACAGAGTGAGTTCCAGGACAGCCAGGGCTAAACAGAGAAACCCTGTCTCGAAAAACCAACCAACCAACCAACCAACCAAACAAACAAACAAACAAAAACCATGAGTTTTGGGAAAAAAACAAAGAATCTGTGACTCAGGTACAACCTGTTTCTTTTTTCTTTTTCTCTCTCAGACAGGATCTGGATTTGATTTTGGTTTTTTATAATTTTTTTAAGATTTATTTATCTTGGTGGTGGGCATGCCTGTAATCCCAGCACTCTGGGAGGCAGAGGCAGGCAGATTTCTGAGTTTGAGGCCAGCCTGGTCTACAGAGTGAGTTCCAGGACAGCCAGGGCT
>BDUI01000084.1:550859-570157 GCA_002335545.1 Apodemus speciosus
AAAAATAAAATAAAATAAAAAATAAAAGTAAAAAAAAAAAGAAGAAGACTGGCAACAGGACACAGTTCTTGATGCCACCCCCAGACACACAAGACACACACACATACAGTAGTGGATAATGCTCCTTTCTGTTTCTCAGGCACCTGAGTTTGCCACCCCCTCCCCCCAAAGAACACATAATCCATACACAATTGGCTTCAAGGATGTTTCAAATATTACTGGGTGACAGGTTTCTTCGTAAAATGCTAAAATTAGATAATGTATCTCATTTAAACCCATGGTCTCCTCGAATAGTAGACCAGGGTGGTGGCTGAAGAACACACGTGCTCCCATCAAACAATAGTAGCACCAGAACTCTCTCCTTTAGAACACCCTGTCCTTCTTCAAACAGCCAACTTCTGCCCTGTGTCTTGTCTCTGGTGACTCTCTTCTCTAGAGTCTTACATTCCATCCAATGTATTCAACTGCCCTAGTCCCACGGGGCTACATGGACAGTAGTTTACGCTTTAAACTGTAATAACTGTGGGCACAGCCAGGCTGTCAATCTCAAAGGTATTTAAAACCTACACACACACACAGACACACACAAACGCCATGAGCAAAGTGATTTCACTTAACCAGCTCTGACTACCCACTTTAAGAAAATCACGGGGTGTGCCTAGAATCCAATGCTAACAATTTGTTACGCAAGACGGTGTTATAGCTTCCTAAGTGGTAAGTAACTGTTTAAAAATTCCCAAGCATTCTGAAAATGTTTCACTTAAACATTCCTGCAATAAAATCTTATTGAACTGTTGCTTTCATTAATTTTCTACAGACTAGAGAGCAAGGAACTCAAGTCCTATTTTTTTTCTTTCAACTTTGCCTACTACTAGCAAATAAACTGTGGCTCTTTTAAAAATAAACCCCTGACCTTGAGTTTTGGCCCCTTAATAGTAGTCTACATGGTTGACTACCCTTGGTGTTAGATTTTCTTAAATTGTATTTCTGTCAGTGTTTCATTTTTTTTAAGCAATGGACCCTATAATAGCAAGCACTGTTCTGTCAGGGGTGCATTTTAACAGCAGGGCACAGTATTTCTCACTACAGGAGACAAACAATGATATGTATTACATGCAATAAACATCACTTTGGTACACAAGGTTCTTTTAGCATGTATCTGACTCAGATCTCACTGTGTCCCTAAAAGGGGGTTTGCAGGGGAGGAAGAGGAACCCTGACTTATATTAGCATCACCACTGGATGAGGTACAACAACAGACTGACTACAGCACGCTTGAAAGTCAAGCTTGGCTTAATATTAATTGACTGCACCAAAACCTGCTAACTCATACGCAGGAAGTCTCCCACGTCGAAACAGTTACCTACATTCTCCTTTACAACTCAAGTTTCCAAGCATTCGTATTTGTCTGCCCCATATCACAAACTGTCATTACCAAGCAAACTTGAACCAAGCATTAAAGCTACTAATGTAGAGTTGTCTCAAAACGGGGATTGGGGGCAGGGGTCTTTACAAAATTAAATTTCTATCTTTCTCTTATTTCAATACCACTATCATAATTTTTTAAAAGTATACAATGGAGGATTTATAATTTATTAATTTATAAGATTTTTTATTTTGATTGTTTTAGTCATGTGTGCATGTCTGTATACATACAGGTGCTCCTAAGTGCGGTGCCCATGGAAGCCAGAAGAGAAGAGGACAGTAGATTCCCCTGGATTAGAGTTACAGGCAGTTGTGAGAGATATAATATGATGCTGAGTACTGAACTTTGGTCCAATGCAAGAATACTAAGCATTCTTAACCACCAAGCTCCAGCTCCAGCCTCCCAATATGAACATAAATTGAAGGTGCACAATTTTTTTCAAGAACACCATCGAAATGTTTCGAGAACATTGTAAGAAGTAAACACTCCATACAAACATGCCGATACCCTGACACTGCTGTCATTCAAGACAATGAATGCAAAAGCAACATTATTATGGAAACCTAAAACAACCGAGGGAACATTACATAGACTACTTTACAAGGGTGTGGGCTTTTGCATGCGAAAATAGGGTCTGGCGAGGGCAAATAAGATATCCAAGAAAGCTGTCACTTCAGTTACAGAGGAAATCCAATTTTCACTAATTCCCCTAAAGAGTCAAATTGGCCTTAATAACAATCTCCACTGTTAGGATTTCTTTTTTAATGTGGCCTCAAGTGCACATGATATTTAGCTATTTCTTCATCCATCTTCTTTGTAAATGAAAAGCCAGCAAAAGATCTTATTACAGTCGCAGCTTTTCATAGTCGTGATTATTAATCACTCTTAAACCTCATCCTAATCTGTTTCTTTAATGTTCTTTTTATGTTTAATTTTCCCACTACCTTATCTTCATAACTCAGTGAAATTCTTCCTTCGTAGCAACAGAAGCTGCCAGTGAACTGTCAGTTAGCATGTTTAGCTCCTTCCCAGGGCCATCCCCCCAACACCTCCATGAAAGAACATATCACCACCACTTATCAATGCACAGAGACCCAAGAGCCTGAATACCTCACAAAGGAGCACACAGCTAGGATGTATTGGAACTTAAGATCTAAACTGTTCACCATTCTTCTTCTCAACACACCTCGAAAACCTAAAGATTAGATCAAACCTTGCCTAGGGGGCAAGCTGCTTGGTGAATTGGCAAGAATTTGTGTGACTTTTTTTTAATAAATTGATAATCAATCACAGGAGTGATTGACTTCATGAATTGGTCATAACAGGGACATCTGACTGTTCTGACATTAATGCTGGTGGTGATGGGAACATAGAAGGCAGGAGAATGATAAGTGATATGTATCACAGTGGTTAGAATGATGACATATCAAGCCTGGTTTGGTGACTCACACCCAGTATGCCAGAATTCAGGAACTGGAGAGGCTGAGGCCGGAGAAGAGCTGTACATTGGAAGCTATCTGCTATACAGTGAGATGTAGGCTAGGCTAGGGTCCAGAGTGGGGCCCTTTCTCAGAAAGAGAACCAACAAGAATGTGTGTGTGTGTGTGTGTGTGTGTGTGTGTGTGTGTGTGTGTGTGTGTGCGTGCGCGCATTAATAGAGCTCTTGTCCGGCAGCACAAAGCCTTGGGTTTGATCTAGAGTTCTCTTAACTAGGAATGATGGCCCACACCTTTGACACAGCACTAGGGAGGTATAGGCAAGAGGATCAGAAATTTAAGTTCTCCCTCAGTTACAAAGCAACTTTGAGAGCAGCCTGGGATACATGTGACCCTGGCTCAATAAACAAACAGCAAACAAGAAGAAATAATGATTTAAAAAAAATAAGATAAAATCCTCATACCACCCCTTAGCGATACAAAACGAAGACTGATTACCACCTGTAGATAAATTTCTAAAATAGATTTTTTTTTAAAAATTGAATTAATTTAAAATCTCTCTAGAGTTAACTGTGGCAGATCTCTGCAGATAGTCACTCCTGATCGAAAGCATAGGGCATTAAAATGTTTGGCCAAACAGACAACTAATCTTCTCAAAACCAGTCTTTGTTTAATAACGATGCCTGACAAGTTTATTTAAGCAATCAACAAACTATGGGGTCAAGGTAAGGCAACCATTGCTTAAAGCCAAACCAAACTCTGTCTCCTTTAGAAGAAAGCAATGGCAAGTGATTTGAATGTCAATTCAACCTGAACAAGATGGCAATGATAAAAGGTAAGCCAGCTACCGGGATGTCTGGAAGCTACACAGCAAATGTCCCCGGGACTCAGGATGACAATAATGATTACTTCTCACAAGCCCTTTGACCAACACTAGCTTTGTGAATAGTATATATTACCATTTTTGTGTGGATGTGAAATATAGGTGCCACTGTCTCAAGTCCTGTCCAGTATCTTCCTGGGAGATTCATGACCCATTAGCCCAGATTCTAAGCAAGTGTTTGTGGTGATAAAACCCAGAAGCATCTTTTATATAGGTTCAACACTTTGAATTGTGTACAGTTTACCTTTTTTTTTCTTTCAGTTTCTGAAAATAATCATGGTATACCTACATACTCAAAAACCAGGAATGAGTACTAGAAAGAGCACTCTGTGGTTAAGAGCCCTGGCTGTTCTTCCAGAGAACTGGGTTCTATTTCCAGCACCCACAGTACAGCTTCAGTTTCTGGGAGATCCAAGAACTCTTTCTAGCTTCACCAGGCATCAGGGACACATATGCAAAATGCCTATACACAATTATAATTTTTTTATTATTTCCGTTTTTAAAAATAATGCTTCTCTCTCCCTGGTGTGAGCCTAGCTCAGGTGAGCTAGGTTTAGGTTTGAGGCGAGAAACAAATTTCATTGTGGAAAACACTGGTCCCAAGTTCCTCTCATAATATTAAGAATGTTATTTGCTGGGTTGTTTCCAACAGTGGTACACCTTTGCTAAAAGCCTGTTCAAAGCTCTGCAAGCCAATTAGAGCAGATATGTCAGGATAACTTTTTTTCTCTAAAAACAATTTAATTCCCTAACTCTAGACTTAACTTTTAAATTTTATTCTCTCTCTCTCTCTCTCTCTCTCTCTCTCTCTCTCTCTCTCTTTCTGTGTGTGTGTATGTGTGTTTGTGTGTGTGTCTCTGTGTGTGTATGTTCAAGTGCACCTAAGACCTTGTATATACACCATTAAGCAACATCTCAAGCCCAGACTTATCTTTTAGAAACAGAGAGAAAACCATGCCAAACTCAGTACAACCGACTTCAAAAGTTGAAAACTGACAACCATTGAAAAACTTCCATCTCTGTAATTGGTATTGCCTGAGTATTTGAAAAGATACCTTGCGATTTGCTGAGAGCTCATCTGCTGACCAGAAGTCATCTTTCTGAGCGAGCACTGTGGTTTGCGGCCCCACCACAGTGCAGTGACATCTCCTTGGACTTGGCATTGGAATACTTGAAGTTCAAATGGACTTCCACCCATATCAATATAGATGTACAAGTATTGATTTAAAATAAACACAAGTACACAATAACCTATCGACTACTTGCAGATGGTCATATTGTCACATCCTTGTTGGTTTTGGATCATATTTCACAGCTACTGCTTAACTATGAAAATTCTTCGATATGTCCAAATAAAAAGATACCTAAAGAAACATGACCAGTAAGTGAGATTGACAAAATTTCCCATGTGGTTTATTACAGGAACTCTAATCCCAAATGCTATTGAGAAGTGATGCTCAGGTTGTACAGTTTCCCTAGGGGACACTCAGAATTGTACAGGTGAATCGCACTGTACCCATGACAGGGGCAGCAGAAGCCCTCATGCTGACTGCCTTTGACCTCTAGGCCTCTTGGTCTTGCTTGGCCCCCCACAGCATCTTTGGTGCTCCTCAAAGATTCCAAAGTCTTTATAAACCTCATTCTATTTTGGGTTTGAAATGCATTTCACATATGTGCCCCCTTTTAAATAGCTCTGCATTTCCGGCTTTAACAGTGACTGAAGAAACTGTCTCCATGAGGCCTTTTCTGTGTGTGTAACCTAAGAGCCCAGTTCTCCAATTCTCTGTCTCTTCTCTTCCTCTCCATCTTCCCCTCCACCTCTCTCCACACATGCATGTGTGCACATGTGCACACTACACACACACACACACACACACACACATTCTATGCTTGCTATACTGCTTCATTCCTTCCATAGTTACTAATGCCTATATAACCTATTAATGTTTTGATGATTATTTACCCCATCTAATTAGAATAAAATTTCCTACAAGGGCAAGAGAAATTTTTGTGTTTTATTTAGCATTGTATCCCAGGGCCTTGTTGCCCTGGAGTAATGATATTTATTGCATGAGAAAATGAGGACAAGAATGCTAAATGTTTGGCAAGACGTCAGTGGCGCCTGCCCTTGACAGCCTGCTGATGTCTGTCAGTGGAACCCGCCACTGATAGCCTGCCGACGTCTGTGCAGAGCAATGTACTTGGTTCAAACTCAGGTCCATCCTTAGCGTATCGTCCTTTAAATGCAAAATCACGGCTATGAAGCTCAGCTTCTCTAGAGATTTCTAACTTATAAAAATATTTTTAAGAAGTCTATATTTGTTCTTAAAACCTTCCTTCTCTAGCCGGTCTTTTCAACATTTATTTTTCATGCTAGGGACTAAATTCAGGGCCCTGGGTATACCTGGTAAATACTTTCTCTCTCTCGTCTCAGGTTTTCTACATTGGTTTTGAAGGTCATAAATGGAGTAAAAAAATTATATATTTTACTTAGTTATTTAGCAAAAATATTACCAATATTTAGCAGTTGTAGAGAAATTTAAGTGCTAAATTCTTCACAACTTCTCAGACTGAACGTCTTATGGCTCACATAGTAAAATATCAATAGTGACATTTTAGCGTTGGTGTGTCATATAAAACGAAGTAGGAATATCACATTTCCCATATATTATTTATGGTAATAAAATATTGATATTCAAATTATTTGTTTGTATTTTCTCAAAGTATGAATAAATGCATGTGTGACCCTAAGTTTTAATAGGCTCAGTATATAATTGAACCTTTCACTTTTACAATTTGAATACACCTGCCGGGGAATAGCTAGCCAGACTCTTGCTTAGTCTTATGAGGTATGGTTACCCTTTCTACTTTATCTGTTCTCACCCACCCCAGTAAGGGACAGAAATGGCCCATTCCTCTAACTCAGTCTTTATTTGACATAATTAGTAAAAAATACACTTTTATCGAGCAATTTACAGATGCAAAGGAAGTACCGTACTTGGGATCATAAAGAATTATAAAATGGTACAATTCAGCATTTTATCAATGGCTGTTACTTTTAGCTGAGTCTGAGTCCCTGCTGTTGACCCTCCTGCTCCCAAACCACCAAGTGCTGGAATTATAGCACATGCTACCTTGCCACAGTAAAAACTTTTTAAAATAAAACAAGTTAGAAACTGATTTGGAAAGCAGATGACTGTGCACCCATACTGGGACTGTACCCATCGCGAACTGGTATTCAAAAGATGGCATCACTCTGGAAGCCACAGAAGCTGTGACATGCCCAGCATGCCTGGGATTAGTTTCTACCTTCCTGATGCCTTTTCTGAGCCTGCATCACTAGTGTGGGGCTGGGTTTGGGTTTTCTCTGTGGTATTTAGATTCACATTAAATGTTAACATTAACATGCTTTATGAAGTTCCATGCTCCTTGCCTGTTCTCCTCATATTTGATATTTGTGTTTGCTAAAACTGATCTTCTCTTTTATTAATAGGATAGGCCTAATGTGGACACCACTGTATTGCACCAGTAATAACAATTTCACTTAAATATGGCTTTAGTGCGCTGCTCTGCAAATAATCCTTCAATTCCTAAGAGTCTTTTATTTTCCCAGTAGCCCAGTTGGAGAGTTTTTAATATTAAATTGAATCATAACAACACACGCTGATTAGAGTCTAACTTAATACACAAAGCTTAATGTTAATTTTACAACTTCAAATCAAGGATCCTACTAGTCCAGGATGGTTATTTATCTCAAGTGTGATTTTATTTGAAACTTGTAAAGCCTACAGCTAGATATATTTCACACCATAAAAAGCTAACAGCATAAAGGAATTAAGAAAGATTAAGAACTATGGAAACACAGCCAAGAAGTTAAGTTGTGATGAACATAGGACAGAAACCAAAAAGGCCCAAGTGTGTGTACATGTCACTGATGTGGTATGTGTCTGTGTGAATAGTAGGTATGTCTGATTAACATAATGAAAGGGATGTGCTTGTATCGTAATTCATTTAAAGCAAAATTATCCACTGGCATCAATAATAAGATACAAAAATTAAGTAAAATAAGTTGTTTAAACTAACAAAAATAATCCACATACATGTTGCATGTTTCACTGTGTAAACTTTCCGCGAATGAATTTTTCATAAATACCTTGACAGAGGGAATACACGCTTAGTTTTCAGATAGATTATGTTTCTGTCTTACAACCCTAACTAAAGGAGACAGGTTCAACCTCCAGAGGAGCTGGCGAAAACGGAACTGGAAGATAAACACCGAAGGCATCAAGTGGGAATAAACCCAGTATTATGAAATTTGTCTTTCACCGGAGACTAGCAAAGACATAACATGTAACAATACATCAGTGCTGTGACTTACAACAGGAGGAAATTAGCTGGCATCAAGTGCCGGCACCTCACTGGTTTCAAAGCTCAACACACCATGAAACTGAAGAGTCAAGAAGAGAGGTGAGAGACATCTAACAGGAACACAGATAACACATGGACCGAAAACCGTCTGAGCAAGAGAGTCGGATATTGCTGTTTTATTTCTACTTCCATTCTTAAGATCTCGCCAGATGTTCATGCCTACACACACACACACACACACACACACACACACACACACACACACACACACACACACGCACACAAACACACACACCTTCACATTACTTGATAAACAGGAGGCATATCAGCTCACTGGGTGGGGTTGGGAGAGCTGAGATGAAACTTCTGTTTAGGATGGAATGATGGAACTGGGAAAAAAATTTAAACAAACTACCAAAAGAGGACTTGGAGGAGGGGTTACAGAGTACTGACGGAAAATGCCGTGATCATTTAGGTGGCTAAAATTCTTATTTTTAGGATCTGTGATTTTTATGTGAGGCAGAAAACTGAGCCACATAATACATTTTTATAATGTAAATATTCATCAAGACCATTTACAAAATTACTACTTTCAGCATATTTTCAAAAGGAAATTCCTTAATAAATTATGTTTATGCAGTCCAAACACAGCATTAAGATGTATTATTAGTCACTTAATGGAAGCTAATGGTGAGCTTATAAATGAAGTGCTGGCTTACTTTGGTATTTTCTAAGAGCAACCAAAAATAGAATTCTTTCCCAGAATTCTACATATTTATAAAGTGCAAAATAAGCGATTCTAGCAATTCTCAAATGTAGTTCTTCTTGATGCCTTTAATCCTAAATATACTTGTAGAAACAAATTGCTTTTTTACTCTTTGCTAAGTCAGGTATGTCTAATTTATCTAACTTCCATATTAAAAACAACCCTCATTGAAGTGTGATGCATTATAAAATGATGAAAGAATAAAAAACAAATAGATGAAGAATGWGGAGTAGTTGTAATATTTCCAGAGAATTGCTATCTTCCATGAAAATAGCTGAGGTATATAAAACAAATCAAGAAAAAAATCCAGAAAACAAAAGTGTTAATGATATGAATTATGTAAATATTCATTCATTACTGATGGGTAACTTCGGAATTAAAAATAGAAAGAGCTTATAGATCAATTTACAAAGGAAAAAATTTATATAGATAGATTAAATATTTTTAATAGAAACTATTTAAATAGTTTCTGTGTACTCGTCCCTCAGGAAGCCTGCTATGTATCACCAATTGTTTTCTCAGGCAAGGAACATCTCTCTAAAATGTTGCATCTAATGACATGACCATCCCTTCATTAAATTGCTCTATGCATATTATTCAGTCTAAACCAAAAGTCAATAATACTTTCCTATGATAAAAGAAAAATGGAAAAAATGACAACTCTTTGTAAATCTGCAAATAATGTAAAATAATTCGTGAGAGGCATGCCAGTGTTCTTCGACAGTCCATGGATGGAAGTCTGTTTCTGCATCAAAATATTTCATTATAGGAAGATCAAATAAGGCACTCCTAGTTTATAAACATAAAAACTGAAATAAAATGCCTAAAGCCTCAAATGAGGCTCTTAGGAAAAGTTTATGTGTGGGGTATCTCAATCTAGGTAGAAGCTTATTTTATTTTTAAATTCAGATGATAAAAAGTTACTTAAAAAAATAATAATGTGCTGCTTCCCGGCAATCGCTTCCATCTGCTTCTTGTTCAGAAGATGAAAGTTGAGGGGAAGGAGAATGAAGACTTTATTTCACATTAAGACAGGCACTAAGCTTCGTTTTGCCCAAATGAGACAGTATTAATAACACATCCCTATTTACATTTAGGGCTATAATCACACATCAATATACATTTAATTTTACGTAAAAACTTAGAAGTGCCAGGTTTGATCAGTGTAAGATAAAGTTATAGCTAGATTGATGCTTTGTGCAACATTTTATTTTAATTTTCTCTTCTAAGAGTTAACATTAGTATATTAAAGTATATAAAATTTGCAGTCAGCAGAGCAAGCTTCAATCATTTTGGTTAACTGGCAACTTTGGTGGGACATAAAGCATCTCTCTTTCCCAGTAGTTTCATTTTAAACAAATCATGCTTGCATATAAAAATAGCAAATTGCATTAAATTTTATATAAGACATTTTACGGCTTCTCATATGGAAACAGCTATAAGCAGCTTTTTAATAGCATACACCAGAGCAAACAGCTTTGAATCAACTCTCTGGCAAGCCACCATTCAAAAAGATATGAGATACAAGATATGGGTGATGTTGGCTTAATGCTTAGAATATACCATCCAAATCTGAATCTGCAGGCTTATACACACACATACACATACACACACAAGCAAAAGCTGTCCAAAGGATGGAGTGGTAAGATATGATTTTTTCCCTTCTATGTCAAAAAGTAAGGAATTGGGACATTTCTGCACTTCTAAGTAATGTTTACACAAAGTCTTAATTCTAAATCTCTGGTTATCCACCACCTTTTCACATCCAACAAGACGAAGGAAGATGTGACAGTACTGACCTGAGTCTCTTAGACATCACTGCTAAACGTTGCTATTTTTATTCAACAAAAGACTATTCTTAGGTGTTAGCAATTTTAGACTCCAATTTAATGTCTGAAGATGCTGTGTGTCTATTGTGTCATAGAGTTGCCTTTAAAAATCTTTTAAAGAGTAGATCAATGTGCTGGCCTTATTCTTAACAATCACATGTCTTTGTTTTGACTCGCAGCTACCTGATGGCAGGTGGACCACACACCCTTGCTCTGAAAGGAGAGAGAGCTTTCAAAAGTCAATCCTGCTTTTCCTTTGTGAAACAAGTTCCAGAGGAGGAGGAGTGGTCCTGCAAGGAGGAAAATGTTGTCTCCTTGGATATATACATCTCCTGTGCACAGCAGAATAGCAGATCAAGAGACAAGCCAACATGACAGGCCAGTGTCAGGAAGTGAGCAGTCCCTCCCACTCTGGGGACCAAGGCTGCAGCAACTTGAAACTGTTTTGTTTTTCTCTAAATGGCGCTGACTGTATCACAAAGGTTAAAAAAAATTGCCTTGGAGAAAGACATGTATCACAATAATGAACACCGTCAGAAAGTATCCTGCTATTGAAATTCATGTCTTTTCATATAATTATTTTTAGAAAAAAATTTTTTTATTTTCTATATTCTTTGTTTACATTCCGAATGATTTTCATATAATTTAATACTTCCAGTGCACGATTCAAAGGACTTGCGCAGTTTCAATTGGTAACACTACCCTAGCCACAGAATAGGAACCAAGCCTTCTAAAACTCATGGTTTAGAATTAACTGTTTTTGTATTCGATTGTTTTTATTCTGTAGGGGAAAATGTTAATTAGGCTGTTAAGTACAATCGATAAAATATTTCCCTCTTTTCCAGCTATGAACAATTATCTACTGTAGCATAATATCACAAGCAACAGTTTACAAATGCAGTCGATGTTTCCTTTAGCATTTTCTTTCTTAGGTACCTAGTGACTCAGGGACAAACTAAATCTGCAACTTACTTGTGGCTTTTTTGGCACTGCCACAAAAAATCATATAATACTCAAAGTTCTCCCCCCCAAAAAAAACTATTTTGAAGCTGGATTTAAATGGTTAAATATTGCCTGTGAAAAATTCAAAAAAGAACACTTGCTGAACAATGAGGGAAATGGTTTTAGAGGCTAAGCAATTAGACACAGAAAAGTATTTGTTCATTAATCAAATTATAAATATTCTTACAACAAAATAAGCTATCTTTAATAGCTCCGGAGTCTTAATTCTGAAATTTTAATTATGCACTGACTGTTTTATGCATATTTCCAAAAACGAATTTGAAAGCAATGGCTAGAGTCCAAAACACCATTACTTAATGACAGTCTTCCCTTATTCTTAATTTTCGCTGTTATTTCAAATCTACCATCCACAGAGTAGGCATCTAATAAGCATTTGTAAATGTCTGTATCCAATCAAAGGCTTTGATCTATGAATAAATTTGGTAATAGGTGCTGACTTAAAATACAGGCTCAGACTATTTTAATTTCTTAGAAACCCATCTCTATAATGTCTTCGAGGACTAAGCTTTTTCACATAAGACATACCACATCTTTGGCAAATTCTATAACTCATAACACAGCATTTTATGTAGACTCCACTTCTCTATTCCCCTTTGACACGTTTTGAGGTATTAGTGAAATTGCCCAAGTCACATTATACACAGCAAACCTTCAGCTTAAATAAGGAATAAGCTTGCTGTTAACAACTTAGTCTGAAATGTTAACAACCCTTGGGCTGTTAACATAACAACTGGCCATTAATGTGGTAATGACCAATTTCAGAGAAAATTGTTCTTTGAGAAATGAACATAAAAGTGAGCAGATCATATTTGAAAGAGTAAAATATATTTATAAATAAGTTAATTGAACTTAAAGCCCAGCAGAAATTAAAAGTTTTATCTCAAAAAGTAATGCGCATTTAAGGAAAGATAAAGACTTCAGAAACAGAAACTATTTTGATAAATTCCCTTGCATGAAACATTTACTTGAGATGGTCAGACATTAGGTAAACATCCTATCCTATTTGCTATCACAAGGAAGAATAAAATAAAACAAACCCAAGGTTACTTTCTCTGCTGTCCACACATTGAAAATGCAAAACTATTTAACCCACAAACCAGGTAAACTCAAACATTTCTGATTCAGAAGTATCTGAAACATCCAGCTGCATTCTGTACATATTCCTTAACGTTTAATTATTTATTTTACTTATTAAAATACCTACTCTAGCCCAAAGTGTATAAACTCCTTGTTTGCAATAGCAAATCTAAATCCACTTGAAATACTAAAATTGTGCATAATATAAGTCAAAAGGAGTCAAAAAGCTGTGGGTATTGCTTCGCACAGACAAAGCGAACCTGGGAAGCAACGCGTCAGATCATGAAAAGCAAACACAAAATGCTTTATCTGGAAATGAGGCACTCATTCACCATGAGCACAGGAGACATTTTTATTTCAAAGAAGAAAAGTTCAAAGACTGCAGAGTTCTGAAAGAATTCGTGTTGTAAGTTAACTCTGATTAGTTTGCCCCTGTAATGAGGGAAGCCCTGGCTCCTGAGAGTGACTTTGCATTGTTGGCACCTTGCATGCTTCTGAGCTCTGCGAAGTGGGAACAAGGGCTTATAATTAGCCAGGAGGCTGTAGGCACAAGCCAGAGCAATGCTTTCAGGGGAGAGCAGAGTGTGCTAAACCGCACTGGATTCGCCCTTATGCAACCATCATTAATCAAAAGATATATATGTATTAAGATAAAAATCTGACTTTAAGTAGCTGAATTATAGTCTAAGAAAAAGAGGGATCAAATTCCCTAAGAACCCCTCCCCCAGAATGGTCAAGATGGTTGGTTAGGGAGTTACTACCAATTGATAAATTTTGTGTCATAGGAAAAACGATTCAAAATAAATAGCTTAATGTCAGGCTAGGAAAAAAATGATTAATTGTATCAAATATGAAAGCCCAAATGGTGCCATATATCATTTCTCTAATTTGATAGAGCACACTTTATTAAGATAAGTAATTTGCAGCTAAGTCAAGTCACAAAGTCCCCTGAAAAGAAAATACTTTCTCTTCAAGAGTATTTCTGTGTTGACAAAATGCAGGGAGGCTTTGGACTAACACCAGGCCAACATAGCCATGGATACCCATGCTGACTTGAAACTGTTCTGGTGTTTGTACTTTGGAGGGTGGCAATGGTGCCCAGTAACTTTTCATTCTCCATAAAATCACAAGTGAGTCTGAGGTTGCTCAGTATTGAAACAGTGACTCGAATATCACTAGGTGGGGACAAAGTCACTCCGTGTGAGGGCTCCGGAACATTGCAGTAAATACACTAATAAACACAGATTAAGAATTTAGAACTGGAGACAGGAGAGTTAGCTGAATAACCAGACCGTTCAGTCCAACTAAAGTTGAACTTATTTAAAAGTACAGAGCTAAAATGTTTAGGAAAGAAGCAACAGACTCATTTCTCTGTCAGAGTCAACCAGTTTCCCCTTTTGTGCTCTGAAGAAAGAAACAACCTGGATCTTGTTTTCATTGGAACATCCCTGGTGTTAGTTAGCCGTCATTTCAATTTAAGTAACGAACGACTGGTTCTTCAGTCAGAGTACTCCGACAGGCCAAATTAAAACACTTTAGATGTGTTAGTTGGCTGTCCCTTAACAATGCTGGCCTTTATCAAGCAAACTTTTGCTTAAGTTTGCTTGATAAAGGCCAGCTTTTTGAAGGTTGGCAGTGTAACATCTTTCAAGAATACCAGTTGGTAGTTCGGGGAATCAAACAAGCAAGCCCAAAACACACTTACAAATGTACCCTACAAGGCATCCAGGCACGTCGCTGGCGTGCAAAGAGAATTCCTACCTCAGGTAGTCTCGGCGACAAAGGATAAGGTTAGCTTTCGTGTACAGGGTGGAGCCCACCTCTCCTAAACGACAGTCGCAGCAGGCACACTTCAGGCAATCCTCATGCCAGTATTTGTCCAGTGCCTTTAGGAGATAACGGTCTTTGATTTTGCGGTTGCAGCCAGCACAACCTTTCGGCTTGGTGTCTGGCTGAACTGAGAGCATTTGTATGCCTGAGGAAAGGAAAGGAGAAGAGAGAGCTGAGATCCCAAGACGGAAGGACAAACAAGAGAAATAGTAAAACGCTGCCTCTGTACTCCTCCCTCCTTCCTTCCTTCCTTCCTTCCTTCCTTTCTTCCTCTTTCCTTCCTGCTTCCTTCCTCCCTTCCTCCTTCCTTCTTCCCTCCCTCTCTTTCTTCCTTCGTTCTTCCTTTTTGAGGGATGTACTATAATATAACCAAGCTATGTTTTGGGTTTATAAAAGTCATATGAAAACCATGATGAGCCGCAGTGGTAAACTGATGCTGTACATTGGACCCTGACACTGGACACGGGAGGTTAGAGAGGCTTCAGTCATTTCCATGGTGTTCGGTTCTCCACCCAGAATGTTTCCCCTGGGAAGAGCATCTGAACAAGTGGATGGCACCCTGAGAAGCAAGAGACTGAAACTAACTCATGGTTGGCTGGTGGGGGATCAAAACTGAGCTTTGCCTAACTGGGTAAACAATTCACTTAACATGCACTCGCTGGAAACCCCGTGCATCTGGAGGGGGATCCAGACCCTTACTCGGAGGTACAGAAGTTTATAGATAAGTGCACAGTGCATCTAGCCCAAAGCCCATAAATCCTATAGTGCTTACTTACATCCAAATGCTTACTTCTGTGCCCTTAATATTTCAAAGTACTCCTTGTGTTAAAATAACAAAGTATATTTATTTTCACACACATTAGTCACTGCTTATATTGAAGACTCATCACTTGATTATATAATACATGCTCTAATATAAAACAAGTATGGGATCACGTGATTTATAGCAACAAGAGTACACTTATTTTATAAGGGAAGGAAGAAGCAATAGAAGACAAAGTCCAAGAAGGTACAAAATTAGCCACTCATTCATAAACAGATATGGACAGAAGGTATACATGCACCACATTAAATAAAGAAACATTTTTATGTTTCAGAGTTGAACTTTCTTCATAAGCAGGGAGTCTGTCTAGCTGTCTTCTAAGGCTTTTACAACTTGATTGAAATATCTTCAATTAACTGAATACTCAGGTTTTGAGTTCTTCCCTTTATTGTTCCCTAGGTGTCAAACAGTCTTAAAAAGAGAAAGGAATGCTGGCCAACTCTCAAAACTTCCTCTTCTTCAAATGATGCATTTGAATCACTATAAAATACAGCAGGCATCATCATCTCCCCTCGATTACAAATGATAACACAGAGAGCCGCAGAAGCCAAGGAGTCCCTTGAGAGCTGCTGTGCCCTGACACCGACTGGTCTACCTGTAACCCTTAACACTTCGTTTCCTCTCCGAGCATAGTTTTTAAACTTGGTTGGACAGAGATATAAAGCAGCAAATATGTAAGCATTGGTGATTCATATCTCCTTAAGATATATAAGCTCTCTCCTTCCTTCTGATAGCAACCCCTCATTACCAACCCTGAAAGAAAAGAAATAAAAACAACCAAAGAAAGAAACAAATAAAACAAAACAAACAAAACACCACTAACAAAAACTACTGAGGAGGAGCATGAAAGTATATCCATCCACAGCTGACTCGTTTTCTAGCTGCAAATGGCACGGGATTAACACATACTATTAGATTGTTCTGGAGCTCAGGTAAGAAAATGACTTGTCTGGCAGAGGAGGGCATGCAGGGAGAGAGCAGGGTGGCTGTCCTGTGTGCCTGACACTCATGGCTGTGGTGTTCCGAGCTGTGGACCATCAGTCAGATTTGTGCAGAAGAGCAGGTGGTGGCCCTGTTGCTTGGTTTCTGATCCCTTTTCTTTGAAGGAGCTCAGGGCCTAGTGTAGATTAATCATAACCCTTGATAGCTCTGCTAAATCTCACTCTCTAGAACTTCTAACAAATGAAGTTTCTTTGATCAGAACTAGTTATCCTTTTCTAGCAAGGTCCCACAAGGCATGAATCCCATTAATTACGGTGTACAACAGACCCAGAGCCTCTTAGTCGTACACCTAGGGGAAGAAGTGGGATTTTGATTTACTAAAAGCAGATATGATTTCATGACTGAAAGCATCTAAATGTTTGTAAGGGTCAATATCCAATTTATCTAAGTTGTTTTAAAATACATCACTAAGTTAAAAGATTAAAAAATAAGATTCTTCTTGGTAGTGAGCTAACCAAAAAGAGGGTCAGCTATCTTTATCCAAAAGGCATTGTAACCAAGACAGCTGATACCAACATTTGGCATAAGGAATACTATCCTGCTTGCCTTCACAAAGTGTTTTTGTTGTGTTGACATTTTAATTTAGCACTCAGAGGCCAATTAATATCTGAAACTCTTACACTCTGTTTGGCCTTGTGCATGAAAGGAATCTGATATTTTCTATCCCATCCTCGGATCTTCTTTTAGAGACCACCCCCCACCTTTCTCTTGCAAATGGAATCCGTCCTAATCTATGCATTTAGAAAAGAAAAAGAATGTAGGGAAACAAGCACTTGGTAGTCCCCATGTTGCCAGGCACCTAAACAGCAGAAAGCTCTGAGCAGTCTCTGCTCTTGATCCAAAAGAGTGTGTCTGGGGAGAGTTATGTGTTCGTGGCTAAGAGACACTTCACAAGTTGCTCATAGCCCATCAACACCCATAACTAGTTAGTTTTCAGATTGGCATGCAAATTGTTCTGAGGGAAATTCTTACTGCCTCTGAGACCCTGCCATTCTGAGTTATTTGACAGTTTAAGGGAAATCATAGGGTTTTTTTCCTCTTAAAAAAAAGACATAAATAATAGCCTGTGCAGTGTGCTGTGCAGAACTAAGTAGAACCGTTTCATTTAAACTCTGGTGAGCTTTTAATTGCCTGGATTGCATTGTGAGAAGGCCTGCCGGTTGATTGCATCTATTATGTTTCCTTGTTCTGTGCCATTCATCCGCACAGTCTTAGCTTCAGTAGTTAACACAACAAAGTAACCACAACTCCACAACACATAGGGGCTTAAAAAAATAACCAGAATAACGGAAGATGTGCAGTGCTCAGGCACTGTGGGCTTTTTTTTTCTTCTTTACATGTATGTATTATTTGGACTGATCACTCAGAATGAATGGAGAACATTCTTTCTCCCTTCAGAAGATTTACAGAGGACGATTTGGGAGCCATGGAAGGGGGCTCCATCCAGAAGGGCTTTTGGAAGAGAGGATGCTAAAATTGGGTCGGCAGGTTTCGCAGCTGGGAGCAATGTCATAGATTAAAAGAATTTGGCCAACGCAGCCTTTCAGCCTTCGGATTGCCAAGAGTACCAAACAAAAGATTGTCTCTCCTCCTGCCCATCTTCCTCCCCGCTCATGCACCCCCCTCCATCCCCCCAACAACCCAGATTGGAAAACTGGATTGGGCCTCAAAGCTTGTTTCTCTCTGTTCACTGGCCCAGAGCACCCCTACAGTCTGCAGCCCCCTAAGGGAAAACAGTGCAAATAGGTGTCCCCAAATCTCTGGTACTGGAGCTGCTTAACTCTGTTCTGCCCCTTCAACTCCCAACCCCCTCCGCGTCCTTCCAGCACCCTCCCCTTTTTGAGCAATGGAGCTGGAAACCAATTTGATTCCCTTTTTCTCCAATGCAGCTGCAAGGCTCAGAGATACTGACATTTCCCCACTCTTATCAGTTTAATTACAGTTACCATGGCAGCAAAGTGCTAGTGCTTGGCAAAGGCCAACAAGAGATTTGCAAGACTGGGTTCAATTTTGATGCAGCTCACATGCAAAATAAAAAAAAAAATAAGAAACATACATACACTCTAACAAAGAATCTCCTTGGGAGTTTATGATCCAACCTTTTGTGGCTGTGTCTTTGCAGCCACGCAGGGGTGGTTTTGCAAAGAATGTACCAGGATTTGTGGCACCTAGCGAGATTAATTGGTCGAAAGCAGCAGTCTTTAAAAGCAGCAGCAACAATATTATTTCGTATCTTCCTTAGTAGAAGAGCAGGCCGGCTGTGGAGCTAGCCGCGAGTGTCTAGTGGCCCGAGAAAGTGCATCTGTGATAGAAGGTAACCTTACCAAAACTTTTCTCTGGTTTCTGCATGAGTTGACTGAGGCGTGCCTGAGTCGCCGCAGCAGCTTCGCATGGAGCACCGAGCCCGGAGGCAGAGAACAGAAGAGGGAATCACATGGATCTGGGGCCCAAGCTTGGATCTGGTGAGCAGCATACAGGGCCCAGGATCCACTATTGTGATGCCACTTTGGGAGCCTAGGGTCTAGTGGCGAGGGAGGCAGGCAGTGGGGGAAGGGACGAGGGAGCGTAAAATGATGGCGAATGACAAAGCCACAAGCTTTCTCACTCTGCCCGTAATCCTAAAATCCCAGCGGCCCCTTTTAGCTTCCTGGTAACAAATGGATTTGATTAAACCGTCACACGCAGTGTTAGCATAGCATATCGTGTTCGGTATGAAAAAGATCATAAATCTGACTTGTGTTTCATAACAGCAATCTGAGTAGCCCCGGTTAAAATGTGCTGAATCTCTCTCTCTCTCTCTCTCTCTCTCTCTCTCTCTCTCTCTCTCTCTCTCTC
>BDUI01000084.1:570179-572679 GCA_002335545.1 Apodemus speciosus
CCCGTGAAGATGCAGACACTTGGGTACAAGGAACCTAGTCCACTGGACACTTGTCCCCCACCTCCATGCCCGCGACACAGTCACTTTTGCAACACACAGAAGCAGTGTTTTGATATGAAGGGTTGCGCTGGGAGAAGCAGGGGTGTAGACAAAAAACAAGGTTGTAATTTCAACTCTTTCTTGGGGGTGGCAGGCATACATTTCATCAAGCAGGTGTAGAGAGGTCTGGGAAAATATCCAAGCCTGAGACCACTTCCCTTAGGCTGGAAGCAACACCCCGCCCCCAGCCTTAGCAAACTGTCCCAACCTCTCTTCCGGAGTCGGGGTGTGCGAATGCTGCAGCTCGCAATGAACTTTGTCTATTATGCACTAGACTCCTACTTGAGATGTCGCGTCGCGCTGCAGCCGCGCGCGCGCTCCCTCTCTTCCTCCGGCATCCACGCCTTCCGCCCCACATCTATTTCATGTCTCCTCACAAAAATAATGATGCCTCCCACGGTTTAAACAAAACCAAACAAACACAAAACCCTCTCTGCGGCCCTGCAGCCTGGTGAAAGTTGCAGTGGTGGTGGGGATGGCCCGGGTGCAGCTTTACTTTATGCCTCATTGGGAGAGGATGGGGAAGAAGAAGAAGAAGAAGAAGAAGAAAAAAACACCCAACATCCGCACACGCACGCGCGCACCAGTAGACACACACACAGCACAAATAAGCCGACGCGTGTGTACACAGCCTCTCACTTACCTTCTCAATTAAGCGATACAGGGGAGGGAGTTCAGTGACCACAGCGGCTGCTTGGTAGCGCTTCTCCTTGGGAAAGGTCAAAAAGAAACATTGTTTGAAAAAAAAAAAAAAACGGGGGTAGAATCTCTCTCTATTTTTTTTTTTAAGTTTAAAATAATGAGGTCCTCCAGGATCCGCCAAGTACCAGTGTGGACCGCATGCGAGCCACAGGTGTCCTTCTTTTAGGCAACTGCTGTCCGGGGGGATGTCTTGGTCCTGGCTCCTGACAACTTACCCCAGCACTGTGCGATTGGAGCCTGAGCTGAAGGAAGCCCTGGCTCTCAGCCGCAAAATGCAATCCCTTCCCAGCCAGACATAATACAGCCCAAGAAAAGGTCACCCAGTTATTACAGCGCCTCGGATCCCAGGCAGCGCCTGTCAGAACCTCAGTGGAAGCAGCTCCCTTCCGATTTAAGAGTATTTACCTCTAGCCCCCACCCCTCCCTCTTCTCTCTCTTCCTTCTCTCCCTCCCTCTAGCTGGCTCCCTTGCTCGCCAGCTAGCTTGCTAGCTCCTGCTCTCTCTCCTCTCTCTCTCTCTCTCTCTCTCTCTCTCTCTCTCTCTCTCGCTGTGTTTCTGCTGTCTGTTCTGCAGCTTAGTCAAGTACAGCCGCCCTCGGAAAGTGCAAAAGCAGCCACGAGACAGATCCTGGCTTTGTTGCTAATTTCCCAGGGTGAAAATTGACAAGCCTGGGAGTGCAGTCAGCACAACCCATTGCATATGCTACTGACAAACGCTGGGGACATTCCCTCCCACCCATCCCCATCACACAGAGAATGTGACCTCTGCAGGACTGGACTCTGGAAGGACCCTACCTCCAGGACTCGCCCACAAGAAGAACTGTGAAAGAGCTCCAGAGGAGAAGGGTAGGGCTTCCTAAAATAACGGGGCATTTGGAATAGGATGGGGACAAGGATGATGAAAGCAAATTGCCCTCTAAATCTGTTACTGACAGTGCCAGTGGAGGAAGTTAAAATAAAAGCCAAGGAATCAAAGTGCTACCAGGGAACACTGGAAAAATGCACAGTTCTCCGTTTAGTAAATGTCTGGGGGTGTCTGCAGTTTCCAGGGCTATGAATTCTATTTAGAAACTCTCTGAAGTCCCTGTGGGGAATGCCTTGTCACTAAAGCCAGTCCAGGCAGTGCCACACACCCTTTCCTCTCTCTCTCTAATGGCCCAAGAGCCAGACTGGGAACTTGTACCCCATACCAGGTGCTGAACCCAAGGTGGCCACTGAAACAAACACATAGCAGATACTTGAATACTTGAATTTAAAACCTGCTTCAGAGCTAGTCTCTGGGAAGCCAGAGCCAAGCTTTCAGGACTATGCTGGTCCCGTGGTCACTTGCCCACTTACATATACCCTGCCTTAAGGCCTGGGTACATGCTTTTAGTTTTGCCTCTAAATTTGCCCCATTTCCCCAAAACCTCTTCCCTGTACCCTGCCTCTCTACAGGTCACTGATAGCTTTAAAGCAGCTTCTTTTTCTAAGTTTTTAAACTTCAGCCATTGCCCCCTTGCAAGTGCCTCTCAGCATTTCTCACAAAGCCTTGTCCAAAGGTCAAGCTTAAAAATAGTGCCAATTTGAATGACACTGGGTGTGATGTTTTACGAGCCAAGAAAGATTCAATTGTTGAACTATACTCCCCCAAAACAACAATAGCCACAAACACCCTGCAAACAAGACAAAACAACTTCTTTGCCACTTATGTACCATCA
>BDUI01000084.1:577679-583494 GCA_002335545.1 Apodemus speciosus
CAGCACTTTGGTTTATAAGAAAGCAAAGAACAGAACCTTGAAGTCATCTGGCTGGCTTGAGATGTCTGTCAGAGTCACTCCATTAAAGCAAATTGCTCTCTAAGTAACACTGTACAACAAAGCCTTTAAGAGTAGTCAATATTCAAAATGGCCTACCCAAATTTGTTATGTCTCCCAGTTCCGTGGATGTAGTAACAGACTTGTTTTGATGTAAAACCACCGAAGAGATGTATGTCATGGCCCCGCTACTTCCCCTACACGTTCTATACATTTGCATCTCTACAATAAAAGACATCTTCAGTTAGAAAATGGAGGTGTTCCAAAAAAACAAAAATAAAAATAAAACAAAACAAGGCGGGCAGTGGTGGCTCACGCCTTTAATCCCAGCACTTGGGAGGCAAAGGCTGGCAGATTTCTGAGTTCGAGGTCAGCCTGGTCTACAGAGTGAGTTCCAGGACAGCCAGGGCTACACAGAGAAACCCTGTATCAAAAAACAAAGCAAAAAAAAAAAAAAAAAAAAAAAGGAAAAGGAAAAAAGAAAATGGAGGTGTGTCTTTGAGAATCTACACCAACATTTATTCTGATCCTTTCAAGACTAATCGTTGGTATCTCTTCATATTTCAGAGGCAAAAATGTAATGTGTTTATCTTGGTTGGATTCTTTGGAGGTCAGATGTATACAACGTGAAAGACACAACACTTGATTTACAGTCTGCTGACTGCTCTCCTGTGAGTCTGGACGGTGATTGGAAAGTTTACATCCATGTGGCTGAGAGCCAGGTCTGGTACACAGTGAGGTGTCCAGAGAACTATGTTTGGAGCTGAATATGGTCTGTTCTGTCTTTATTTCCCTAACCGACTTGACTTTCAATGCAGCTGCACTAATTGTCTTCTCCTGAACCACCACTCCCATATTCAATCCAAGAAATGGGTGAAAGGATTCCAATCAAAGTTCAAACACGTTTCTTTTTGTGTTAGGGCCTCTGAACTTATTAAGATCAGGCCAAGTTTTTATTTTTTTAAATATCTGTTTTTTAATGTCAGTGACAATGTACAAAAATAATCTATTATGTTAACTTCTTGAGATGGGCTGACAATTAAGTAACTTATTCAAAAAGAAAACACTAAAACTTCTTAGCTAAGGGTCATTCATCATGTTGGATTTCTCAGTTCCTACGCTTCTGTAAAATTGTGTGTATTTCATTGTAAGGTAATTATAGGCTGCATTCTCTGCTGGATTAAACACCTTGGGAATGTAAATTTGTCTAATTTTGCTTTTCATTCCACACAGGTATAAATGGAACATTTTGGTCAAAATAGATATTTATTAAGTGAGGATCAAGTTGTTTTGAATTATACAAGGAAGACAGTCTTAAACACAAGTAAAATGTTAGTCAAAGTAGTTGGTAAAAAGAAAATTCTAAGCATATTAGATAATGCTACTTAATACTGTTTTCACAATATGTATACATCCAGAACTATGTCTGTGACATGGTGTAAAGGTTTATCTTGTCATCTCTCTTCATGAACACAACGTGAGAGTCCCTTCTGTGTCTCAGCATCTTTAGGTCTCATTGCCCATCACATAGTGAGTCCTTCATAACTGCATGAAGGACTAAATGGAAACGTAATATATGATTGGAAATATTCTAAATAAAATCATTATTACTTCAAATAGGTAGCTCTCTGAGACAATAAAAATGAGGAAAATTGAGGCCAGTGTATTTTCCAATACAAAGTAGAATTATGGTAGTTTCCTGAAATGTACAGAAATTTTGAAATTTCCATAAGGTTCTTAGTGGTAACTATGTTTAGGTAGTTGTGATGTGTTATTCAGTCACTCCTCATATCTGACATCAAATAGTATTTTTGTGAGTTTATAATGAAGAAACATTTGATAGGATAATAGCTATTTCTAATTATGCCTCAAAATACTCCAGGGAACATTACAAAGACAAAATATGGAAAACTCAAACAACATAGAGTCCAGTAGGCTAGAGTCTAGGTAGAATGTCTTTTAAGTGTCAGGTATACCAAGTGCCTTGCCATTAGCAGTTTTGCTCATGTGATAGGTATATAAATAGTAGGAAGACATTTTAGCTTTCCACACTATGTGCGTCTATTTAGATTCAGAGTGTATGTCAACTGAAGAAAGGAATTCACTTGTGTTGAGCTTTTACTTTTAAATTGTTTGCTTTATTTATTTATTTATTTATTTATTTATTTATTTATTTAGAGTGTGTGTTGTGTGCACTCAGGCATGCATGCGCCCTCATGCAGGAGCATGAACATGTCAAGGCGTTTATATGGAAGTTAGAGGACTTTGGGTAGTAATTTCTCTCCGTCTAGCATGTGGGTTGGAACTCAGGAGATCAGGCTGGGTGGGCAGTAGACGCCTCTACCCTCTGAACTATCCTTGTGTTAAGGTTTGAGAAAGTAGGTTCATTCACAGACCTATCCCATTCAGCTCAGCATTCAGACAAAGACATCTTTGAAACAATCATGAGGCTCTACAGAGTTGGAATCCTTACTTTAGTGACTACGTTGGTGGGAGCTGCTTTTATCCAAAGGCAGAGGGCTAAGAATGGCACTGGAGATATGCCAAAGGCAGGAGAGGCTGGGGTCTTGGCGTTTCTGTCTGCTTCATCTTCTGAAGCTTTCCACGAACCATAAAGGAGATGAAGGGGAATTGGGCCTCTCCAAAGATTCTTTGCTGAAAACCAGAGCTTTTACCAGGGCCCAAGTATCTTATTCTCCTTTCTATGTACAAAGCCGAGGCTTGTTGTCCTCTGCATCCAAGCACAACACACCAAAGCTGTGGTCTGAGAGTCACGGAGGTCAGTGGTGAGCCACCCAGCCATTTGTAACGAGAGACAGGTTTGCATAGATCAAAGAGAAACAGCAAGTATCATGGGAAGAGAGACGGAAGAACTGCCAAGAGAAAGGCTCAGAGAGAGTATTTTCAAATTTATTTATGTTTATTTCTATTTATTTATTTTTGAGATAAAGTCTTATTGGGTAGCTTTGAGTGGCCTGGAATTGGCTGTATTGAACAGACTGGCCTCTACATTACAGAGATCTGCATGCCTCTGGTTTCCCAAGTGCCATTATTAAAGGTAGAAACCTCCATGCTGTCCCAAAGCCGATTTCTGATGAGACTCAAGAGAACCTGCTTGGTTTGAATGCTTGGGGAGAGGAAAGCTTTAGTGCAAGAGTGCCTGCCATTTATTGAGGAACAAAGAGTCAAAGAAAGACAATTTAGGTAAGGAAGAATGTTAGCGAAACAAAATGCATAACAGAAAAAAATGAAAGTCAACATTTTAAAAGATGTCGCCATCACAGGGTCTTGATGGGTCTCTTGTGTGAAGTGGCTAGAGCGTTGTGCTGGAAGACAAAAAGGGTTGGAAACAAAGGAAAAGACATGTAAGACGTGCCCCCCCCCCCAAGAGAGATTATTGAAACATGTGAGGCAGAAATGGTAAATAAGGAAATGAGAGGAAAAAAACTGTCCCAGTTGAACTGTGTGTGTAGATTCGATTGTATTAGAGTTTGCCCACATGTATGTCTGTATATAGGACCACATGCACGCAGTGACCATGGAAGCCAGAAGAGAGTGCCGGAAGAGAATGTGGTACTTGAGTTATAGGTGGTTGTGAGCTGCCATGTGGGTGCTGGGATCTGAAGTAAGGTTCTCTGCAAGAGCAGCTGGTGCTGTTAACTGGGAACCCATCTCTCTGGCATTGATTGCTTTTCCTATCTCCTCATTCCATTCTCCTTGCAACTTTCCTTTTTCCCTCCCTTTTCTTTCTTTCCTTTCCCCTTCCTTCCTTCCTTCTTTCTTTCCTTCCTTCCTTCTTCCTTGCATCCATCCATCCGTCTTTCTGTCCTTCCTTCCTTCCTTCCTTCCTTCCTTCCTTCCTTCTTTCATCCATCTGTCTGTCTTTCTGTTCTTCCTTCCTCCTTCCTTCCATCTGTCTTTCTTTGTCATTATATTGTGCTGAGGCCTCATGAAGGAGAGACAAGCGGTGCCTCACAACTGAGGTACAACCTCTTGAATCACTTTCAGCGATGCGTCAGGAGAATTATTTCTGTGTTTCCTTCCTCCTTCTCCAGCCCTTACCTTTTCTCTGTCACAGAATCAGCACATTTCACAGGTCTCTGTCCTCTGCCCACGGTTGAATGGACTCTTATGCTACATCTAATGACCTAACTATAATTTCTGAGCAATTCGAGATATCATATTTAAAGAGAAATTATGTCTGGACCTTATTTTCTATAAATGGGGATTTATTGGCAATATTTGTTTCTTTTTAGCCCAGTTTCACCCATTAGCTCTTCCTGTTCTGAGGGTAATACTTCATGGATTAAGAGTCTTAGGAAGGTTAGATAATACTTTCAAGTCCCAACACTTAGAGATTAATTAATTTAAATTTATATTTTTTGGTTTTAGTAATTTTTAACTTTGCAGTTGCTTCATAGTATTTTTAGAAAAATGATGCTTATGTCAGAATTTTTTGTTTGTTTTTAATTCAACTCTCTAATGTGAACTCATCCAATGTAAATATTATATTTGTATCTGAGAAAAGTTATATTTGTAATATTTAGTTGCCAAGATGGATTTTAAAGTGATCTTTCTTGAGACAGGGTCGATCTGTGTAGCCCTGACTCATCTGGACCCTGCATTTCTTCTCTCACCCATAGTTCCAGCTATAATGTGTGTGTATGTGTTCCTGTGTATGCCTGTGTGTGTGTGTGTGCGTGTGTGTACACATGTGTATGTGTGCTTGTGCACATGTGAGTATGTGTGCCCGTGTGCATGTGTGCATACATGTGTGTGCATGTGCACTCGTGTGTGTGTGTGTGTGTGTGTGTGCCCGTGTGTGCCCCCGTGTGTGTGCCCGTGTGTGTGCCTGTGTGTGTGCCTGTGTGCGTGTGTGTGTGCCTGTGTGTGTGTGTGCCTGTGTGCACGTGTGTGTGTGCCTGTGTGTGTGCCTGTGTGTGTGCCCGTGTGTGTGTGCATGTGTGTGTGCCTGTGTGTGTGCCCGTGTGTGTGTGCCCATGTGTGTGTGTGCCCGTGTGTGTTTGTGCCCGTGTGTGTGTGTGTGTGTGTGCCTGTGTGTGTGCCTGTGTGCCTGTGTGTGTGTGTGTGTGTGTGTGTGTCTGTGTGTGTGTGTGTTCTTGAGAGCCTGTGGTATGGTAATCCAACCTAGGGCTTCAGCTATTGCTAGGCAAATGGACTATTACTGAGCTAACCTGGAAGTCCATTTTTACAGAATTTCATCATCATGATAAGATTGCCAAATTGTACAAGGAGCTTCTCCTGGATCCGGTTTACCAAACTTCATTTATTATTTATCTGTTACCCCATTTACTGTCTTACGTATCTATTTATTTATGCATGCTTGCATATTTTTCTAGAAATATTAAAAATTACTTTGGAGACATTGTACCCCTTACCCTTAAATATTTCACCACGTCTGTCTAGGAAAAGAAAATTAAAGACTAAACCTTTACAGTCCTGAAAGTATTAAACCCATCATTGAAAACTAGAAAATTTGGCATGGATAAAGGACTAACTAATCTGGCATCCATATGCAACTTTCATTCACAGCGCTATTACATTTTTAACATATACCCTCCTTGCTTTATTTAATAGAGGACGCCATTTAGGATTGTGCCCTGCACCTAGTTGTTCTTCTGTTATCTTCTTGACATACCTAGGAAAAGGTTCATCAGCTGAGGAACTGCCTCCACCTGCCCCCCATTGAAATATATATATATATATATATATATATATATATATATATATATATATA
>BDUI01000084.1:598918-625718 GCA_002335545.1 Apodemus speciosus
TGAATAGGGGAACAAGGGGAGGGAAAAAGACATATGGGACATCTGGGGGGCAGGGAAACCAGGAAAAGGGAAATGAAATGTAAATAAAGAATATACCCAATAAAAAAAAAGTAAAAAAAAAATAATCAAAATTCTATTCAATATGCCATATAGTAATTTTAAAGAGTTCTGTAAACATTTCAGTAGCCAGAGAATTTTACAGGAGAAAAAAACAAACAAACAAAAGACAACAACAAAATAATTTGTTGTAAAGAGTGGGACATGTCTTAATTTCTCTGAATTTTGTTGTCTTTGTTGTTTTGTACTATGACCTCAGATAGTTCTAAGGTTGAGGTAGGGAGGGGGAGGGGGCTGCATAGGGTGGGTATTTTTTCCCAATTTGCTTTTATTCCATTTTAATTACATGCAAATAATAAGTCAGTTCTAGGGTTGAGGAACAAGCAAGACAATAAACACAAACAGTCAAGGAAGAAGCAAGGCAATAACCAAAACCCTGTGATCACTGTTTCCAAGAGCTTATCAGGATGACCAAGCTGTCTGAGCCTACTTCCCTGCCCTAACCCAAAGTCATATTCATGCCTGGAGCCTACTTCTTTGTTCTAGCCTAAAATCAGATTCCTGCCAGAGCTTACTTCCTGGTCCTGGCCCAAGGTCAAATTCCTGCCAAGTGGCCCAGAAAAAGCTTTACACATCTCCCCCTTTTTTATTTCATAAAAAGGACTGCATCTGTCTTAGGTTGTTCTGAGGAGAATGCCTTTTTCAAAATAAAAAAGATTTATTTATTTTATGTATGTGAGTGCACTATCTTTATGCACACCAGTAGATGGCATCGCATCCCATTACAGATGGTTGTGAGCTGCCATGTGGTTGCTGGGAATTGAACTCAGGACCTCTCAAAGAACAGTCAGCATTTTTAACTGCTGAACCATCTCAGCAGTTTTTTTTTTTAATTCTATGTCATTAAAATATGACATGGAATTCTTTTTTTTTTGAAGAGACTTTCATAAAGATATGTGAATTTTGTTCATTGGACATTACTTCTTTGGCCAAGCCAGTAATTCAATGACCAATTGACCTAGTGTCTTTGTGGTTATGTGGTCTTTCTCTTCTGTGTAATAATTAACCTCCAAGATTTAAATAAATGAGTGTGATTAATTGAAAGTTCTAAATAGCAGTAACCCCAGGGCAGAGGCTACAGAGCAGATAGTTGTCCCACACTTTATATCCTGGCAGTGCAGGTGACATTTAAGAGAGAAGTAAGGAGGCACTAGATTGTAGTGACCACAGCTCAGCTCTGGGGCCACATTCATTTTCATTTGCATTGGTACAAAATGATGTAGCTTTAGCAGAAACAGCTTTTGTCGTCCAGAATAATTGCTGAAAGCATCAGGATGCATTTCATGCTGAATATTTTTTTTCTTAAATACTTTTGTATAGCAGTACAATTTACACGTTGGATAACACTACATTAGAGTGAATTAATGTAGTTTTAAAAGAAGAAGAAAAGGGGGAAAATTCAAATGACAAAGTCTCTTGATTCAAAACAAATTAAAACAAATCAATGATTTTTCAAGTGTGTTAATACAGTGACTAGTCACGTCTGTCCAACTTCTTTTCCATGAGTGTTAGGTGAAATTAAAGAGAAAGCCCAATTTATATAACCATCACCTCATTGGATAACACATGTTGGATGTTAGGAATGTTGAAATAGTTCCTTCTAGGGCTGGAGATATGGCTCAGCAGAGCACTTGCTGCTCTTGCAGAGGATCCTGGTTCAGTTCCCAGTCCTCACATGGTGATTCAAGACAATCCAGTGCCAGGGAAGCTGATGCTCTCTTCTGACCCCCACAGACAACAAGAACACTTGACACACAGGCATACATGTAGAAAAACACGTCCGTATGCATAAAATAAACAAAAGTGACATAAAACATTTTTTAAAAAGCTGTTGCTGCTTCAGGACACTCCCCCATTTGAATTTTTGTGTCTATCACAAAGAAGAGACAGTATTTTGACAGAATTTAATGGAGGAAATCAAAGCTTTGGGTCCTCTTTCATGACTATGTAACTTTGCCTACATCTGCCCTGCCTTAGTTCCTAATAGTATTCTCTTTTGATTTGTTTTCTAAAGATTAGACTTAACCCATGCTTTATCTCATAGTTTTTTTTAAAAGAGAAGTCTTTTAAAAAACGGTGTCCACAATTACTAAAATTGCCATAAATAAGTCACCCCAGAGAATTGCTTTCTTATAATAAAAATTTTCCACTTTTTTTTTCTGTTTGTAGCACTGGGAATTTAATCCAAAGACTCAAGTGTGAAAGACACATACTACAGGTGGGCAGAAATTTCACTTTTTCAAAATTTGAAGATTTTATAAAGGCTGTTATAATTATTCTTGTGTATTTTTATTTTTCTGAGAGCACTGATGAGTTGACACTGACATCATTGTGATTAATTTTAATGACAGGGTCATGGCTGAACCCTCTCAGTTTTCATACAGAAATCATGAAACTAAAAACTGAAAACTTAAATCTGGGCTCTTCTCTCTATTTAGTAGAAGTCACAGCAGCACTTAGAAAATATATTTATCAAAATTCAATTCTATAAAAATTTTAGTAAAATCTACATTGGTCACCAAATGAAGACTTAATTCAAACAAATCTGAAGGCTTAATGGACTGACAGGTAAACTACTTGTAATCTGGATAACAATGTTGGAAGAAAAAATGCAGAGGCTTTTTATTTTTCATTTTCTAAAAGAAAAAATTAGAGCAAAATTTCATGATCTTTTTTTTTCTTTTTTCTTTTATTCCAAGTCAGGCTTTCTCTGTGTAGCCCTGGCTGTCCTGGGACTCACTCTGTAGACCAGGCTTGCCTTGAACTCGAACTCAGAAATCCATCTGTCTCTGCCTCCGACGTGCTGGAATTAAAGGTATTGTGGTCCTGGTTGCATTTGAATGGTTTGAGATTTCACCAATGCCTGGACCAAGTGTGTGAAGACACCAACTCACTCTCCAGGGTCATTTGAACATGATCTATGCTCAAAGACAACAGGCTCACTAGTATTCAGAGTGTTATTTCCAAAACAGGCTTCAATCTGGGAAGGCGAGTCTGGGAAATCATGGTACCTAGGTCAATCTGAGCAAAATACACACCTTTTCCTCCCAGGTAAGTCTAGATTCAAAAAAAGTTTAAAAAAATTAAAAGCAACATCTGTAGATGTTAAACATGTAATTTGTCCTTTGAATAATTTTCACATAATGAAATACAAATAATGGAAGATGCTTATTGCCTAGTCTTAGATCCAGAATGTATGAGCATTGCATATATAGCCTAATACCATTCCTATTATAGTTTTGAATTTTGGCTAATTACTGACATTTATCAGACCTCTTAAAATAATGATTCATGAAGCAAAGGTGAAGCTCACTTTAGAGTACCTGTCTATGCTATGCAAGATCACGATTTAACCCCAGTGTGTATTTGTACGCGCGCGCGCGCACACACACACACACACACACACACACACACACACACACACACACACACACAGAAATTTACTTGCTGTAAAATCAAATACTTACATTCTAAGCCCACATGTTGTGGGTAGGACATTTTTTCTTTCAGTATCAAGTGATCTATTTTCCCTGAATGTCTCCCTCAAATCTTTTCTCCTTGATTCCCTATGCAGTTTTGCCTTCCGAACTTATCAAAGCAGGTTTTAGGCTTACTGTTTTTCTCTCTGTCCACACCCTTGTAACTGTCCCAAATCTTGGGCTGTTATTTCTTAAGTGAACCATTAAACTTTCTTCTTGTTCCCATTTCCCAGATGATGTTTCATTTGGTTGGCTGAATTATCAGTATTTTTGTATATATGTAAATTTTTTATTAGATATTTTCTATATTTACATTTCAACTGTTATTTCCTTTCCTGGTTTCCCTTCCAAAAACCTCCTATCCCATCCCCCATCCCCCTGCTCACCAAACCACCCATTCCTGCTTCCCTGTCCTGATGTTCCTTTGCACTGGGGCATCTAGCCTTCACAGGACCAAGGGCCTCTCCTTCCATTGATGTCCAACAAGGCCATCCTCTGCTACATACGTGGCTGGAGCCATGGGTCCCTCCATGTATACTCTTTGGTTGGTGGTTTAGTCCCTTGGAGCTCTGGAGGTACTGGTTGGTTCATATTTTTGTTACTCCTATTGGGCTGCAAACCCGTTCAGCTCCTTGGGTCCTTTCTCTAGTTCCTCCACTGGGGACCCTGTGCTCAGTTCAATGGTTGGATTCGAGCATCTGCCTCTGTATTTGTCAGGCACTGGCAGAGCATCTCAGGAGACAGTTATATCAGGCTCCTGTCAGGAAGCACTTGCTGGCATACACAATGGTGTCTGGGTTTGGTAACAGTATATGGGATGGATTCCCAGGTGGGCCAGTCTCTGCTCCACACTTTGTCTTTATATCTCCTCCCATGGTTATTTTGTTCCCCCTTCTAAGAAGGACTGAAGTATCCACAATTTGTTCTTGAGCTTCAATTGGTCTGTAAATTGTATTGTGGGTATTTGTTGCATGTCTATTTGTGTTAGATCTATCTTGTACTTTATAATTTACAAAATGGTAATGGTTGTGCTCAAATTTTGAGAGAAAGTTTTTTTTTATTTAATTAAACAGAAAGGGTGATATGTCACAGGGTTTTCCCTGTCCAATTTCATTAGTACAGAGGAGGCCTGTCATTGGACAGGGAAAAAGGAGGCGGAACTAAGAGTTGCAGAGACAGAGAGTGTCTTAGAACAGGGTGGGAAGCCAAGATGGAGGTAGACAGACAGGAAGAAGACCCTGATCTCCAGTGGTTTCAATGGTTACAAGTAGCTATGATTTCACAAGGTTAGAAATATTGTGATAAAGCTTTTATCATTTTCAATTGGCTCTAAAATTACTATATTGTCATCTTATAAATTGTGTTTTTATTGATATAGAAATCTGATTGGCTAATTAGGTTTTAAGAATCTTGATTCTACTGAGGTATTGGGTATTCTGCTATGTAACCACAAGTTTTGTGAGTTCTCTGACTACATGGGATAATGGCTAAGGAAGGACCAGCTACTCCTGGGACAAGCAAGCCAGATGGTGTGGGGTTAAGTTGGAGAGAGTTGTTGATGGTGATAGGAGCACAGGAGAGTGGTCTGGCCCCTCAGAGTGTTGGAGGGTTCATTTTTTTAATATTTCCCCCAACAGGTATTCCTAGCTTCTGGGCTAATATCCACTTATCAGTGAGTGCATACCATGTGTGTTTTTTTGTCGATCACCATCGCTGACCTCAAGCTATACTACAGAGCAGTCATGATAAAAACTGCATGGTACTGGTACAGTGAGAGGTAGGTAGATCAATGGAGTAGAATTGAAGACCCAGAAATGAACCCATATGCTTATGGTCACTTGATCTTTGACAAAGGAGCTCAAGCCATTCAGTGGAAAAAGGACAGCATTTTCAACAAATGGTGCTGGTTCAACTGGTGGTTAGCATATAGAAGAATGCAAATTGATCAGTTCTTATCTTCTTGTACAAAGCTTAAGTCCAAGTGGATCAAGGACCTCCACATAAAACCAGATACACTGAAAGTAATAGAAAAGAATGTGGGAAAGAACCTTGAGCAAATGGGCACAGGGGAAAATTTCCTGAACAGAACACCAATAGCTTATGCTCTATGATCAAGGATTGACAAATGGGAACCTCATAAAATTGCAAAGCTTCTGTAAGGCAAAGGACAATGTCAATAGGACAAAATGACAACCAACAGATTGCAAATTATCAGTATTTAAAGTTGGGACACATCCCAATTCTTTCCCTTATTAGACTATTTGGAGTGTCTTGCTAGATGTATTCCTGTTGCTGAGAGTCTCAGCATGAGTACTTTGGTCACTCTGGTTTTGTGTCCCTCTGAGTTCAACTTCATCTTGGTGTGGCACTATTGGGGTCTACCAGTCGTAGAGGAATTGGGATGCAGTTTTTTAATACACCCCAGTGATGACCTCTTGAAATGGAACTGGCCTTGTACAGAGGAACTCTTTCAGAGAAGGGGAGAGGGGTGTACTTCTATGAGCAGTTGTTGTCTACCAGCTACTTTCCATGTCTTCACACTTCAGAGTACCTGTCTGGTACAGCTCTTGTCATTATTTTATAAACAAAACACAAAAACACTAGAAGGTAGAGTTAAGTACACTGTCCAAGTTAATACATGTGGTTAAAAAGTAAAGTCTCCAGTCTACCAGTTGACCCTAGGACCAAAGTCTTTACATTGTACTCAAGTTCTAGATCTGCCATAAAAGTCAGGAGATAATTTAAAATAAGTCTTAATAAACACACACACACAAAGGAAATTTTTTGAGTCTGTGGTCCCAGTGTTTGATTGACATGTAATGGGGTGCACTCTGGCACCTGAACTGTATGGCTATAGRTCTTTCTCTCTAGGTAGACATATTGGAGAAGGAGATGGAGTATGAGAATGGAAAATGGTTAATTATAAACCCCGAATTACACAACAAGAGCAGAATTTGTGTGTCAGTTAACAAAGCCTGCTTTCTTATGGTATATTCACCTTAAGATAAATACATAAGTGAAAATGTGGCTGATTAAAGGAAATTAATTTTATCTGAGTCTCAAAATATGGTTGTATTGAATAAAATTATATTTAAGAACCATCCACAAATATTTTCTGTATCTGATTCTTTCTTATTGGGCAAATTGGTTTTATGATTATTTTTGATGAAATATACAATAATATATAGGCAACAAAATACAATAGATTGTTAGATAACTATAAAATTATATATATTTATATAATTTGTCCATATAAATTTCATACACACACACACACACACACACACACACACACACACACACATTTCATTAGAAGTAGCAGCAGTTTGTGAGCACTTTAAACACAGAGATATGAGAAGTCTAGGACAGGATTTCTGTATTTAGACAAGTGTTTGTTTTATGTGTGTGTGTGTGTGTGTGTGTGTGTTTTATGATGGGAATAAGAGGAAAGTACTCAATAGACTGGGACCTGTAATATGAAATTTACCAGCAGTGTAAATAACTATTCCCAGAACAACTTTAGAACTAGAATTTAATGTCATATAATAAGCACTTCTCCTTGACGTTTGCAGGCATCCTATCATCTCCCCATATGTTGAACTTTCTTTCAGTCAAATGTTTTAGGAAGGATAATGCTATATTTTGTTATTTATATGTCAGATAGTGATGGATACATTTAAGTGATGTTATAGAGTAGGCATATGATCACCATCATTATCACACGTCAGTGTTCAGTTGAAACAAAATCAAGTATATTATTTATCATACAGGTGAGTCCACTCTCAGAAACCTTGTGACATTTCATTTGAACATATTTTATTCTACTCGTGTAAATTATTGTAAGCTGTAGCATTTCCTAGCTTGATTTGCTTCTTTGCCTGCGTGTGTGTTGTATACGTGTGGTACATGAAGGTGTGTGTGCCTGTAGGTAGTCCGGACAATGGTTCTTCTCCTCCATCACTTCCTCCTGCAGTCCATTGAGGCCGCAGCATCATGGGAAGACGGCTTAGTGGCTGAGAGCATTTAACTGCTTTTATAGACCAGAAGCTTGTTTTATAAGTTGTGTGAGCTGGCAGGTAAGGCCTCAGCATCTGTTTGCCTCTGTTTCCAGTGTGGGGTTTAGGGTTTCAGCAGCCATACCTGAACCTTTTTATTTTTATGTGGATGGTGGGGATCAAACTTAGGCACATTTGCAGTCTTTTTCTCTGCTAAGTCATTTTATAAAATTAACTACGAGATAAGGAAAATATGTAATATTTTTATATCATATTGCCTTCTTGAAACATAGATTTAATTCTGGTTGGTAGAACTGGTACTTGAAATATTTAAGATATTTACCTTGATGTTTAATATGTGAAATTGTTTGTCTTATAGGTTATAATTTCTGAGTTGTCTTCAGTTTTGTATGAGTAAAACAATAGCTGCCCTGGCCACTGATCTTTGACATCTTGCACTATAAACCATTATCCTGTCTTGCGCACTCTCACTAACATCTGTAATAGTCATTTAAGGAATTCTTTTGTTTTGAGTGTTGAGGATTGTTGACCCAGGACTTTGTGCCTTAGGAAATGCACACTACCACTATCATAAACTCTAGTCTTAAACACTTGATTGTAAAGAAATATTGTAGATTTAGGGATACCAAATATAAGAATTTTCAGATTGGGAAATTCCTGAGAGATGAGTCTTGACTGGCAGTTTCTTACTGATTTTCATTTTGCACTTGAGAAAAAGTAGTGATTAATATGCAAACTATTTCTTGGCTTTATTTTAGAATTATTTCCAGAATCCCTGTTTTTGTCTTAAATTACATACTCCACATTAATAAGTTCTTAATGCCGAGATATGAAATATTAAAGTCAATATCTCTCTGACTGAACCATAAGAGAGGGCTCATTCTGATATCCAGCTATTCAGAAACTATACAAGCACAAACATACAGACTCACACATAAATACATACTCATGCACACACATTATCGCAAATGTACATGCATACATTACCACACACACACACACATGCAAAACCACATACAGACACATACCCATAGACACACACTGCCACAACACACACACTATCATATATACACACAGAAACATACACTACAACATATACTAACATAGACACTCAGATGCACACATTAGCACATATACACATATACACACTCATACACCTATGTTCAACCTCATATACATACTCTTATGAACACACACTTATTTACATTGTACATACACAATGTAAATCTTGTGAATCACAGACATACCATCAAACACACTCACATACATGTTACTTAGAAAATACAAGCAGGGATTTGTGTGTGTGTGTGTGTGTGTGTGTGTGTGTGTGTTTTTAGTATTTTTGGTCTCAAATAATCGTGATACTGTTGATTTATTGTGATGCTGGCTGTCAGGCATGATCATGGCGTAAATTATTTTAAGCCTCCATAAATGAGTTATATTAGGACCAATCATGGAGGTAGAAGTTAAGTTGTTTTTAATTCCTTTAGGGATTTTAAGTCTCACTACAGAGGGGGGAAAAGTGATATATAGAAAGAAAGAAAAACCAATCTAGGGTATGGGCTCTTAAACACAACTGCTTCTAAGGAATCCCCCCTGGAAATAGCAACCCCCCTACTCCCAAGAGAAGGCTACTCACCCCTGAGTGACATCTGTCAAATTGTGAAAGATTGAAGGAGACTGAATTCTTGTGAATCACAGACTTCCATATATCGCATTAGGCCAAATTCAGACTATGGTAATATGTATGTTTTAAGTTATTTCTGTCAATAAGCACCTGGACAATCTTCTAGTCTATCATAACCGTCATCTAGCAAGCTCTGAAGGCTGAGTTGGACACCGGAGTCTGTGTGGAATCAGGTCCAAAGTCAAGTTTTGAAATGAGACAGTGAGAACGGAGTCGGAGAGGCTCTTGATTTTCAGAGAAGGAACCCTTGTGAGGAGTTGGCTGTGTCGAGCACGGTGTCGAGCATGATGTAGCACCAGGAGGAAGGTTATTGAATTTTTACTTCTAAAGTAGCGGGAGCTACAAGAAAATGCAGAGACACCCTTCAGCGCCTGCCTGTTGGGGGCTTTGCAGTGATGTGAATCCAGATTTCCCGGAGTTCACTTGTAGCCTGAGTAAATTCTCCTCTACTTAAGTTCGCTTGAAAGTGTCCACGCAGTCAAATTAAACTTGTCTAAAACAAAGAACACTCAAGACCAAAGCATGCACAGAATAAATGGGGTAGCAACATTCCAAATTTGCCTTTGAAGATCAGAATTTCATCACTTAGAAATTTAGTGTTAGCCGGGCGGTGGTGGCGCACGCCTGTAATCCCAGCACTTGGGAGGCAGAGGCAGGCGGATTTCTGAGTTCGAGGCCAGCCTGGGCTACAAAGTGAGCTCCAGGACAGCCAGGGCTACACAGAGAAACCCTGTCTCGAAAAAACAAAAAACAAAAAACAAAAACAAAAACAAAAAAAAAGAAAGAAAAAGAAGAAAGAAAGAAAGAAAAAAAAAAAAAAAGAAAATCTTAAGTGTTTTTTTCCGGGGATTTGGGGGGCGGAGTAGGAGAGGAGAGAAAGCTGGAGAAAGCTGATTTGGGGATTTGTTTTTTAAATTAATTTCTTATGTCATTTTTTCTTTTGAAGGAGGATTGCATATTTTCAGTATGAAGGGCAAGACCATCTCTTTTCTAAAAGCCCATGTAACCTTTGCTCACACCGAAAGGCATGGCACCTCTCAAATTAAACTTTCCATACAGACACTAAAATATGAGCTTTTCATAATTTTTATGTATCATAAATTATCATTCTTTGTTAAATATATAAATAACTAGCTTAAACAAGTGTCAGCCATGTAATAAATCGTATATACTTAGCCAGCCTACCAAAACAAGACGCATCAAAAACGACAGGGCTCCCTCTGGGGTTTAAGGCTTCTGTTCTCTCCTCTTTTGTCGGAACTATGTCACAATGAGCAGGTTGTGTTTCTTCTGTGTCAGTTTCCTCTCTCACAGTGAGACTACTGGACTGTGTGCACTAAATCTAGACTTGCTATTTTCATTTTGGTTTCTTATTTGCGTTTTATTCATTAGAGGTTGTTTTTAGATGGTTTCTCACTGCTAGCCTTAGCTGGTGTGGTACTCTCTCTGAGGACCAGGCTGGCCTCAGACTCAGAAAGATCTGCTTGCCCCTGCCTCCTGGACTTGTGTCACATGCATGCAATTCTTGTTGGATATGTCATAACTCTTTTCATAGTCTGTGCTGGAGTTTTGGAAAAATTATACCTTAGTCGTTATTAAATACAAATTCACATATGTGTGAATAAAACTATAATCGGGATCTTTTAAGCATAATATTTACTTATATTCATTTTATACTAAGGATCCTGATTTCACTCCAAGGTTTAGTGACCATCTGATAACATCTTCTCATCTGATAACATCAGTGTGTGTGTGTGTGTGTGTGTGTGTGTGTGTGTGTGTGTGTGTGTGTAGATAACAGGGAATCAGTTTTCTCCTTCTGCATTTAGGTCTTAGGAATTGAACTCAGGTTGTGAGGCTTGAGATCAAGGTCCTTTGCCCCAGGAGCCGTCTTGAAGTCTTTGTGTGTTGACTTCCTGAATTCTTTGTTGGGTCTGGGGGCTATAGCTTTATAATTGGTGTGTTCATTCAGGAGCCTATGGTGGATATGAGGAAACAGTAATTTGTAAAGATTGCCATCCCTTTGGATTTGGGAAGGGTCAGAAGGGTTTTCCATGATTGTAAATCAAACTGAGTTTCAAACTGTGTGTGTGTGTGTGTGTGTGTGTGTGTGTGTGTGTGTGACTCTCAATGTGGCCCTTTCTTCTTCCTCCTTCTCGGTAACTGTGGTTTACCTCTAGCTTGTTAAACTGTGGGTCCTGACCACACAAAGGTTTGTGAAACATTTTCCAGTAGTGAACATTTCTGAATGCACGATGACTAAATAAATAGTTTAAAATCAAGTGTGCACTGAACCTGAGGCATGTCTGATGTCTGGCAGCCTTTGCCAATCTTGTGTTGTGTGACTCCACTGCATCTGGGTTCTAAATGCACAGCAAGATCATCAAGTGTCACGCATGCCATCAAACTACACAACACCAAGTAACTCTGCCGGAAGCACCTTGACTCGGGGAGAAGGCTGTGGTTTGTCATATATTCCAATGCGTTCATGGTTCACACTGAGTTTTCTGTCCCTCCAGACACTTAGTGATGTGGTTATAGCAAAGGAAGCCTTTCCGTCCAAGCTTACGGCCAGTCCTGAGCGCATATCACGTGAGCACAGCTTTGGACTCTGCTGTCAGACTGGCCCACTTGAAAACTCGTGCTGGACTTTCTTTCTTGAATTTCATTTTAAAAAGTCATTAAAGCAACTTTTGTTTTGGAGGAATCCAATATTCTGAGAAACTTCTGAAAAAGCCTGATTGTGCCTCTGCTGTTTTTCTTCTACCTAGTTACATCTGCCAAATCAAAATAACAACAAATTCTGAAAATATTTGCATTCTACTTCTTGTCCTGTCAAAAATTTAGGTAAAGTTTGTTTATATAAAATTATTATCCCCAGTTATTATTATTCTGTCTCACTTGTGTAGGAATAAGTTTTCAATTCTCATAAATGGTATGTTATATGTATATTAATGACTTATTTTAAAATAAATTTTCTATGGCTTATTATCAGTGAGTATTTGATATATAAATTTTGTATACTTATCTACAAAGAGACATGTAAAATGTTCTCTGGTGAAAGGTGATTATATGTGAAAACAGTGGCAAAAGCCCCAGTTGGACTTATAAACGACATGCTGAGTACAGGAAGGACAGACAGAACTGAGAACTAAACAGCAGAAACTGATGGTGACATCATTGCTTTCCAAGGTTAGCCCCCTAGAATTACAAAACCAGTGTTGTTTAAAAATCTCATATTCATATTTTTCTATATTTATCCTTCAGCCTAGTCATTATAAATATATATTTCTCTGTTTTTCCATTTCTTAGTGTGTTTTATGTCTTATCAGTCTGGGAAACAGGGATAATCACCTTTCACCTTGAATTATCATGTTAAATTTCCAGAAACTAGGTGGAGTTTCTATTTTACTTCCTGGCATTTGACATTTGTGTTTGGACTGGACTGGCTGGGTCTGGACCAAATCACAGTATATGTGAATTTCAACTCTGACAGTCTTTGGATTACATCATGCTCTTTCTGTTTTAAGTTTTAAACATTATTTTATTATTGTGTGTGTGGGTGTGCTTTGCTTAAATGAACTGTCTATGCACACATGGGTGAAGTGGTCTTGGAGGTCAGAAGAGGGTGCTGGATTCCTTGGGCCTGGTGTTACAGACAGTTGTGAGCCACTGCATGGATGCTCTGGATAAAACCCAGTGCTCTGATAGAGCAGCTGGTGCTCGGTGCTCTCGGAAGCTGTGGATTTAGTTCTCTATTTTGTCTTTGTGTGTGTGAAATCAGCTATCCTGCAAAATTCAGTACTCTAATCCCTGTAAAATTCCCAAACTCGGAATATTCCCTTTTTCCCAAACACTGAACATTACTCTAAACATACTGACCATGTATCTTTACATTTTGGTGGGAAGGATTAACTCTGCTGGGTCTGCTTCATATAGTAGTTTTGAAACCGTCTCCTTAATCCAAAGTCAAATCTATTTACTCATATAAACATAAACTAAAGATTCTATACAAAGCACACCCGGAGTCCTCAGTGCAGATGTGGAAAAGAAAGAGGTCATGATCTTTTGTATTATAGCACCTGTCCACCTGATATGTGAGCAGGTTGCTTGGAGAACGACCCATAAATGGAATACAATGTTTGCTTCCGCATTGGTTCCACAATGATGACAGCATTGGCTATTTTGACAGGAAAGGCAATTATTCAAGTAATTAATTATAATAAAATATACTAACTGTTCTATCATTGAGTGAGTAGAGATGAAAAGATAGGACGAGAAAGATGTAGTTGCCTATTGATTGGGACAGACAAGACCCCAGGACCTTGAAACTGGATTTTGAACAATGAGGTTCCTAGGAGGAGAAGGCAGTTGGGAGGTTTGCTTCAAAAGATGGCAGCAGAAAACACATGCTCCTTGAATCCTAATAAACAATTAGTCTTGCAAAGAGTTCAATCCAGAAGCAAAAGCGTTCTGGCAATTGCATAGTCGCTTCTGACAAAAGCGGCAGACCATCAAGCCTTGGCACTCACCATCGCTGCCCCTGATCCTGGGCAATCATTTTCTCAGTGGACTGAGCAACGTGTTAAAAGTCCCTATTGTATCCACTGAGGTAAAACTTAGTCCTGTCATTTCCAGAGCCTCATTCTACACTTCCAGACCATTCTCTTATTCACCAAACTTCCTCACAACAGTGGGTTTTATATTCTTTTGAAAAATTATTTTTAAATTATGTGTATATCTGTGCATGAGCCTATGCATCCTAGAAGCAGGAGTCGGATAAGCTTGAACTGAACTGAAAGCCCATTGTGAGCCACTGAGCACTGGGAGTACCAAACCCAGGTTGTTTGCAGGATTATTATATACTCTTAACCACTGGCCCATGTCTGCAGACCACATTTGCTCTTTACACTTAAATGACTAACAGATGTTTCCTATTATACTCAGAAGCTCTGCCTCACGGAGCAGTAAGGATGGAAACCTTGATTACTGTAGTTGATTGATTTTTGTCATGCTTTGCTGGGATGACAAGTTGTGAGACCAGGGTCCTGGATACATCGTGCACATGATATTGAGGTGCTCGTACCTCTCACTACATTAATTTTGAATGGTTCAGATACTTAATGAATTTTGATCCATGTTTACAAGGATAATAAACAGCAGATAAAGGAGATATCGAGAGTATGCAGTTAGCTATTAGGAACCCAGCAGCAGTTAACTTCTTCCAAGTTCACACACTGCTTGGTGCCTTGAGAAAGTGGAGAAGTAGGTGAAGGTTCTGTGAAGAAGCAGAAGATGAAGAATAATATATGTATAAAGAAAAGGAATTTCATCAGCTCAACTTCTCCATGTTCAATGAGTTATATGGATGCTGTCCTCAACAATGAGACTCCTCGTGTCAGCTTTCAGAGGTCAACCTTTTTCTTAGCACCAGCTTAGGTTATTTGGAGATTTCCATGGTATGCCCTTAGTTAACAACTCAATTGAATGCAACCCATATCGGCCCCTGCAAGCCTTGCCTGGGTACAAGAAATGGCCAGTTGAGACTCCACGTCCTCTACCACTAGGGCTCCTCGTTAGAATCATCTTCACAGATTCCAGGAAGTTTCCACTTCACTAGGTTTCAAACTAACCCCCAAATGCCCAATTCTAACCATCTCTCCCAGCACTCTCTCCATCCCTTCCATTTCCCCAGTACAGGATCCCTCCTGCTCTTCTCCCTACCCAATTTTAGTCCACCCATAAAATCCTTTTCTGCCCTTCTGGAAGATCCATGCATCCCCACCTAGATCCTTCCTCTTTATATAACCTCTGTGGTTCTGTTGATTTTAGCTTGGCTATCACTTACTTAAAGGATAATATTCCCACAGAAGTGAATGCAGACCTTATTTGCCTTTCTGGTTCAGGGTTACCTCGCCAAGAATGATTTTATTTTTACTTCTACCTATTTGTCTACAAATTTCATGGTGTCATTTTTTCCATTTTTTCCTAAACTCTAAGTAATGCTCCATTGTGTAAATGTATCACATTTTTTTCTGTTCTTCTGTTGAGAGACATCTAGATGTGTTTCCAGTTTCTGGCTATTATGAATAAAGCCACAATGAACACAGTTGAGCATGTGTCCTTGTGGTTAGAGCCTTCACTTCTATGTTCTAGTAACTAAAATATGGACTTTTTGGTGTGGGAAGGCAGTGTGCAGGCTACTGAAAATGAACCTTTTGTACCAACACAATTACAAAACTTTTGATGTACAATCTGTTCTTCATGTAAAATATGCTAGATGGTAGTGGCATAGAACTTGTGGGACTAGCCAACCAATGCCTGATTTGACTTAGGCCCCTTTCTGTTAAGGAACCCATAGCGTAAATTTCTTGGCTAACCAAGAACCAGAGACTAGGTAACCATGACCAGGAGTAAAATCAAAAACCACTACAAAAGAAAATCAAGATGATATTTTCTAGTTCCATCCATTTGCCTGCAAAACTCAGGATGTCCTTGTTCTTAATAGATGAATAGTATTCCATTGTGTAAATGAACCACATTTTCTGTATCCATTCCTCTGTCATGGGACATCTGGGCAGTTTCTAGCTTCTGGCTATCACAGATAAGGCCGCTGTGAACATAGTGGAGCACATGCCCCTGGAGGCTGAGCAGAAGGGCGATCCTGTAGGAAGACCATCAGTCTCAATTAAACTGGAACGCTGAGATCTCTCAAATGGGCTGCATACACCAGCTGATATGAGGCCCCCAACATACATACAGTAGAGGACTGCTGGGTCTGTGTTCATTCAGAGATGATGGGCCTCACCCTCAAAGGACTGGAGGCCCCAGGGTGTTTAGCAGTATGGGATGTGGAACAGTTGGAGGATGGACAGGGGTGGAAGGGAATAAAATATGGAGTGTAAAGAAATTAATTAAAAAAAGAAAAATCAATACAATGATTCCTATCTATAGTCTATATTCATAAATCAGTGCCTTAGCCAGTCATTTATCAGCAGAGATGCTTCCTCTGGCAGCGAATGGAAACAGATGTAGAGACCCATAGTCAGTTGCAGAGAAGAGTTGAGAAGTTGCCATTGGGAAGAAGTATTGAATTCCACTGAACTCTGATCCAAAGGTGACACCTTATAAGAAGAGACTTTGTGTATATCCTTGGATGACAAGAATGAGAACCATGGTAAGAGCATTCTGGGCTTGTGGGGGTAGAAGTCTACCAGAAGAATATTAAGACTCTGAGTCTGTGGATAGTAAGGGAGAGATTTAAAATTTCTTTCTAGATATTGTCAAGGGTCCTAGGTTCTTAAAACCAGTGGGCTCTTTTCCAACCACGTCTTTGTACTCAAGCTTATCATATACAACACATGAGTTCTGACAGTCGTTTTCGTGGCTACTGAGCTTTACAATTGGCTGACAGATGCTGGTACTTCCCACAGTTTTTCCCTCACATCTCTTTCCTCTTTCTAAGGCTCTTTGAGAATGGACATTAGTGGGATTGCCAGGGTTTTGTCTTCTTAGGTTCCAGGGAATGTGGAGGATCAATTAGGCTTATGTCCAGACATAAAACAATCATGTCTGATTCTCAGGGGTTGTTACTTTAAGCAGTTGTTCTGATGTATAGTTAACATCTGCTATATTGAAAATATTTCAAGTTTGTACCTGGCAAATTTGTGAAAATCTCACTATGTGAATGAACATCGGGCATCTGCGGCTGCTCAAGCTCCCCGTGACCTCTCGGAGTCCTTCCTGTTTACACTTCCTTCTCTTTGCCAACAGCTACTCTCACTAAAGAATAATTAGTAGCAGGGTTTGTGAATAAATAAAACCTCAACGAACATCCTAATCTTTTCTGACTTCTTTGATTCTGCATGACTGATTTGTATGTATCCCCTTTCCTCTCTGGTTATTGACTGATAGTTCATTGCTTGGTAAACTCATGTCCATGTTATCCATTCATAAATATCATTGATAAGTATTTATATAGGCTCCTGGTTTGGGCTATTCCAAATGAAGATGTCATTGAGGTCTTTCATGCACATATATTTTGATTTTTAGTTCTTTTCTAAATATTATGAGACACACATTTCCATCTCTTGCAATTGCTAACATAAGAAACTCATTCACATCAAGAACCAGCAGCGTTATGCAATGAACAGTAATTCCCTTTCTCTCTGTAAGAATGTCACACATCCACAACCAATTTAGAAATTTGTCAGGAAGTATTGAATTAGCCTGTCTTTGCATTGTGTTGTGTTAGAATCCTTGATTTCAAAAACAGCTGTTTGAGTTGCTGACTTGAGTTTTATAAAAGAAACACTAAATGAATTTTGGCTTGAAATTAGAACACAATTTTCAACAATTTCTGAAATGGTCCTAAACATCTGTCTGCCATTTTGTACTGAACATTTATGCCAAGTGTGCTCTCAGCAACAGTGATTATACAGTCTAGGTATTGATTACCCCTGTAAAAAGGTTGAAGACACTCTATGCCCTGCAGTGTGTTCTGCCAAAATTCAATTCCTCCTGTAAAAATAAACAAGAATAGCCATCCCATTATTATAAAATTTTAATTTAATCATTAATAAATTTTAAAATTATGTGTATACCAAAGAATTGTTTTAAAATAAAGTTTCAAATAATTTAATATTGGCAAGTGTTTGATTTACATATCTATACACTCAGGGTCACTTGAGAATTTCACAGGCAAAGGGTGTTGTGAAAACTTTCTCAGATTTAAGAAACTTTATGCTGGTTACTCTCTGTTCTCATGGTTGTCTGTGGAGGGAGAGAAAATTCGTTCTTCCTATTATAGAAATTAAACCTTGGTCAGGTTTGAAAATAGTGGTGCCTAACATTAGTGCTGGTTAGAGACCATCTTTCAGACGTCAGAATTCTCATCTCCCAATAGATTTTTATTTCTTAAGCTTAAACCTTTACTTATTGTATTTATTTTATCTATATTTTCTTGAAACCCAAGAACCTCATCTAATAGGTGTGATTAATTCAATATTATTGAAGTAGAAGAAAAAATAAAAAGAATGAACCTTAGTAGGTAGTTTAGAGACCTAAAGTATGGGTCTCTCTATTTCATGTTAGGCTTCTTGCTCTCTATTTTGTTCCTCGATCTTATAGAGATTGGAAAAAAAGTAAGTCATGTTAAATGTTAGTCTTGATCAGTCATTCTGACAGCAACAGTGAAGATGGATTTGAAAAGATGAGCCTTGAGATAATGTGTTCCTTCTTCAAGCTTAAATATATCAAAGGCCCTGAAGTAATGTATGAGGTCTACTACAGTGATAGCGGCTGGTAACTGCACCTTATTAATATATAGATTTTCAGATCAGAATTAAAATTTAAATCTCATGTAGTAAAATGTCAACATACACACAACTATTTAAAAAAATTGTAGCCAGTGAAATTGTTATTTCTCAGGTGAAGGAGATATAAAACATTTCTCAGAGAAACAATAACAATGTCATCAAAACAAAGAAAAACCAAAAGAAATTGCCTCTAGTAGACCTGCCTTGGAACATACAGGGTCAGATGTTTCTTCAGAAATAGACAATGACCCAGATAAAATGTTTGGGAACACATGAAAAGGTGGACTTTTATAAAGAAGGAACAACATTTTAGAGTTGTGTTATTCAAAAATAATAATGGTAGTCTTCTAACTATCAAATCCTAAAGTCATAATGCCCAATAGAACATGAATTCTGTGTGGGTGATTGTAGCTCATGACGATGTGGAACAACTGATGATGCAGGAGTAGAGAAAGAAAGGGGGCATGCTTGCCCGTAAAGAAACCAGGAGTACATGTGACTTAGCACCACACTGTCAGAGAGTGGACTCAGATTAACTGCAAATAGTACCACAAGCTCAACAGGAGGTGCTGACAATGAGAAGAAGTACACTATACTTCTATACTGAGTAGAGGAGAAAAACAATGAAATCACAGAATGCCCAGGTAAAACTAGAGAAAGCGGAAGACAGAACTATAAGAAGAAAAAGTGAGTGTAATAAATAAGAAGAGTTCCGTAGTGGAGATCTGTGTAATGATTTCGATAATTACTTTGAAATATGAAATGAAAGAGTGAAAGCTCTTAATATACCAATTAATGTACAGAGGCTGTCATGGTTGATGAAAAGATCCTCTATACATTGTCTATAAGAAACATTTGAAATATAAGAGATCCAAATATGATAAGGAAAAAGATATGTAATTCTGACATAACAAAAAGAGAAGCAATACTCAGTTCAGAAAAGACCGACTTTAGCACATAGAAAATCATCAGGGATTAAGAAGATTAAAAACTGTAAAAAACAAACACCAAAACAAATCATCTAATCAATAAATGAGTTGACAGGTTGAAAGAAGAAATATAAATGACAAATCAAATAGATGATTAAAGTTCAACATACTTAAATGTCTTTGAGATGCAAATTAAAATTGGAATAAGAATCCATCTCATTTCAGTCGGAATGACTGTCATCAAATAAAGAAACAAAAACAAATGTCGGCGTAGGTGTACAGAAATACAGAACCTTTACACAGTGCTGTCGGGAATGCAAATGTCTCCAGACAAGATGGAAATCACCTGAAATTCCTCAAAATTTCTCAGAAAGTAGAACCCGCAGGTGATCCAGCTATATTCCATGTGGTTATGTACTCAACTTAATGTAAGCATAGCAAAGATATTTACACATATATATTAATAGCAGCACTGTTGATAATTGTCAAGGTTTGGTACCTGTTTATATGTCAATCAGCAAGCAACAAACATAAGGATAAAGCCATACACACTCACATGCATGTGCACACACACACACACACACACACACACACACACAGGAGGGGCTTGGTTTGTGACAAGGAAGAAAGACACCATTTGCAGGGAAATAGGTGTACATGAAGATAATCATGCTGAGTTAGAGACAGACAGACTCAGGTGGGCAATTATTGCTTTACCTCTCTCATATAAAGAATCCAAGTTCGAATATACACACAAGCACATAAACTGTAATAGTGAGACCCACTGTGTTTAAACTAAAAGGACACAAAATAAAAGGAATGTTAAAATATGCTGAAAGGGTCAATTCTGAGAAGAGGAAATTCTTCATGAGCATGGAGCTACCAAGAAAGCCTCAAAATGCATGAGGTAAAACTAGAATAAAATCTTCTGTTATAACTGACTTCAGTTCTGTTATAACTGTTATCTGTAGGGTACTTGTCCAGTAGGAAGAATATTAGTAGATACATAATTCAATAAATAACATTGTCAATGTTTTGCATCTGATCGCTATTTAAAGATTACTTAACAACAGAAAATACTATATTTCCAAATATTGCCATTAGAACATTTATAAAGATGGATAGCATATCAGATAATAAAACACAAAAACACAACGTAAAGTGCTAGGAATCATATAAAATGCACTGTTAAATTGAATAACATTAAGTTAGTCATAGACACTTAACTGGAGACTTCCTTTGTTGTTAACAAAAAACCTCTAAATAATAGACAGGTTAGAAAAACTCCCATTTTTTCAAATATTTTGGCCTAAATATGAAAGAAAATACAAAATTGCATGAGTAAAGAAAATAAATAAAAAAMCAAGCTTCTAGAAAATGAAAACAGCAATAAAAAATTCGGCAAGTAGATTAAAAGATACAATAATGTTAGTGAGGTCAAACAGGAAAATGATAGAAAAAAAATCAATTACTCCAAAGGGTGGTTCTTTGAAAAGATCAATAAAATTGACAAGCCTCTAAGCCAACAAACGAAAGAAAACAACAAGAAACACAAATTACTAAGATCGGAAATGAAAGGGGAGCTGGTTAGCACCCCACCGATTCTAGAAGGATGGTAAGGAACAGATCAACCTTTCTCCAGCCCACAGATTTGATAACTTGTGTGACCAGATGACTTCCCCCAAGGACGCAATCTATAAAATCCCAAATGAGGCCAAAGAGGTAAATGCAGTAAGAGTGGAATTACTAAGGAAATGAAATACAAAATATAACTTCCTGAAGCAGAAGGCAGCAGGATTCACTGGAACATTCTACCACCTATGTAAGAAATTAAGTAAGAAACTTCCTCACAGTGTCTTTCAGAAAATAGGAAGATTTTAAAACTATTTCTATAAGGCCAACTTTAATGAGATTTTTTTTTTGCAAAATCTTCTATGATACATTAACTTATCAATGAAATATCATAACTATAAACCATGAGCAAGGGATATTTATTCTATGCTTGCCTGATTTTTGGAAAATCAATTAATGTTGTCAATCACATTGAAAGAGGCCTCAAGTAAAATTTAAATGATCACATCAATAGATACAGAAATAAAATCTTTCTGGGAAAATTCAACATCCTCTCATGAGAGAAACTCTTAGACCAGAATTAGAGGGGGACTTCTTCATTTGGATAGAAATCAATTACAGTAACATTATTGTCTTAGTGGCATAAAATAGGATGCTTTTCCACAGACTGACATAAGATGAGGGTTTCTCTATTTATTATCCACTCACAAACCTCTGGATTCAGCTTCTCAAATGCTGGGGATTTTGTGCGTGCACCAGCACACTCATAATTTAGAGAGTTTTAATGCATACTAAACAAATACATGTTTTTCTTTTTTTCTTTTTCTTTTTTCTCTTCTTTTTCTTTTTTTGCAAAATAGACTCAGAAACAGTAATAATCACAAAATAAATATCAGACTCTTAAAACTATGAAATAGATAACTTTATTGTCATTAATTTGCAAACACTAGTGGCAGTAGCAGAGACATCAATAATTCAATATTCAATTATCGAAAATGATTATGGTTTAAATTGGAACTTTGTTTTGAACTTTGTTTTTGTACAGCTGGCTGAATAGATAACTTTAATACTTTTAGTAATTCCTTTCTACAAAACAGTTACAGAAGAATGGAGAGATTGGACTTCAAAAATAATTTACAATTTATCGAGCTATTTGCTCTCCATTGCTTTGGTTCCCCTTTCCATAGCTGTGATGAAGACCCTGACAAAGGCAGCTTTAAGGGAGAAAAGGAATGGTGAGCTTAGTCTCAAGTTACAGTCTGTCCCGGTTTCTTCTCTAGTGTTGTGACAAATACCATGATCTTGCAGAGCTACATGGCAAGAAAAGGATTATTTCATCCTGAAGCTTACAGTCCATCACAAATGGAAATCCAGGACAGGATTTGAAACATAGGCCATGGAGGAGGAAAGCTATTTACTAGCCTTTTTCCCAGGCTTGCTCAGCTTGGTTTCTTATAGAACCCAGGACTATCTGTCCCCTCTAACATCATTCATAAATAGAGAAAGTACCTAAATGACATGCATATGGACCAGTCTGATGGCGGCAATCCCTCAATTAAGGCCCCCTTTCCCCAGATATAATGGCTATTCTTGGTTCTCAATTTGACTATTTCTGGGAATAACTAAAACCCAAGTAGCTGAATATACCTATGAGGGATCTGTCTAAATAAATCATTCGAAGTGCAAAGACTCACTTTTAATACAGATCTTTTAAGGTGAGAAGATCCACCTTTAATCTGGGTACACTTTCTTACGACAACGTAGAAGGGGTTATGGAAGAAGAAGAAGAAGAAAGGACCCTTTGCCTGTTTGCTCTCCCTCCCTCTCATTGTCTAGCATGTTCTTTCACTGGCATTGCAGCCTACTCTTTCAGGGTTCACACAGTCCAGCTCATCAGGAAGGCCACAGCAGTGAAAGCTGGAGGGAGGTAGTCACAACACACCCACAGTTAGGAGCAGAGACTAGATGCATTTGACTCATGCCCAGCTCATTTTCTCTGCTTTTATGTCATCCAGACCCAAAGCCAGGGAATTGTGCCACCCACGGTGGGCTGTGTCTTTCCATACCAGTCAACACAATCAACACAATCTGCTATAGCCAATCCTATATTGGGACTCTTTTCCTAGCTGATTGTAGACTGTGTACAGTTGACAATTAAAATTATCCATCACACTATTCATCTACCATTTATCTATTCACTTATTCATATTATTTCAGTTAGGGTTTTATTGTAATGAAGAGATACCATGACTAAGGCAACTCTTATAAAGGAAAGCACTTAATTGGGGGTGGCTTTACAGTTTTAGAGGTTTAGTTCATTATCATCATGGTAGGAAGACTGGAGGAGTGGAGTGTTCCACATCTTGATCCAAAGGAGCAAGGAGAGACTTTATGGCACACTAGGTATAGCTTGAGCATAGGAGATCTCAAAGCCCACCCCCACAGTGACATACTTCCTCTAATGAGAGCACATCTCCTGATAATGCCACTCCCTATGACTAAGTATTCAAACACATGCATCTATAGGGGTCATACCTACCATCAACTTATAAGTCATCTTTTCATCCACTCACTTAATATCTGTGCTGGCCTCATTTTAAGTCATCAGCTTGATAGAAACTGGAGTCCTCAGAGAGGAGGGGGCCTCAATTCTAAAATGCTTCTTTAAGGTTGGGCTATACGCAAGCCTGTAGGACATCTTCTTTAGTGGTTATTTATGGGGAAGGGCCCAGGGATGATGGTCCTGATGCAACACTCCTTCATGGCCGCCTGCCTCTAGGTTTCAGTTCTGCTTAAATTCATATCCTGACTCCTTTCCTTGATGAACTATTATGTGGAAAGGTAAGTCACATAAATGCTTTCCTCCCCAACTTGTTTTTGGTCATTGTATTTTGTCATAGAAATAGTAACCCTAACTACGAAATTACCCATCGTCATCTATCTGCCTGTGTATGTTCGTCTTTATCTACTCATCCATACATCCATTCATTTATTTTCTACCTCCTATCTATCCAGGTGCCACCTATCATGTATCTATCTGTCATCAGTCTCTCCTTTCATTTGGTAGAGGTCTGAAATGCACATAGTGCTGGAATCTCTGTCCTTCTTAAAGCACCTGTACCTCTACATAGCTTTCCTATGTCTAGGCATGTGGCTGTTTGGTTTACAAAGGTCTTCTCTGTAAATCAAATAAATCTAAGTAAATGAAAGGACTTCTTAAGTCAACAAGCCTGGAATTAGTAGGTGCTAATTGTCAATAGTGACTGTGCAACACATGAATAAAACATGAGATTTGATGGATGCTATCAACATCTCAGGACAAATCAGAGGTTTACCAGACTATATTCTTAAATCCATCTGTTTAAACAATATTTTACTGCTTCTATATGTTTTAAATAAATAATCATTGAATTCTTAAGTTGTTATTGCATTTTCTTATTTCTCTGCTATTAATATTCTATTCTATTCATTAATATATTTCTCTTATTATTTAAGTTACAATTCTAAAGGTAGCAGTAACTTCTACTTTGAATGCTATAATTATCTTATGTTTTCCCAATGTGACATATAGTTTCATTTTTTTTGTTTAACTGCCAAACTTACTAATTAACAGTAAAGGAGAAACTAAAGTAACATTGTTTGAAAAAAATCTTGTATTAAAGGATTAAAAGAATTGTTTGTGAGGACATTTTCAAAGTCCATTTATCTCAGACATCTAGACTTTGATTATTGACCACAGCATATCCATTAATAAATACAGGAAGTGACTTTCTAAAACAGAAAGGATTTCTTAATATTTGAAGTTATTCCAAAATATATCACTTATCTCTCACCAAATGTGGTGATGAAAAAATGTTTACTATAAGAAATATTTAAATTGATCTTGTTTTTATTCCATCATAGGCTGGTACAAAACTGAATATTGCTTAGAAATCAATGGCTCAGGAAGGAAGATAAGTAGCAAGCTTAAAAACTAATTTTAGGCCGCCATTTGCACCAGGGAGACAGGACACTCTACAGCCTTCTATGCTTAGTCCTCCAGGAAAGAGTGATCTCCCAGGAGAGCTTTCACTTCTGAGCAATGAGGTGAGACCTCCACCTTTTCTCTGGAGGGGACCTGCCAGGAGCACACAGGGCCTAAGATCAGTGGAGTAGCTGGGACAGAAGTCTTCCTTCCACCATTTGCACCAGGGAGCCAGGAAACTCCATAGCCTTCTGTACATAGCCAGCCAGGAGAGAGATCTCCCAGCAGTGCTTTCAGTTTTGAATTCAGAGGAGTAAGGACACAGGCTTATAGGCCCACAGGAGAAACAGACTCCAGCCAGAGACAGCAATACCAACTAGCACCAGATGGTGAAAGGCAAGCACAAGAACCCTACCAACAGAAACCAAGACCACATGGCAACATCAGAACCCAGTTCTCTTACAAAAGCAAGTCCCGGATACCCCAACACACCGGAAAAGCAAGAGTTGGATTTAAAATCCTATCTCATGATGCTGAGAGAGGGCTTCAAGGAAGACTTAAATAACTCCCTTAAAGAAATACACGAGAACATCGGTAAACAGGTAAAAGCCCTTAAAGAGGAAACACAAAAATCCCTTAAAGAAATGCAGGCGATCATGGGTCAGCAGGCAGAAGCCCTTAAAAAAGAAACACAAACATCCCTTAAAGAATTACAGGAAAACACAAACAATCAAGTGAAGGAACTGAACAAAACCATCCAGGATCTAAAAGTGGAAGTAGAAACAATAAAGAAATCACAAAGTGAGACATCTCTGGGGATAGAAAACCTTGGAAAGAATTCAGGAGTCATAGATGCAACCATCAACAACAGAATACAAGAGATAGAAGAAAGAACCTCAGGTGCTCAAGATACCATAGAAAACATTGATTCAACAGTCAAAGAAAATGCAAAATGCATAAAGCTGGTAGCCCAAAACATTCAGGAACTCCAAGACACAATAAGAAGACCAAACCTAAGGATTATAGGTATAGAAGAGAGCAAGGATTTATATCTTAAAGGTCCAGTAAATGTATTCAACAAAATTGTAGAAGAAAATTTCCCTAACCTAGTGAAAGAGATACCCATGAGCATACAAGAAGCTTTCAGAACTCCAAACAGACTGGACCAGAACTGAAAGTCCTCCCGGCACATAATAATCAAAACACCAAATTCATTAAACAAAGAAAGAATATTAAAAGCAGTAAGGGAAAAAGGGCAAGTAACTTATAAAGGCAGACCTATCAGAATTACACCAGACTTCTCACCAGAGATGATGAAAGCTAGAAGATCCTGGGCAAACCTTATACAGATCATAAGAGAACACAAATGTTCCAAGGCTACTATACCCAGCGAAACTCTCAATCATCATAGATGGAGAAACCAAGATATTCCATGATAAAATCAAATTTGCACAATATCTGTCCACAAATCCAACCCTACAAAGGATAATTGATGGAAAATGCCAGCACAAGGAGGGAAACTACACCCTAGCAAAAGCAAGAAAGTAATCTTCCAACAAACCCAAAAGAAGATACCCACACAAACATAAAAATAACAGGAAGCAACAATCACTATTCCCTAATATCTCTTAACAACAATGGACTCAACACCCCAATAAAAAGACATAATGACATATTTCTTATGTAAATCTTCAATTTTATCAGAAAATGTTTGCAATT
>BDUI01000085.1:25574-61924 GCA_002335545.1 Apodemus speciosus
TTTATTTATTTATTTTGGTTTTTCGAGACAGGGTTTCTCTGTGTAGCTCTGGCTGTCCTGGAACTCACTTTGGAGACCAGGCTGGCCTCGAACTCAGAGATCCACCTGCCTCTGCCTCCCAAGTGCTAGGATTAAAGGCGTGCGCCACCACTGCCCGGCACACACGCACTTTCTTACAGCAATAATGCAGAAAAGACATTCATAAGTTTATAAAATTAACATTATTTACTTACAAGCATAATAATTGTTGCAAGCAATCTTGTTGTTTCAAACATTTTCTTCAGTTGCTTCACAGGTCCCATTAAAAAGCAGGTACTATTTGGAACAAGGTAAGAGATGGCTCTAGTTATTAATTTGTCTGGCTATGCAGACACAGAACTGCTATAAAATCAACTGCGTGAGCTGTTTCAGCTCTTGCCTACTTGCCTGTCACCTGCGTCTCTGCTGCTGTTGTTGACAAAGCCGAGGCTGGCCTGCCTCGCCCTTCTACACCAGGAACTTCTCCCCTAACTCAGCTGTTGTTCCTTTGACACAGGGTCTTTCTATGTAGCCCAGGCTGGTCATAAACTCACAATTCTCCTGCCTCACCTTCTGAGTACTGGGCAGTTACTTTCATTTTGTTGTCATTTTGACATCCGGTCTTGCTACTAGCCCAGGCTGGCCTAGACTTTGCCATAGTTCTGTTTTCTCCTCCAGAAAACAGGCATTACATGCACGTCCACCATACTTAGTGTCCCCCTTACCTTTGAGAGGACACTTCAAGTCATGCTATGGCCTTAACATGACATTGGCATGATGGCATGAGGTAAAGCGGCCACAGACTGCCTCCTATCCCACCCATCCAGGGGTGGACGCAAGGCCCCGAGGTGACTCCAAACATGGGAGTGCATGCAACCCCTCGGGTAGCAGGGTGCAGCTCTCGGCAGACTCCCAGCCTGCAGAAACGTGTTGGTACAACATCACAAGTGGCCTGGATGCTCTACCCATGCCCACAGCAATGCTCTCTCTCAGAAGACATGTGGCAGCCCCAGTCCCTGCTGCTCACCAGCTTCAGTGCTCTGCCCTGCACCGACACCTCACAGCTGTTCCTAGCTTCCTGTGAGCGATTCCTCACAAGACCTCCACTCCACGAGAGCCAGGACTGAAGGGTGGCAACTACACAGCTGGGCTCTGAAGCAGACCCCAGGCTGGGACCTAGCCTCTGTGCTCCCCAAATGCACTGCTAACCACTCACTATCCCCGGAACTCAGTCAGACAATAGCAGTATTACAGAATGAACATAAATTTTGCTGCAAAACTGACATTATAAACAATCAACAGAAACATGCTACTTACAAAGACGTATTAGAAAGAAAATCTGGTACCAACAGCAAACAAGGCATTTTAAGAAGCCAAAGTATACACACACCTGGCCAATGCAGCGAGGTTTCCAAGGGTGTAAAATACTGCGAAGAGTTTCATGCCATTGGGAAGCCATAGCAACCCAGTTCCCTAAAGGAGAATTTATAGTTAGGTAGATAACAACATGATCTTCAAAGCCCAGAATTAGAAAGTTCTACTACAGTGGTTGATACTGAGTACTATACAATAATACATCAATACAACTATGGTATATAGTCTCCTGTATCAGGGTCTACAAATGTGCTCTAGTAGAACTGTCTCCACACTTGTCTGAAACTAAGTATCCACTTGAGTGCCAAGCTAAAACAGCTTACTAAAACACATCCAAATCATTGTCTAGTTTTCAAGAAAAATTGGTGCTCCAAATACAATTTTAACATTTTCTCTAAATTACCATAACATTTATTTCTGTTTATTTTTAATCAGTCCCTACACATTTACTTATGGTCACTGTTTTCCATCAAAATAATCTAACATTTAGATAAAGCAGGCTACTTCTGCTGGTTCTAAATTAAATGATTCGTTTAGAACAATCTAAGATTAAAAAAGACAATGCCTTAACTCACAAGGATTGAAAAGAAAATGCCAGCAACAAAGCATATGGCAAACCACTTCAGCCTGGTGTTGAAACTCAGGGATGAGCCATTCAGGACCTTAGGAAAGATGGCGGGACAGAAAGTTAGATCGGCGTGCTAAATCTGACTCCACTACATTAAGAAAGCTTCTTTGTCTTTTGAGACAAGGATTCTCTACGTATCCCTGGCTGTCCTAGAACTCATTATGTAGACCAGGCTAGCCTTGAACTCATAGAGATATGCCTGTCTCTGCCTCCCACGTGCAGGGATTAAAGGTGTGTACCACCATGCCTGGCAGCACGCACGCTGACATGGACCTGAATATAACAGAGTCACTTCTGTGGTTGAGGACAATGAACATGAGTGATGCTGGTCATTGACCTGGCAGGAGGATCACAGTACTGTCGGATCTCAGAAAGCCCTGCCCTGGTGGGCGCATCACATGCGTGTTCATCCAGGCCCGACCACACGGTGGTAGAGAGCCACGGCCCTGACCACACAGTGGTAGAGAGCCACGGGCCCGACCACACAGTGGCAGAGCCATCTTTAGAGTGGAATAAAGCCAGGTGGGCTGCATGCTAGAAACTGCACACAGGCTCATCCTGCACTCTCAACTTCTGCCAGGCTGCGGCCAGGGGCAAGGATGATCTCAGTAGAAACCTTTAAGGAAGCAGGGGACTGGAGAGGGAGATGGAGGGCACCGGGTAAGGGTGTGTGTCCCTCACCCAGAGGCCAGCCCGGGTCCTCAGTGAACCACACTGCAATGGGTCTCCAGCCGGCGGATCGAGCTGGTTTCTGGGGCCCTTGAAGAAACTAGACATTTAGCCAGGCATGGTAGTGCATGCCTGCAATCCCAATACTTGGGAAGTAGAGGCAGGAGGATCAGGAGTTCAAAGCCAGCCTGAACTATACACCAAGTTCAAAGCTAGAACTGGAAATTTACAAGAATTTGTATCCCAAAATTTAAATTTCTAATGGGCACTACCATATGCACTTAGAAAACGTAAGAACAGCAGCTCAGGACATTTTCAGTGGTGAAGTCACAAGAGGAAGTTGTGGGCATCAGCTTGCAGTCCCTTCGGTCTCCATTCCTTACCTCAGCAGATCATCTGGGAATCCTTACGCAGCATCAAAGGCAGAGAAAAGTCAGTGCTCCGTCAATGCAACACACCATGTTTAATGTATCTTAGAGTCTTTGCACTTTAACTGATTCCAGTAACGCCCCCCTCCCCCCCCCCTACAGCCTAACTGGACATGTGGTTAGATACTGGGTGAATGGGCTACAGATACCCAAAGCCCCTTCTTACCAGGGATTTATACACTACCTGTATTTCAGTCCCAGAATAAAACACCCCAAATGTGTACATCACTTAACAAATAACCTGCTGTCACACATGCATACATGTCATAGATGCTACAGTTTTCACTTTTCATCTCAGGACTTCTTGCCATCACATGAGACAGTAAAGCCTTTGACCAGGGCCACTGAGAAGACACAGCAAGGAATCAGGACTGAAAGACGAACCCCCGACGCTAACGCCTCAGACATACAGGCAGTGAGAAGAATGAATGGACACAGCGCACTGAGACCCCAGCCCTGCACCTGCACCTGATGACAGGCTCAGGCCCACAGCCATGCCGCCTGCAGGGCCAGGGAGAGGCACAGGCACAGAGCCCAGAGTCCAGTCCTCCAGACACTTGCTGTGGCTTTCCATTAGTAAAAGCCCTCACTGCTGCATTCCCCTCCATTTCTCTCCCCAAATGGCTGGCATGTAAAAAGACGACTGATCAGAGAGGCTGAAGGCCCTGCTCCTCAGGGCTGTTCCACACTTGCTTGGCCCCTCTCCTCCTGGGGTTCATGAGGTAAAGAGCCATTTTGTCCCCCGGTTGTCCCTGACCAGCTTTCTTTGTCCGCTCCTTCAGGACTCCTGGCCAGAAGGCCACTGCTACCCACATGGTAGATCTCGCTGTTCTCCATATTTAACATGGGCAGCCCATCCAGTCTGTTCTTCAACCCGTCTCCAGTGGCTCTTCTCTTTCACCCCACCCACTGACCTATTACCAGAGCCGCCTTCTTCCCTGTAATCCCGTCTCTGAAATCCTTGTTCAAAAGCCCCAGTCTTGGGGCCGGGGTTCAGGAGCTAAGAGCAGTGGCCTGGGTTCAACTCCAGCACCCGTATGGTAGTCACAAGCTCCAGGGGCTCCGATGCCATTTTCTGGTCTCAGTGGGCATCAGCTATGCACATGGTGCACACATACATACATGTAGTTAAAACAGTCACATACACAAAAGGAAATTAGTCTTTAAAAAAATCAGCAATGTCCTAGGAGCTGCTACCTGGCCTGCCTCACAAGCCCCATGTCAGGCCCTCGGTTTCCCATTGCAGTGGCAGCAAGTTGAGCACCACTCTTGGTAATGCTAGATCAAGCCTGTTTTCCGTCTCCCCACCCTCAACCTTCTTCCTTACTGGAACCACCTCAAGCCTCCTAGGTGCTTCAGTGCTCCTGTCTGAGCAGACACCTCCACATACTGACAGCAGAGAGAACTGAAGGCAGCAGTGGGCGCTCATGGCGGTTTGAGAGACAGCAGCGCCCCATCCACTCACTCACTGTGAACTGTTCGGGCAGGATTAAGGTGCATGGCTTTGGGGGTGAACTTTGAGGTTTTGAAGGTCCATGCCATTCCCAGTTAGCTCTCTGTCTCACGTTGTGTCCCAAGATGTGAGCTCTCAGCTACCACTCCAGAGCCATGTCCACCTCCCTGGTGTGCGCTCCCTACCATGATGTCATGGACTCACGCTCCAAAACTCTAAGCCCCAAATAAACTCTTCTGTAAGATGCCGATTCGCAGCAACAGAAAAGTACCTAAGACATCCACTTACAAGAGCAGCAGGCCCCTGCTCTGGCACCCAGGAAGAGACTCTTCCTAACTGTTCCGGGAGGTACACATTTGCCCCCCTGCTCTAGGACCCTGCCCCTCAGGCCAGCTGCAAAAACCTCAAAAGATGTCTCTCTCCGGCCTGCACAGCCAGGCAGCCGGGTGCCCAGCCACTCCTGATACTGAGAGCAACTCTGTGCTTCTACGAGCTAGGTGAGGGGCTCGTCTCCTGGCTACAAACAAACAAATTCTATATGCTGACTAGGCATGGTGGTGCCTGTCATTAATCCTAGCACTTGTGAGGCAGAGGCAGTGACCACCCTTGTCTACATAGTGAGTTCTAAGCCAGCCACATAGACACCTTGTCTAAAACACTAACAAACCAGTATGCCAGAGGCTGTAACAAAACACTATCACCATTACAGCTACCACCATCACTACCTCTTCTTCCTCCTCCTGATTCTGGAAACTATGAGACTAAGATCAAGTGTTAGTAGACATGGTGTCTGCTGCCTCTGGCACACGATAGAAGGGGCAAATGATCTCCCTGGGGTATCTTTTAAGGACACTTTAAGACTATCATGCTGGGAGTTGGGCCTTAGCATATGAATTTGGGGACATTCAGAATGCAGCCCTTGGATGTGCCTGCTCAGCCCTGACCATGAGCAGTGACGTAGCCTCCTCGAAAGCTGCCATTCCACATGGGCCTGGAGCGCATAGCCCCTGAAGGGAGCTGTAGTGCTGACCCGCAGCTCCTCCCTGCCTGTGACCTTTCATCGTCACACAGTGTACCCTAGGCCTGACGACAGACGGGCCTGAGAGGCTGGATTCTCTAACCTTAACTGCTTGGTCTTTTCCTGTGACTGTCCTAATCCTGCAGCTATGCAGAGGCCCCAGCCACTAGGCAGCTCAGTACCATATAGTCAACTCAGAGACCACATGAATTTTTGGAGTTATATGACCAAAAAAAAAAAAAAAAAGTAACTGTCTTAGATAGGGTTTTACTGCTGTGAACAGACACTATGACCAAGGCAACTCATAAGGACAACATTTTATTGGGGCTGGTTTACAGGTTCAGAGGTTCAGTCCATTGTCATCAAAGCAAGAACATGACAGCATCCAGGCAGACATGGTGCAGGAGGAGCTAAGAGTTCTACATCTTCATCTGAAGACTGCTAGCAGAAGACTGGCTGCCAGGCAGCTAGGATGAGGGTCTTAAAGCCCATGCCCACAGTGACACACCCACTCCAACAGAGCCACACCTTCCAACAGTGCCGCTCCCTGAGCTGAGCATATACAAACCATCGCAGTAGCTAAAGGTTTCACAGTACCTTCAGGTCATCTGCAGTCTTCTGAGAGCCACTGCTTGGCTTACATGACAGGGGCTTTTACCACTATCTTCCATGTGGCGAGCTTGAAGGTTGAACACAGCAGTTCCTTTGTTAACATGGACTAGTGGTCCACTGCCATGCTGTGCTAAAATTTGCACATAGGTGTCCCCCAAATCCCAACCCTTCAGAAACTGGTATAGAACGCAGAGCTCAGGCAGGACCATGCAGGACATGGCAACAGAACCTTTGGGAGTGGGACTCGTCTCCCTTCCCAGGGAATCCCCAACCCCTTCCACTGAAACTGGACCGATACATCCACAGACCATAAAGCAGTCCTTGGGAGACACAGCTTCGCTGTGACCATCATCTTGGGACTGTCAGCCTCCAGAAGAGTGAAGAACAAACCCCTGTGGTTTCTAAGCAACCGGGCAAAGTCTATCAACAACAGTTCATGGCAGAGACTTGTTAGACTTCAATGTCAGGTGGACGGACAGACAGGTCGTACGTGCAAATGGAGAGGGCCGTCAATGGTGAGAAGAGCTGCCAGAGCAGACAGGAGGGTAACTCGGAGCAGGCCGAGTCTCTCTGAAGACACTCAATGCTGCCTTCACTACAAGAGCCAGGTTGGAGGATTCCAGAAAGAATGACTTGGCTAAAAGACTGCTAAGCTGTACAGATAAGAAAGGACTCAGGCGGGGCTAGGGAGAAGGCTCAGCGGCTAAGTATACTGGTTGCTCTTCCAGAGGTCCTGAGTTCAATTCCCAGCAACCACATGGTGGCTCACAACCATCTGTAATGTTGCCCTCTTCTGTCTAAAGGGCGCAATGGTAAAAACATTAAAAAAAAGAAAGAAAGAAAGAAAGAAAGAAAGAAAGAAAGAAAGAAAGAAAGAAAAAAGGAAGAAAGGAAGGAAGGACGGACTCAGGCAAGGGAGCTGGACACTTGAACCACAGCTGAGCCCTGGCAGGTGAAGGAGGGGCAAGGTACAGGCAGGTCTGAGAAGCTCACCTGGGTTTAACTCTAGAGCACAGTGGTGGAGAGCAGGATGGGGTTCCCTGAGGCCTGCTTCAGGCCCTTTCTCTAGGAAGATGTCCCAGAACCCCAGCTTCTAGTCAGTCTTGGGCTCAGGCCTCTTAGCAGCAGGATACAGTAGCTCAAATTCCAGGGTGCCTGGACACCCTTGTCTAGCCCTGCACCTGGGTAACCATCTCCCTAGAGGACCTAGTCCATCCTGCAGTACAAGAAATCACCACTGGGGACACCCCGCTGCACTGCCAAGCCTGGGCACCTGGGATCTCAGACGCCCTGAACGCTCCACAGACTTTCTGGCCCTCACCATCTTCTAAGCAACTCTCTCTCATCTTGCGGCCTCCCCTCCCCAGGGGCATGTGTTCTTTCCACACACCCTTCGGGACAAGCAGCGGGCTAGGGACTCTTCCCTCTACTACTTCCAAGGCCACCATGACACTGTACCCCTGTCCCTCATCACTGTCACACCCCTCATCCTTGGAGAGAAAAATATTTATACATATGAAGTTAAAAAAAAAAATCTTAAAAAGTAAGAAAATTCGAGTACTGGATCAACATAGCTGAGGTTTCCCCATGAGCAGGCTCAGGTTCTCACCCCCCCTTCTCAGGGGAGGCTCTACTTTGAGACGTTCTGGAAACTTCAGATGCTAAGGCCCACTTGGCAGAAGTCACTCAGGGCTGCCTTCTAACTTCTTCCTGGAGCTGTGAAGCGAATCCCCTCTCATCTATCCAAGACCTGAACTATCCACCATGCCTTGCCCATCATGAAACTGGGAACCACAACATACCTCCCCTCTCCCTGAGTCGTCTGTGCCAGGCACTGTGGTCAGTGATGGGAAAGTGGCTAATACAGCATCAGTCGCTCACGGTAAGAACCCTCTCCACAGCCTAGGAGACGCAATGGGATGCAGAATCTTCCRCCTCTTGCCTGCCTGCCTGCCTTTGTCTACCTGTGTCCCTCTTTCCCTCGGTTCCAGTCACTGGCCCAGCACGCGTAGAGGCCACGCCTGCCACTCTCTCCTAGTGGAAGTTCTTCATGAGCCTCTCTCTCTACCTGAGAGGCTGACTACCCTCTGCACTATGGCAACCCCAAGCTCCCCGGAGGTCCTCCCGCCTCCGCCTCCTGCCGCTGTCCCTGCTCCATGGCACGTTCCACTAACGCTGTAACCGTACTCTTGCTTGAGATGTAAATCTTGTACGCCAGAGGCCTCTATCAGTCACTCTCTGTTATTACATGACAGTGACAATCAGGTGGGGACCTGAAGATCTGTTGGAGAACCACTTCACACTAGACAGTCTGTCACCACCAGAGCCTCTCACCTTTGGCTGTACTCTCCTCTACACAATTTTCTCCCCTCTAGAAAGAACTTCAAGGAACAGGATCTCTTCTTTGTCCTCAGAATTTACAAGAGCACTGCCTGACAAACTCTAAGCGCAATGTCTGAACAGTAGCCACTGACCACATGCGACTGAACACTTAAAAATGGGATGTATCACTAAGGAAATAAACTCTAAATTTTAGTCTGTTGAAATTTAAATGGCTACATGTGGTCATAGCTACGGCAAAGATCTAGAACAAACAGTGGAGCACTATCAAGCACCTCCGGATAAGCCATAGATACTGCCATTTCTGATGTATAGGCTTTTGTATTGCAATTACAATACAGACTGCAGTTCTCAGGAGGCAGAGGCAGGAGGACCTTTGTAGTTCCAGGCTGGCTAGGGCTACACAGCGAGATCTTGTCTCAGAACAAAACCAAAAAGAACAAACAAAACACAAGACACAATATAGATTTCACTTGTCTTAACACAGGCTCTGCCAACAAAGAAGTCAGGAACGAAAACGGAACAAACAAAACATCTTCCTGTAATACGAACTCAAGTCCATGTCTGTGCCAAGGCACATCAAAATGTGCTAGCATGCAAAACACAAAGCAGTTCCTGTTTGCCTATTTTAAAGTCTTACTGGAGGAAGTCAGTCTTTATCGAGTCTCACGTCTGGGTCACATGCAAACAACAAGGACTCTGTTAATAAAAAACATGCATTACTAAGGAGGGCTGGTTTCACAGGTAACCTTTGGCACGCGGTAGCTTCACGTCTGTGCTCTCCGGTCTTGAGACCTGGAACGCATGAGCTGACCACAGGCAGCCCGGCCCCGAGGCCTGAGCCTCAGAGCTCGCTGCAGGGGCTGCGGAGCATAGGTGCAGAAGGGGAGGACCCAGAGAAAGGCCATGGCTAAGCAGCTGGAACCGGACAGCCCCGGGGGATCCGGGACCGACTCCCCGACAACGGTCCGCGGCCCCTCTCCCACTGTCGCCGCGGCCGAGGACGTTACCTGCGCCGTCAGGTCTTGCTCCTCGTCGTCCTGGCCGCTCAGGACGCGCCGTAGCTTCTCCATAACCCTGTCCTCTGGCCGCGCTGCCGGCCACTAGCTCGTCGGTCCTACACGCCCACCCGGAAGCCAGGAATCCGCACCTTCACGCGCCGGCCGGAAATCCGAGCTTCCGCTTCCTTTGAGCATGCGCACCTCCTCGTTCTTGAGCTGCTGGGGCGGGCCCTACGCGTCACTTCCGCCGCGCCCTCGGGTACCCGCAGGTGGTTGGTGAGCTGCTTTTCTTACCCTCGAGAACTTCACCCTGCCCGTTGGGAGGGACGCAGAGTCAGACAGATCTGTCTGTCCGGCCTGGTGCGGAGAAACAGTGTCCAGGTGCATGACTGCACGGGCACTGAGTGATAGGTCCTGCCCCGATTGTTTTGAATTGGAGAGATGGTGATGACATGGCCTTTAACTACTTCACTACCCGCTTCCTCCTTAAAATTGGATCAAGAAGAAAAGGGTTAGTTGTCTATCTTACTGCCTCTGAAAAGCAGTCATTACAGGAACTCTAGAGAAGGAGACCTTTTCTGATGAAACTGGCCCAGCATTCTCAGGGAGTTGGACCTGAACAAACGAAAGTAGGAAAACCCCGTCCCTTTGCCCTTTGAAAGATCACAAAGATAACGGATGTACAATAAAATCGTCATTGGCGTCCAGTAAAATCGTTTTTAATAAGTCCATTCGTTTTCCTTTTGAAGTATAGTAACTTATGTATTTAAAAAAGCTGATAACAGTAGTTATGAAAAGTCTGTTTTCTAATATATATTAAATTGCCTGTACTCACAATATAGTTGAAACCCCGATTTGAAGGAGTCAGTACGTACTTGAAATAACTAGTGGCAGTTCAAAAACGCTGGTGACATATACATGAGTGGAAATGTCACCGTGAAACCCATTAACTTGTACAAATGATAGGGTGTTGATAATAACAAGAATAAACGCTGGGCGGTGGTGGCGCACGCCTTTAATCCCAGCACTTGGAAGGCAGAGGCAGGCGGATTTCTGAGTTTGAGGCCAGCCTGGTCTACAGAGTGAGTTCCAGGACAGCCAGGGCTACACAGAGAAACCCTGTCTNAAAAAACCAAATCCAAAAAACCAAAGAAAGAAAGAAAGAAAGAAAGAAAGAAAGAAAGAAAGAAAGAAAGAAAGAAAGAAAGAATAAACAAGATCCTAGAATGTATTACAGGGAGAGAAAGCTATTTAGTAACCCAGTTTTGCCTGCGACTTAACCTCTTAGTGTTCTGATTTGATATATATGTGACCACCCCTTCTGCCATTTTTTTTTAAAGTTCATTTGTATGGATGTTTTACCTGCCTGGGTGTCTGTGTACCATATTCATGCACTGCCCATAGTTATCAGAAGAAGGCATCAGATTCCCTAGAACTGGAATTAGGGAAGGTTGTGAGCTGCTGTGTGGGTGCTGCGAAACTGTGAATCCTCCGGAAAAGCAGCCAGTGCTCTTAAACGCTGAGCCCATCTCTCCAAACCCCTCTGTCATTCTTAAGGCTGAGTAAGATCTTATGTAGAATAGAGACCCGACAAGACACATGTCTCGAAGTGTAAATTTCTTGACAAATTTAATTATATAGAATAAAATGTAACTATTAAAAACAAGGGCTTAGGGGCTGGAGAGATGGCTCAGCGGTTAAGAGCACTGATTGCTCTTCCAAAGGTCCTGAGTTCAAATCCCAGCAACCACATGGTGGCTCACAACCATCCTTAATGAGAGCTGATGCCCTCTTCTGGGGTGTCTGAAGACAGCTACCGTGTACTTATATATAATAAGTAAATAAAGCTTAAAAAAAAGAAAAGAAAGAAACAAGGGCTTAGGGCTTGAGAGATGGCTCAGAGATTAAGAGCACTGGATGCTCTTCCAGAGGTCCCACTTGGTGCCTCCCAGCCATTTATAAAGGGATCCGATGCCCTCTTTTGTCATGCAGGCATACATGCAAATAGAGCATAATAAATAAATATACTTATTATTACATATAACATATATTTATATTATTATATAAATAAATAGAGCATAAATCTTAAAAGCAAAATAAAGACTGAACAAGAGGTGGTGGCACATGCCTTTAGTACCAGCACTCAAGAGGCAGAGGCAGGCGGATCTCTTGAGTTCGAAGCTAACCTGGTCTACAAAGTGAGTTCTAAGACAGCCAAGGCTACACAGAGAAACCYAGTCTCAAAAACCCATACAACTAACCAACCAAAAGGCTGATGTATAGGTTTTATTGTTTCTTGTTCCCTAGAAGCCAAACTTGTCTTCTGAACAACGCTACAAAGAATTTATTAGATCCATTGTGGGGGATAATAAAATGAGTAAGGGCCTAGGCTCTGGAGAAGCCGTGGGTTAGAATCTTGCCCCCACCTCTTGTAGCCTTGGGATTTGACATAAATCACAATAAACCTTGGCTTCAGATGTAGAAATAAGGAGGGCATAAAGGTGCGAGTCTTTAAACCCAGCACTTGAGAGGCACAGGCAGTGGATCTCTGTGAATTCAAGCCAGCCTGGTCTACACAGTGAGTGTGAGGGACAGCCAGAGCTACACAGTGAGACCCTGTCTCTAAAACAAACAAACGTGAAAAGAACATCCATTCCTTCCTTACAGAGCTGTTAAGGGGGCTAAATGGAAAAACACTGAAACCATCCTCCTCACTAACAGGTTCTGAGGTTGTAGATGCTACAAATCAGTCAGTCCTTGTAGCACTTTCCAGGTCAGAGTTTTGTTGAACCTCAAGCCCACTGTCCTAGCCGAGATCCAGATGGGCCCATTCAGTGCCCCAGTTTTCACATTATTGTGCTGCTGCTGCTGCTGCTGCTGCTGCTGCTGCTGCTGGTGGTGGTGGTGGCAGTGGCGGTGGTGGTGGCAGTGGTGGCAGTGGTGGTCTCACTATTTGATGGGTCAGGGACCATCTATCCTGCCCAGGCTCCTAAGTGCCTTCTTAGGAAGAGGGTCAGAGAAGCCTCACTTAGGCATAGGGCGGCAGCTGTGCATCCAACCTTAACAAATCGAAGCAAGCAAGGTTACATAATGATCAGCTGACAAAGACATGACCAGAGGTTTTCAAGAACCCCATTGCATGTGCTCAAGAAAATGGCTCGGCATACCCCAAGTCAGCATTCGTGGTGACTTTCCTGAACGTCAGGGCCCAAACAGCAAGGATCTTGTGTGGAACCGCTCGGAACAGGAGTGGCACTCTTGGACTGCTGCATTTACTGTTCACCCTCCCGGCTGTTCATGTTCACGCCCAGCTCTGGGCCGCCATTTCTCCTCTTTTAGTAGATTGCCCAGAGAAATGAGAAGAGCTTCCATATTTTCCCTGTCCCCAAACACAGGCCTTTCCAGTAGGAGAGAAGTCCTCACTTTCCAAACCCAAGGCGGCCCAGGTGTAAAATTAGGTTGTGAGTGGAGAGAGACTGGACCTCTGCAAAGTCCTTCCGAGGCACTGAGACAAGTTCCTGGCTACTAAGCCAGGTTTGGTGATGCATAGTTTTAATCCCAGCAGTTGAGAGAGGGAGACAGGTCTCTGTGAGTTCAAGACCAGGCAGATCAACATAGCAAGCCCAAGCCCAACCAGGGCTACACTCCCCAACCAGGCCCTCATCTTTAAAAATAATAAAGGAAGGAAGGAAGGGAGGGAGGAAGGAACTATCTAGGCTGGAAAGGACATGGGACCCCAGAGTGCGAAAGGCAGTACCTATCACAACTCCACACTGCGAGATGTCATGTTACTCTCCAAACAAAGTAAAACTAGTTGCTGATTTCTGAGATTGGGGTGGGGGTGTGTGTGTCAAATGGACACAGAGGACTTCTGGGGCAATGGAACTGCTTGTGGATGTAATGGTGGACACATGGTACAGTGGTTTGAATAAAAATGACCCCCATAGACCCACATGGAGTAGCACTGTTAGAATCTGTGGTCTTGTTGGAGTAGGTGTGGCTCAGTTGGAAGAAGTACATGACTAGGGGTAGGCTTTGTGGATACACAAGTTCATGCCTGGCCAGGGTGTCATTGTCACTTCCTGCTGCCTTTGGATCCAGATGTTGAACTCTCAGCTGTCTCTCCAGCACCATGTCTACCAGAGTGCTGCCATGCTTCAGGCAAGCCAGACCCAATGAAATGTTTGCCTTTGTAAAGAATTGCCAAGGTCAAGGTATCTCGTCACAGCAATAAAACATCAGATTTAGGGGGAGGTTGCCGGGGCTAGAAGGGAGGAGAAACGTGGGGGCCTGTTTTCTGTGTATGCTTCAAACTATTAAAAAAGATGGAGCTGTCAATATGAGATAGTGATTCCCTGTGGGTGTCCATCCCACTCGGGACCACTACAGCACGTGCCCACTTGCCCATTACAACAGAACAACTGCGCTACCAGCTGAGCCTCAGGGCCCCGCAGGAGAGAGCAGCCTGGGGACAGGCTGGTGAGGGGAGCGGGCACTCTTGGGAGGGCAGCGTGGGCTTTTGTTGGCATGAAGAGAGCCCGGGTGAGGGGGGCAAGGGAAGAGTCAAGCTGCTGAAGGAGCCATCGAGACCTGTTTCAGGACCGTGTGCTCCACAAGAGCCGAAGGGCCACTGAGCCTGAGCTTAGGGTGGAAGCAGATTTGCATTCTGGGAAACTTACTTGGGCTCGGGCAAGGAAGGCAGTTACTGGGCCCAGAAATGGACATACTGTGGCCTGTCAGAGGTGCTGGTGGGAGACCAGAGGAGGGCTACAACGGCTCTGTGGGAGTGGCCTGCAGAGGGCAGAGACAAGCAGACTCCGTCGGCAGGAATGGACACTTGGATGCTGTGGAGGTGGTGCGGAGGTGGTGTGGAGGTGGTGTGGAGGTGGTGTGGAGGTGGTGTGGAGGTGGTGCGGCGATGAGGTTCCAGAGAGAAGGGCGGGGCTTGTGTCAGAAGGAGCATTCACACGCTGACACGGAGGCTTGAAAGGCCTAGCTGGCAAGAGGCCTGGAAGTGAAGAACTCCCAAGAGGCTGTGGGTGCAGAAAGGGGCCTTTGGCGTTCTGACACAAAAATGAGAGCAAGGGTGAGAGGGGAGCGGGAGGAATGTCTTCAGTGATGTTGGCCAGCCGAGGCAGAGGGCTAGCAAGATGCCTGCAGACCATCAGGGCTGACAGAAGCCCTGGCCGTTAGCCGCGTGGTGTGATCACCTTAGACTGAGCTTCCTTCCCCAGCTCTGAGCAGAAGGGCTGTTGAAGAACAGCGATCAGCTCTTATTGAAAAGACACCGTGGTGATTTCCGTGCATACCGGTGGCCTTTCGACTTTCCTGGGAGATGTGCTTCCATTCCTCAGACCTCGCCATGAACATGCCTTCCCCAAACCCTGCCTCTGAGGAGCCAGCAGGAAGCACTCTGTGCTTTAATGACAAAGTGCATCCTTTTCTGTGCAGGCAGCGACCAGAGTCACGCCGTGTCTCATGGCAGACACCCCTCAGCGACTGTCCAGTTGAGACCTGCCCGAGACTCGCTTGCTGGTCCATGCAGACAAAGCAGTCTTAATTGATACTTTAAACTGTTAAGTCAACTATCAAGTTTTGGATATGACTTGCTTAAAAGGCAGAAATAAAAATGAATTCTCCAGATCCTGTGGTTGTATACACGTCATCATCAGTTCATGGAAATGTGACCAGCACTACACAGATGGGTTAAAATGCCCTCGTGTATCTCTCTACAGCCACAGGTTCCCAAGGAAACGGCGACTGTCGGTTTGTGTCAGGGGAACTGAGTTCGACCTAATTAAGAATGGCAGAATCAGGTGTGGTGTAGCTCGGTTGATAAGAGTGTTTGCCTAGCAGGCACTAGGCCCTGGGTTCAACCTCAGGCACTGCCTAAACCCAAGCACAGTGCCATGTGCTTAGAATCCCAGCACTCAGGGGTGGAGGCAGGAGGATTTGGAGTTTAACCTCATCCGTTGACCTTGAATGTAGTGAATTCAAGGCCAGCCTGGGACCCAGGTGTTGGCATAGTTAATTTCTTTAGCTATTTTATTGAGTTCTATTCTCTACCACCTTCTAAACCTTATTCCATCTTAATTCCCTTCCAATCCCCCAGCACTAGGCAGGAGAGAAAGAAGGTTAGAGGGGAAAGAAGGTTAGAGGGTATAGACCTCTTTAGACTACTTCCTGCTGATTGGGCCATCCAGTCTTCATCATCAGGATATCTCCAACGTCTCTTCTGTCGGGCTGCGTGTCTGCCTAGCTGTTCATCATCAGGATATCTATCTCCAACGGCTCTTCTGTCGGGCTGCGTGTCTGCCTAGCTGTTGGCATGCTGTTCAGGGAAGGCAGAATGCAGTCCAAGAGAGGGGGTCCCAGCCTGTGTCCCCGGGTGAGAAGCAGCAGGGCCTGGGAAGGATGCTGTGGTTCTCAATCTCGTGTACCCAGACCCTGCTGGGGACTCGGAGGAGTTGAGAATGGTGGTCTGAGGGTCTGCCCTTCCCTAGTTGCCAGGCGGGGGGGGGAGGGAGGGGTGGCCAAGTCTGGGCGGGGCAGTATCCAGTTTGGTTCTAAGTGAGTGTCGGAATACTGAGGGGCTGAGAGAGAGGCCTTCTCCGGGAGAGTCAGGTGCAGTTCCTTATGAGGAGCTTAGGAAGCTGTTCATAAGGGGTCATCTGTCCTGCCCCCAGGCGATCCTCGATGATGGCGATGGTCCTTGCTTGTCCAAACTGCTTTATTTTTATGTGGGACATGAATGCATGTCTTACTCCAAGTGAACCAGGGGAAGGGTGCCCAGGAAGGGAGGCTCGTGGCCTGAGCACTCAGGGGTTACCTAGATACCTCATTAGCATGGAGCACTCCAGGTTTTTATGCCACATGACTGGTCGTCATGGTTCCATGCTCCAGGTCAGGTGGACCCTGGCTGGGAGCTGGTCCCATCGCCTGCCTTTCTCAACTATGACATTTACCGGGGGTTTCGGAACCGGTTTCAGCCATACCAGTTCTTCTGTCTGGTGGCACAGTCCACTCGCCCCACACCCTTCTCTCTGCTCATGACCCTCTGACAAACAAAACACCACAGGGAGCAGGAGCAGGGGGAGCAGCAGCTGCTCCGGAGCCTACCCCTCGCCCCAGGGGCTCTGACATTTATACCCTCTGAAGAGTCCCTGGAATTCAAAATGTACACTATCTGCAAATGGCAAAAATCACGCTCCTCCTAGAGCACGAGGCAATCACAGTCAGCGTCCGTGGACAAACTGAAGCAGCCCCATACCCCACGCCTGGGATTCAAACAAAAATACATTCACATAACATTAACTGGGTTTTTAAGGAAACCAAAATTCTCACTACACCTGGCTCAAGCAAACAATACAAAGAATAACAGGCCTTGTCTTTCAGAAGGTAATCGGTTAACATGTACTTGTGTGTTCAGGGCTGGACTCAGAGAGGAAAAAGATGCCATCATTGCTCTTCAAGAGTTTATTGACTTTGAAGATCTGATGAAAACTGGACAAAAGCTTCTGCATCCCAACACCCCACCCTGACTGTGCCCGCAGACCACCAGCTATCCCTGGGCCCGACCCAACACCCCGCCCCTGACAGTGCCCGCAGACCACCAGCTATCCCTGAGCCCGGCCCAACACCCCGCCCGACAGTGCCCGCAGACCACCAGCTATCCCTGGGCCCGACCCAACACCCCACCCCGGACAGTGCCCGCAGACCACCAGCTATCCCTGAAGCCCGACCCAACACCCCACCCGACAGTGCCCGCAGACCACCAGCTATCCCTGGGCCCGGCCCAACACCCCACCCTGACTGTGCCTGCAGACCACCAGCTATCCCTGGGCCCGACCCAACACCCTGCCCGACAGTGCCCGCAGACCACCAGCTATCCCTGAGCCCGGCCCAACACCCCGCCCGACAGTGCCCGCAGACCACCAGCTATCCCTGGGCCCGGCCTAACACCCCACCCTGACTGTGCCTGCAGACCACCAGCTATCCCTGAGCCCGGCCCAACACCCCACCCCCGACAGTGCCCGCAGACCACCAGCTATCCCTGAGCCCGGTCCAACACCCCACCCCCGACAGTGCCCGCAGACCACCAGCTATCCCTGGGCCCAGCTCAAAACGCAGCCCCAGGTCCTGCCAACCCACTGTCTCAACGAAGGACCCGGGATCCCAGCTGAAGTTCCAGGGCACTCACAGAAAGCTAGACAGGACTGAAACCTCTTCAAGAGGTAGTCCCGGAAGGGTGCTCGAACAAAAAAAAAAAGGACACGGTTGCCAGGGTCGAGGCATGCCTGTGCCTTGCTGAGTTTCCTCTCGCGCCTCCTCCACCGAGGAAACCTTTACTCTCTGGGCTCTTGCTGCTCTCTCCGTCAGCACTCCTTGTCAAAGCACAGGCAGGAAAGGCTATGACAGAGCCTCCATAAAGCCAAGGCACAAGTGGGAGGAGAGACGGGAGAATCTACACACATTTAAGGTTAAAACCATCTGACCTAGTGGCACATTTCTCTTAGCATGAGGTGGTTTGTGGTAATTGTACACTAGGATGAATGAATGGCTGTGTGCAGTTTTCCGGACTGCCAGCCCAGTGGTCCTGTACTGTGTTATGAATCCAACAGTTGCATTTCCTAAGCTGGCCTTTAGATGGCGTCCTTCCGGTCATTCTCTCTTCATATCTTCCCACAGTCAGCAGTTATATGACGTAAGTGTCCCACAAATATTTTTTGTGTGTGTGCGAACGAACAAAGGATTGAAAGCCCAAAAATTCACTGAAATTATCTTGCATTTCACATTCTTTCTCTGAACGAGCTAAAGGCCCAAGGGCTTTGCTAATGACTTTCTCAAAATTGTTCAGCGGGCTTGGACCCTAAGCGAAGACCACCAGACTAACCAGCCCTTTGTAGACAGCCTTTTCTTCATGGATGTGGGTGAGGAGGCTGAGGTCAGGGCTGACTGGAGGCAAGAATGAAGTCCTCTGCTCACCCCCTTTGCGCTAGTCTACTTGAACTCTAAGAGCTGAGATTGAAGAAGGGGAGGGTTTTGTCCCAGGCTGTCACGTAGGCAGGAAGGACATTCTAGAAGGAAACTGTTTTTGAAGATTCTATGTTCCCTACCATAACTATCTGAGTAAACAATGATCTATCGTTGGTCACCTCAGAGTTCACATTTTGTGATACCACAAGGTGGCGCAGTTTTGCCACGCTAGCTGCGAGCTTTACTGATGTTTCATGGCAAGCTCAAAATACTTAATGATCGAGCACCATCAAGTGTGCAAGTCATCTATCTATTCCTGCCTCTGTTCCTCTATCTCTTTCTCCTCTTCCTTCCTCTCTCTCCCTCTCCACTGCTACTTTTGTCCATGGCCTTGTAGATCTGCTCAGGGTCTGATCTACAGGAGGAATCCATGTAATAACAGGGAAGAGTCCCAGGCGCCGTGCCTAGCTTGGAGAGATGTTCTGCGTCCCAGGATTGTCTGGTAGGACGGATTCTTGTTAAACTCCAGCCGGACAGGAAATGCAGTACTTCTGCTACTGTTAGGAATTGCAATCTAAATTATTTGACATGCAGGTTGTGACCCCCAAATGGGTCTCGACCCACAGGTTGAGAACTACTGCCCTAATGGAACTGGTTGTTTGGGGAAGAATTTTCAGCAGTGGCTGAAAGCTGCCATGGGTCAGATGGGTGACCCTCTCAGAACCCTGGGGAATGACCCGTGAGGTCTGCTGCCTGTAGGCCATGGAATGTTGGCTAAACTGAGGTAAGGTCATTGTGAACTGCCTAGGATTCATAATGAAAGGGTCAGGGAACAGCCAATCCAGGGAACTGTTACAGGCACCCTAAGAAGATAGGCAGCGAGTCCTCTCCCCCAGTAGCCCTTAGGGCAAAGCCAGGTCTCATTTCTAACTTTGATGGCTCCTCTCCATAGACCCCTAAGGTGACAGACAGGCCTGTCGCAGCTCCTCAGCCCTCACCTAAGATGCTACAGTCTTGGTGCGTGTGTCCTCTATGCATGTGACTTGTATTGAGGCTTTCAAATGTCTTTGGTAATCCAATGCAGTGGATGTCCCCGGGTATGATGCCAGCTTGTGTTCACACGGTCATTACTGTCTGTAAATTCCACACAGTGATCTAGACAACACCTAAGGAATCTCAGGTAGAAAGTCAAAGGAAAGTAACTATGTTCCACTCAAGTTTCTGAGTGACAACTACCTTGGGTACAGTGTGACAAGGGGCAGAGGAAACCCCGAGGCATGTGAACAGAGAGCCAGCTGAGGTCAGAGAATTATGAAACAAAAAGGCCATTGATTTCCCCTCCAGTCGGCAGCCTGTGCCACATCCCTCCAACCACCCATGAGGCAAGACTCCCACTGTGTGGGCAGGAGAGTCTCAATTGTACAGGACGGTTTCACAACTGTCACCTCTGCCCCAGAACTCACAACGAGAAAATCGCCAGTGGAGGAGACCAATGTGGCACTTGAGTTTTGACAACTGGAATCAGGAGCCTTTTACAAGTTAGTCACCACTCTTACCTTGTTATTGGGAATGAAAAATATCTGCAGTCCTTAATTTTAGAGGCGGAATAAAATGGCACGATTTTAAGTTTGTGTATACACAGTTGGGCATTCAGACAGTCTGCAGTTTATTCCACAGCCGTTCTGTAAGGGACGGTTCTGATGCTAAGGCCTGGTTCCCTAACTGGGTTTTGATTTGTCAGTAAAGAAGGCTGGGAGCCAGTTGCTGGGTGGAAGGTATAGGTGGGACTTCCTGGTCCCAAGTGGAAAAGGGGACACGGGGAAGGAGAGAAGGGCTTTTCTGCCATGCTTTGGAGGAAGGATTCTGTGATCATGTAAGGTCCCAGGAAGAGCAGCCTTCACTCTGGGCGGAGGCCAAACATGTTTGGCAGGATATTGGACCAAGCCACTAAGTTTAGGGCAGAGAGAGAGACAGAGATAATAAATTGGTAAGGGTACATACACATTTCCAGGCAGGAGAATTCACGCCCAGCTGTAGAGAGCCTTATCGGGGTGCCATGCCACCTGGCAGGAACTTGACATAGACCAATGTGAAGTTCCTTTCCCAGTCTTTGAGCGGGAACTCCTGTGTCAGCCATAATCCCCTCCACCTGGGGTGGAGCCCATTGTTCTCCAAGGACCTGCAGTTACTAGCCACCTGCAGAGCAACAGTCCCGGCTCTGCAGAAGCTTCCAGCCTTTGGGGGAGGGTTTACCTCTGCCTATGTATTGGGAGTTCTCCATTAAACTTTGAGACTTTGAACAGCAGGTGTTATCTTGGTCTCCATCTCTTTTCGCAGCCCTCCCATACATCCCCAGCTTCCCTTCCCGGTAACCCGTTCAATCAATCGAAGTAACCGGGCAGTTACACCCAGCAATTGTTCCTAGTTAGTAAAGTGACAGCTGTCTGTGTCTTTTGTCTGCGGATTCAAGGGTCTCCAGTGCCTACTTTACCTGCCTGTCTCTGACACACACCACAAGGCTGAGGCCACAAGCTGTCTTAAAAAGGTTGGATCTGCATTCTAAACCTTGAGACATACTCTCTGATCAACAAACCAGGAATTAATCCAACGTGTGAGAATGCCCTGCACAGGTCTCTCCAAGACAAAGCCTGCCAAGTCCCAGGATAAAGGAGTATAGCTGGAGTCTCCCAGGGCTGGCAGGCACTGTTTCCAAATAAAGCTTTTTAAAAATTAAGTCCTATGGTTATTTTACCTTTGTGTGTATGTCTACACACTGTGGCTTGAGTTTGGACGCAGAGAACAATCGGCAGGAGTCTGTTCTCTTCACCTTGTGGGTCTCCAGGCTTGACAGCAAGGGTCTTTATGTGCTGAGCTCCTCTGGCAAGAATCTGGGTTTCGTGAAGAAATGCACTGTGAGGAGCCTTCACTGAACTTGCTCTTAAGGGTCCTCTGGCTCCCATCTGCTCTTCTGTTGCCGTGTCCCTGTAGCTGTTTCCAGCTGGACTCCTCTCCATGATTAGCCTTGGTAAGCTGGCCAGTCTTCCTGAGAGATTGTGAACAGCCCTGGGCTCTTTCCTCAGTGTTCAAGACTAAGTCAGAACGTCCCCCAAAGGTTAAAAGAACAAGATTCAAGTGCATAAATGTTGCCAGGGGCGGGGCTACCCGAGGGTCAGAGCGGCCTGTGAAGGCAACTTGGTTTTCTGTAACTGCACTCTACATAATAAACAAAGCACAAGAAATTGTAAGCTCAATGGGACAACCCATGGCTCCCAGGGCTGGCTCTTTGATTGTCTGTGCCAGGAGTCCATGATAGCGGAGGACTGGCATCATTCCCAGTGGGGCTGTCTGGGCTGTGGCTGCATCTGCAGCTTGGCGGGGAAAGCCCCACCCCACCCCTGCTACCACCATCACCACCAAAAAAGGAGTTTCCTTGCTTCAGAAGGCTGTGAGGCTCAGAGAACAGCGACTCAGGCATGTGCCCCGTGACAGCAGGCTTGGGTACTGTGCACAGAACAGCCCCCAGCTCCCCACTTCTCAGTCACAGCACCAGCTTCTAGGGTCCCTGTTTCTCCAGAAACTACCCTTCCACACATTCACAAACCAACACAGCAAGATACAGTCACACTCAAATAGCAAATATTTAAACCATTTATTGCCATTAAGTTACAGATCTGAATTACATGTGGAAAACACCGATACTTGTTGTTATCACTGGGAATTATGTGTAGACATGTGACCAACTGAGGGTTATACTATTGTCATTAAAGAAAGAGTCAAGAATTTTGAGTACTTAAGTGCTTGTGTTATAAAATTTTGTTCTCTTAGATTTTATTACACAAATCCCAATAGATAATATATACATTACTACAGATTGCTATAGAGAAAACCATCATTCAAAATTATTAAATTAGTTGCATATTTTGAACTACTCTTGATGAAGACAAATAAAGTTTAGCATTGATAAGGCAGCAGAGAGCTGGTTTAGAGACTCTCAGCTATTCAATAATGTTGGCATGGTCATTAAAGATAGCGTTCTGTGTTTCCCCTCAGCATGACTGTTCATGCTGACGTGATCTGTGGCTGCAGCAGTGGCTGGAGCTGTCCCTTTCTCGAGCTGGTCCTTGCACTGCTACGCAGATGGTCTCTTACTCATCCTGGAAATAATTGGAGACAATTTCAATGAGAAACAAAGTCTCCTCCTGCCAGCTCCAGAGGCCCTGCGTGGCTTTAGAAGACACGTTTCTGTAACGTGGCTTTGTGACAATGGTACCTCCTCCTCCATGCTAGTTTTTATGTTGGTTTAATTGAGTACATTAATCTGCTTACTCGTAGTTGATGAGTCGTCCGCCCTGAATGAGCTGTGCTACTTCATTTGTTACGTGGCACGCAAACAGAAGCCAGTTTCGAGGCTGCACCTTGTAGGCAAATCTCATGAACGTCAGAGAATAGCAACAGAGGGCTGCAGAAACACCAGAACGAAGAGCATGAATATCTAGGCTCCCGGGCGGAAGGAAGGAAACCACAGTCAACATATCCACCACCCTAGTGGGAGAGAACCTTTCCACCCTGCGCCCTGGCGGGCATATGCGTGCAGAGCCGTTCGTGCAATGCCCTCCTCCTCCTCAGCGTGCTCTTACCGAAAGTCATCCGTCCACTGATGATCTCTGGAGATTTCTTCATGTCATTGATAGCAGCAATGGGGAGACCCCAGTTGGCAACTGGGCCCCAGAAGTGCTACAGTAAAGGAGAGGGGAAGATCAGTGGGAAGTTAGAGAGAAGCCATAAACAGCTGCATCCCACCACTTGAGACAGCACAGATGTGTTACGGCACCCCACCCTCCTGTCTTCAGGTTAACCGACTACAGTGCCTCAGTTGCGGTCACTGAGCTCCCTGTGAGCCGGTTCTTTCGGGGTGAGCCCAGAGCTCAGAAGGACCGGCTGTTTATCAAGCTCCTTACTAATAATTCCCACATTACAAGTCAGCAGTCTCTCCTTACCCACTCAGAGAACTGGAAAATGATGCCGACTTCTTACATCTATTAACACCTACATAATTTAAACCTTGTTATAACTACTGTCTATAATGCTTCTATCAAAATGCTTTCCCCCAAATTGTCATTAAATTATTAATAAAATACAGAGCTTAAATTGGACACTATCTTTTTTTTAAAAGATTTTATTTTTTTATACATATGAGGGCTCTATCTGAAAACATGCCTGCATGCCAGCAGAGGGCGTCAGACCTCATCATGGATGGCTGTGTGTGAGACGCCATCCCTAAAGTCCCTAGGGACATCAACTCAGGACCACTGGAAGAGCAAACGGTGCTTTTAACACTGAGCCATCTCCCAGCCCTGGACACCTTTTCTAAGGAAATAATACCTTTTTATTTTTTTAAGGCTGCATTTTTAAAGATTGATTGATTTTGTATTATTGTTTTGTTTTTCAAGAGCTAGGGTTTCCCTGCGTAGCCCTGGCTGTCCTGCCACTCAGTCGACAAGCCAGACTGGCCCCAAACTCAGAAATCCACCTGCCTCTGCCTCCCAAGTGCTGGGATCAAAGGCGGGCGCCATCACCATGATGTGGCTTGATATTATTTGAGACATGGTCTCATTATGTAGCGCTGGTGACTCTAGAACTTACTATGTAGACCAGGCTAGCGCCAACTCACAGAGATCTCCCTGCTTTTGCTGGGATTAAAGGCACACACCACCATGCCTAAAAGATGTTTTAAAATTTTTGTGCATATGTATTTGTGTGTGTGTGTGGGGGGGTATCTATAGATCTAAGTGTGCTGTCCTTGGAGTTCAGAAGAGGCCATCAGATACCCTGGAATTTGTTACAGCTGGTTGTGGGCTATGCACCAAGGACATTGGGAGACACACCCAGGTCCTGTACAAGAACAACACTGCTTTTAACCACCGAGCCAGCGCTACAGTCCAAATAAGGATTTTTTAGCCTATACATGACCTTGAAAATCTACAGCTAGGCACGACGAAATTAAGACTCTTTTGAAGTAACTTTTTTAAAGTAGATGATTTTCTGTTCTAAAACTATCCACATCTAAGGTAAACAAAATTAAGCTACTTAATAGCAGCCATGTCCAATTTATTTTCATTTCTGAAGGAAAAATTTCTTAAACCCATGGTTTTGTCAACAGAATTAAAATTGTTTGCAGGGCTGGAGAGATGGCTCAGTGGTTAAAAGCACTGACTGCTCTTCTGAAGGTCCTGAGTTCAAATCCCAGCAACCACATGGTAGCTCACAACCATCTGTAATGGGATCAGATGCCCTCTTCTGGTGTGTCTGAAGACAGCTATAGTGTACTTAGATATAATAACAAATCTTTAAAATAAATAAATAAAGTAAGATTGTTTGCATAGAGTTTGAACACATTAAATAGACAAGCCTTCACTGGTTTTCCTGCTGCCATAGATTGTGATGGATACAGACTGTGAAATACATTTACAATCTTTTTCTTTTTTAAAGATTTATTTAGTCCCAGCTTTAGGAGGCAGAGGCAGTGTGGATCTCAGTTAGAGGCTTGCCTGGTCTACATATCAAGGTCCAGACCAGCCAAGGCCAACCCTGTCTCAAATGACTGACTGGATAAACAAACAGATACATAAGTCAACCTGGTCTAACATAGTCTCTGTTACCAATAAACACACATAAAGCAGAAACTATTTCAAAGAAGAAAGCTTATAATGCATATTTTCTTTCTTTATTTTATGCATGCGTGCTCCATCTGCACGCACAGCTGCACGCCAGAAGAGGGCATCAATCGGCTCCTAGCTGTAAGGCAATCATGTGGTTGCTGGAAATTGAACTTGGGACCCCTGAAGAGCAGCCGGTGCTCTTACCCTCTGAGCCATCTCTCTAGTCCTATAATGTGTATTTTTCTATCTGGTAAAAATTTTAATTCTCTCTTCCATAATCTAAAATATGTATCTGGTCTAGTCTGTCAGAGATTGAAGTCAAATTATAGAAAAATAAGGCATTTTTGTGATTAGTATTTATCAATCAAAGATGTTTTTACTTGGCTATTTTTAGTGTAGCTATAAAACGTTGAAACAGAAACAGCAGCATTGTATGATCTCTCTCTGTATTCGGAAGCAAGCCATGGGAACAAGATCCCTGTGCAGAAAGAACCACCTCCGTCTGCTCCATCTCTGCCTGGCTGCCACGTTCTAAGGTGACTTTGTTAAGGAAGAGTTGCAGGCTCCTTTCTAAACACAGGAGAGCCGTGGGCCGCAGATGCAGGCCCAGAATGCACTTCACCTACAGCTCACCATCTACCGCGGAGTCATCTCTAACTATGAGAGCAGAAAGTTCACACGGGCCCGGAATGGCTACAATTTTCTTACCGTACTATTTCGTGGAGTCATCAAGGTTCAGACAGAAGAGACATGGAGGGAATAAAACAAAAAGAAAAAGAATCAGATACTTTCATATGATTCTAGTCCATGTCAAACTCACATGCATTTAAGTTTCGGCCACAGCGTTTTTTTGTCTGAAAATATAATAAAGCAGATGGCCCAGTGGGTCAAGGTGCCACCACCAGGCCTAACAGCCCCAGGCTGATTCCAGAGACCCACGTACTCTAAGGAGAGACCTGAATCCCGAGTTGCTCTCTGACCTTCACTAGTGTACTATGACACACAAACCTCACGCTGTTTTTTAAAAGAATCATATGTGATAACAGGTGAAATCAATTTATTCTATGAAAATAAGCTTCATCTTTAGATCTGAGCTGCCTAATAAAATACAACGTGAATAACACTTGGGATGAATATGTAATTAAATTTTTCTGCAAGTCATCTCAAGTTAAGAGCAGAGTACAGGGTGCACATCTTTAATTTTAACACTCAGGATGCTCCAGCAGGAGGAATGTCAGTTAGAGATTATTTAAGGTACAAAGCAAGTTTAAGGCTTGACCTATATAGTGAGACCTGGTGAGAGAATGTGTGTGAGGGATACAAATTCTTAAAGTTATCCTCATATGTAAGCAGCACTGTAATATGAACATGTCATCGCTAAAGTTACCAATTAGCTATTTACATACCTTTGTACTCATTATTTGAAGCCTAGTGTGATTCCACGTCTCATTTTGGACCTGCCACTGTTCAAGGGCAGGCCAGTGTGTCAGCACAGCCTCGGAAACACTGCTGAACTCTAACAGCAATGAACTTTCACTGTCACATAAAGTTAGTCTCCGCAAAGGTCTGTATTTTTCTTACAACTGAAATACCTAAAGTGGCACTAGATCTGCAAAGTCATTTTTGAATCAGTGAATGCATGAAGCAATGATATTTTCCTGAATGCTGAATTTTCCTATCTTTAAAAAATAAATGCAAAACCACTTAATTTAATTTAATTTAATTTAATGAGAGTCCGGGTTTCTTTCTGTAACCCTAGCTGTTCTAGAACTTGCTCTATGGACGAGGCTGGCCTCCAACTCAGAAATTTGCTTTCCTCTGCCTCCTGAGTGCTGGGATTAAAGGTAAGCACCACCACCACCACCACCTGGCTAAAAAAAAAAACATTTTTAAAACAAAAGTTTTGTAGGGCTAGAGGAGAGATCACTTAGTTAAGAGCATCTGCTGCTTTTACAGAGGACCGAGGTTCAGTTCCCAGTACCCATTTGCAGGCTTACAACTGTCTATGACTCCAACTCCAGAGGGTCCTATGCCTTCTTGTGGTCTCATGTGGGCACCTGCATGCAAGTGGCACAAAGATCTCCTTACACAGACTCACGACTATACACATAAACCAAAATCTGAAAAGCGAGGGCTAGAGAGACGCTCAGCTATTCCTCTAGACACCAGAGTCTGTTTGGGCAGCTCATTACTAACTCTCTGTAATCCTAGTTCTAGGTGATCTAATATTCTTCTAGATTCTGCAGGGGTCTCATTACAGACCCATATATAACAAAACCATTTAAAGAGTACAGGATAATGTTCCATGCTTTAGGCATATACACTCTATGTGAGATACACACACACACACACACACACACACACACACACATGTGGGAAATACCATACGTGTGCCTCCTGCCATTATGCAGCAGTGCATGCTCCAAACAGAGGTAAAGGTAAAGCACCATACAGATCACAACTTGACATCTGTGGCATGGTGGCAAGCAGGGCTAGTTCCCTAATATATAACTTAGAGCAGTAATGAAAATCATGTGGAAAATACGCTTGATTTGCCCTTTATTTGATAATCTGCTTTCTTTCAGTTGAAGATGAAAAAGACTGCATTGCTTTCTTGGGTTGGGACTAGCACCCCTGCCAAGAGCTTGAAGGTTCTACTGGTGAAGGAATAAAGCGGGGATGAGGGGCTGACAGCAAGCAGAGGTGCTCAGCGGTGTGCTGGTTGATCCTTCTTTCAGGCCTGGTTCTGTGTGGCCTTGCTGTGGAAAATAACTGTGGCAGGGTGGGGGCGGGGTGTGTTCAGCTCTGGCCATGAAGTAATTTCTCTCCTTGAGGGGCAGCCTCAGTTCCATCATTGGGTGAGCTGTTGGCAAGTCTCATTGTTCCTGGATTTTTGAAAATATCTTAGTTATCCTGATCTTGGTGTCCTCAAACTTCAGAGGGGAAGGAGAAAGATTAGGTCACTTCAGGATAAATCAGCTTTGTATTACCAGTTTTAGACCAACACTCCTTAAATAATTAACGTGTTGCCGAGCTGCGCAGGAATGTGACCTCGGGTTTAAAGTACCAAAGGTGCATGCCAACCTGTGTGTGTATTTATGTGCACACATGTGTAACACAGAAGACAGCCTCGACTGTCATTCCGCTGGTGCTCCCTCCCCATATTGGTTTGTTTCTTTGCATTGGCACGGACATTGCAAAGTAGACTAGGCATACTGGCCAGCAAACCCCGGAAATCTGCCCGTCTCCGCTGCCCCAGTGTTGCAGCTGCAGGGGCCCAGGCCAATCCCCCTTTTTGAGACAGGGTCTCTGTGGTAGTTTGAAATATGCTTGACCCAACGAGTGGCACTACCAGGAAGTGTGGCCTTGTTGGAGGACGTGTGTCACAGTGGGGGTGGGCTTTTAGAGCTTCCTCCTAGCTGCCCGAGGAGCCAGTCTCCTCCCAGTGGCTTTCAGATAAAGACGTAGAGCTCTCTGCTCCTGCAGCACCGTGCTTCTCACCACAGTGACAATGGACTGAACCTCGGAAACTGTAAGCCAGTCCCATTTAAATGTCCTTTACAGGAGTGTCCTTGGCCATGTCTCTTTACAACAATGTAAACCTTAACTAAGACAGTCTCATTGTGTATCCTTGGCTGGTCTGGAATTCAGTGGTTGAATACACCAGGCTAGCTCTGAACTTGAAGAGACCCAGCTGCCTCTGTCTCCGAGTACTGGGTTTCAGGAAGTATGGCTCCCTCCAGGCTGCACGCCAGCACCTTTCAATATTCTGGAGACCGATTTAGTCTTAGTGTTTCTCCTACGGTGACAAGTGATGATCACCATGAACAAAAGCACCATGGGGAGGAATGTGTTTATTTCGAGTCCACATTCAGGCAATGGCCCACCATCCAAGGCGGTCAGAAAGAACCCAAGTAAAGCAGAGCCTGGAGTGAGGGAGGAGCTGCTGATTAGCTTGTTCCCTCTGTCTGCTCAACCAGCTCCCCTTTAGCGCCCAGAACCACCAGCCTACAGGTGGATCTGGCCCTCCCAGTCGGTCACTAATTGAGAAAATGCTGTACAGGCTTGCTAGAGTCTTACAAAGACATTTTCTCAGTTTCTTCCTCTAGCCTCTGTCACGATAAGATAAAAACCAGCCAGCACAAAACTCAGCTATCACCCCAGGTGAATGCTATCCTGCTTTTAATTGCAGGTTACCTGCAATTATGTGGTATCTGTTACAACATTTAGCCTGTTTCAATAGTTGTCTTAGGAACTCCATGTATTTTGGGTAACAGTCCTTTATCAGTCATCTTTTTCAAATACGTTTTTAGGTCTGTGGCTTCTATTTTCTCTCTCACATAGCAGATATTTGTAAATTCTTTCCTGAGACAGGACTCCTCACAGGCGCAGGCTCCTCTGGCATTCTCAAGCGTCTTGCCTCCACACCCTGAGAGCCATTTACAGGCAGGAGCCACGTGTTCAGCTGAACACCTCAGTCTTACTGAAGGCTATCCACCCATTCTTTCTTTCATGGATCATGCCTTTGGAAATTCTAAAAAGTCACTGCAAAACCCAGATTCTTTAGATTTTTTCCCCATACTCTATAGTTTGCACTTCCATGTTTTCATCTATAAATGTAAACTGAGTAATTCTTGTTAAAGACATAGGATATGCCTAAATGTTTTGTTTACCGTGGATGGCCATTTGTTGAGGATTCTTCTTGGTGGGTGTTCAGCTGTCAGTACTTACGTGTGTTTACTTATGACCTGTCTATCCTGTGCCGTTGATCTGTTTGTGCATTCCAGCCCTGGCAGCACAGGCTCGATTGCTGTAACTTTACAGTAACTTGTAAAACTGGATATTGTCAGCCTTCCAGCCTCGTTCTTCCACAGTACTGCACTGGATGCACTGGGCCTTCTGAGCGCCATATATCTATCTTACCAATTTACTCTTATTCCTTTCTTGTGTTGCTGGGCATCAAATTCTATAGTAAGCCTAGAATCCATTTACTGATAGCCACAACTTAGACTTCCTTTGCCGGCACTCTGTCTGGCACTGCACTGGCTCTCTAAGGTGCACTGGGAGGATGGACATCTTGAGAGTACAGTCTTTCTACGCATGGGCATGGGTAGCTACTCCCCACTGATACCTTCGAGAGCTCTCACAGGTTTGTTTGTTTTTTTAAAGATAGCGCTTACATATCATTTTGCTAGATTTTTATCTACATCTAATTCATTTAGGGACAAGTGGTAGAATGCATGCTTAACATGCACAAGGCCCTGGATTCATCCATCAATCTCCAGCCTTTGAATGTGGTCATGTAAATGACATTATAATTTCAAATTGCATTTATTAGTTGAAAGTATGTAGGAAAGCAATTGACCCTAGTCCTTACCAATATCATTTGTTGCATAGACTCTTTGGTCCTTTTGGATTGTCTACAGAGACGATCATATCATCTTTAAGTTTTGCTGCTTTCTTCCAGTATGTATGGCTATTTTTCTTTAAACTGCATTAGTCAGAACTTCTTATATGATGTGAAAAAATAGTATTAGGGAATATCTCTGCATATTCCCTTTAATACACCTATCTTGTAAGCAAATCAACTGCCCATTACCATTCATTCCACACTGAGAACCACAGTGAGCACTACCACTTTAATCAGGAGCTGATTCTATTATTCTGTAAGAAGTTTGGCTCATTAGTGATTGGCTGGTTCAAGGGTTTTCCCTAAACTCATTTCCTATTGTCCAGTGCACCAGGCTGGGTGTGGCAGTGCACACCATTACTCCCAGCATTTGGGAGGCAGAGGCAAGCAGGTCTCTGTGAGTTCAAGGTCAGCCTGATCTAGAAAGCAAGTTCCAGGTCCACTGAGGCTATAGAATGAAATTTGTCTCACCCCTACCCCCCAGCCTCCCCTAAAAAGGTACTCCAAAAGCACCCCAACCCTGCAAGTCTTTCAAAGCCACTCTGTGCACCATGATTCTCTGCATCAATCCTAAGCTGACAGGTCTGCTTTGGCCTCACGAATTGAGTGTTGAAGAGACCTCAGGTTTTCTAATTGGTCTAAATATCAGTTCTCTCGTGTGGCAGGCAAAGTGCGAGGTTAGCCTCAACTCTAATATCCCACGTTTAGGAAGCATTCCTTTTATCTGCTACAACTTTTCATCTGAGTAAATAATATAAACAAAGTTTTCTTGAGAACTCAAAAGTTAAAGTCAACTTAGAACATCTTATTAACTTGAGAATATTCACTGCCAACATCTCACTAAGCTCAGAGCTGTAAGCACGCTGAGTGACGGATGCTAAAGCACTGGACAGCCTGGTTCTACCTAAGGAACATGTGATCCATACGAGTATGTGTGTGTGTGGAGAGAGAGAGAGAGAGAGAGAGAGAGAGAGAGAGAGAGAGAGAGAGAGAATAACGGAGACAGAGAGACAGAGAAAGGAGAGAGGAGAATGTGTGTGTGAGAGAGAGGAGTGTGTGTGTATACACACGTATGTCCATACAGTCACCTCTGCTCTGAATATAAACTTTCTGTCAGTAAGGTACATAAGAAAATAGTTTTTAGAGAGGAAGACTGAAAAGCCAGGTGTGGTGGTGTAGACCCTTATTCCCAGCACTCAGGAGGCAGAGGCAGGCAGATCTTCGTGAATTCAAGCCCAGCCTGGTCTAGTGAGTTCCAGAACAGCCAGAGATATGTGGAGCTCCTGTCTCAAAAAACAAAACAGGGCTGGAGAGATGGCTCAGCAGTTAAGATCACTGACTGCTCTGCCAGAGGTCCTGAGTTCAAATCCCAGCAACCACATGGTGGCTCACAACCATCTGTCATGGGATCCGATGCCCTCTTCTGGAGTGTCTGAAGACAGCTACAGTGTACTCACATACATGAAATAAATAAATCTTTAAAACAAAACACCCAAAACTAAAACTAAGAAAGTGGTTGGAGAGGTGGCTCAGCAGGTAACGGTGCTACGGCTTCTACAAAAGACCTGTTTCCACTGCCAGCACCCACGTTTGCATGCTTGTCCCAGATCTGATGCCTGTTCTGACCTCCACAGGTACATATACTCAGGTACACATGAAACACAGAAAATTAAAAAAACCTGAGGGCTGAGGGTATGACTCTGAGGGCCTTGTAAGGCACAGGACCTGAGTTTGAGACTCAACATTAAACAAGAAAGAAAAGGAAAAAAAAAAAAGAACTATTAAGAAAACAGACCTAGAAATCTAGAAAGTTCTTGCCAAGTGCAGCAGCGTGGTGCTCTGGGGTTGAAGGTGTTGCAGCTAACTTGAGTCCGAGCACGAAGCCAGGTCCCAGGCAAACAGAAGCTCCTCTCAAAGGAAAAGACATACTAATCACGATGGTGAAGGCTGATGACTAACTAAGACAGTTAAGAGAAACCCAAGGCACTAAATATATATGATTAGCTCCAATACTACAGTACACTGGCTGGCCTTGAACTCCAGACATCCTGAGCTTCTGCCTCCCTTGCGCTGGGACTGAAGGCGTGAGCCACCACTGCCAGGCTCAGCAGTGACTATCGAAAAGAAAATTAAAAAGCAGCCCCCCCCCCCACTCATCTAAAAACCACAAGAAAATAAAACTATGCTTGGAGATATCGTAGTCTCTTTCTAAATTTTGTGAGATACTTAAAATAGAATCAGGCACCAGATTATAACCGAAAATGAATTCTGGACAGTGCTGCTTCTTCAATCTCTCCACGTCAAGCCCTCGCGACACACACACACACACCTTGCAAATAAAAAGCCTGTTCTCAGATGCCCTGCGTGGCTGTGACTGGCCAACACCGGTCGTTCCCCTCCCCCTCTCCCAAGCGCCGTCAAACGGAAAAAACCGACCTCGGTGCGGCGAATTCTAACTCCCATTACCCAGCTCCGGGCACATTCCAGCACCGCTCCCGCCAAGTCCCGGGCCGGTGACGATGGGGAGACGAGGAGGGGATGGTAGCACCCAGTGTCCCCACGTCAACCCACACGCAAGGGCATCCTGCCTGCCTGCCCAGGAGCGGTGTTCGCCCGGTCACGAGCCGGAACGGCGTCCCTGCGGTCACACCGCGTCTCCCCTGTCACCTGCCATTCCCTAGGTCGTCCCGTCCGGGAGCGCTGTCCGCTTGGTCACTTGCTGTCCTCCCAGTCTCGGGTGGGAGCGCTGTCCCCCTCGGTCGCCTGCGATCCCCTCGGTCGCCTGCGATCCCCTCGGGCACGGGTGGGAGCTCTGTCCCCTCGGGCGCGGGTGGGAACGGCGTCCCCTCCCGCACAGGTCGGGGCGGGGTCCCCAGTCACACCCCGTCGCGGGGCTGGAGCTCTGTCCCCGGTCCCCTGCCATTCCCTAGGACGCCTTGACCAAGAGCGCTGTCCCCTGAGTCACCCGCCGTCCCCTCGGGCACCGGTAGGAGCGCGTTCCGCCCGTGCGCGGCTCTCCCAACCTTGGCACCGCGCCGCAGGGTTGTCCCACGGCGGGCGGCTCCCCCACGGCCTCCCGGGACGCTCACCTCATGAGATAGTCGCGGAAGTCCTTGCTCCGGACATACTCCGACGCTTTGCGCACTAGCGCTCCAGCCATGGCCGTGCGGTCGGCGGTGAAGCCGCTCCCCAGACAGATGACACCACTGCGGACCCGGCGGAGGCCCTCTGCGCTCTCACCCCCGCGCCCGCCTCACGACACTCCGAGAAGCCTTACGGCCGCTCGGCGCTCCACCAATGAGAATGCGCTAGGCCGCAGCGCGCGTCCGGGATTGGCTGATGTCGTCGACACACCCCCCGCCTGCCCTCGGGGCGGTGCGCGCCTTGGGGCTGCTGTCGTAAAAGGGCTCGGCGGCTAGGAAGGCTGGTGGTTGCTAGGGGCTGCGAGGATGACACTCCTCTGCCGCCGGGCTCTGGGCAAGCTAACGGGATCTCCGCGGGGCGCAGTGGGCAGGTCGGGCTCCTGCCTCCCCCGCGCGGGTCCCTTTGCCCCGCGGGCGACTGCACAGAGGCAGGGAGATCCTGCAAACCAGCTGCGACCGGCTTGGGATGGTGTCACCGTGTGCAGAGGAGGGAGGCAGTTAAAAATAGCTAGGAGCCTCAGTCTCCAGAAGTGTGGCTGCCCACGTGTGGAAAGCACGGGTTGCGTAAGTCCCCGGAGTGTGCTCCCTGCAGGAGCTTTAGCCTGGACACCCGCAGAGGCTCAGAGCCACGCCCCAGATATGGCGCGGGGGGGTGGGGTGGGGTGGGGTGGGGTGGGGTGGGGTGGGTGGGGCGGGGGTGCAGAATGCTGGTGGTAGTGAGAAGGGCCTGGGTACATTTCCTGTAATCACCGCCACCACCACACCCGAGGAAAGGAAATACGCACCTGCCTTCAATTCTCACTTGGAAGATCAGGCAGCCACACCAGAGCGGGCCTCCCGAAGGTACCGGCTGAGGTCCCCGAGTTCATGCAAATGTCAGTCTTTGTTTACCAAAAACAGAATGAAGAGGACGTTCCCCTAATAGGGAAGGGTCTGTAGAGGCCTTGCTGGGTTTGCTGGGGAAGCCCTGGCTGTGTTCCCTTCCCTGCGCTGCCATGAACCAGGCCGGGTGTTGGGAAGTTGAAGGTCACCGCTGAGTCCCCAGGGTGGGGGTTGGGGTGAAGGTTGTTAAACGAATAGTAATCTTCTGTGGTTTTCCGCCTTCTGTGTATAGTCAATATGTGCAGCCTTTCTCAGGTTTAAATTTTGCCGGCTTATTCTAACAACCCTCTGAGAGCTGAGGGGGACTCTCTTCCTTACAAAAGCGAACCTGAAGCTGGGCTTGGTGGCAAACGACTTTGATCCCAGCACTGCAGAAGCAGAGGCAGGAGGATTCGAGTTCAAGGCAAGCCTTGTCTATAAGGATAGTTCTGCAGCCCTGGCAGAGAAACCCTGCCTCAAACAAAATTTAAAAAGACAAACAACAACATCAACAAAAGCACAATTTGGGGATTGTATCTCAACTCAAGGAAAATTGAGTAATTTATATTGCCTCTGGGGAATATGGACTCTGGGATGCACTGGCAGAAACGGATATAGAAAGTTAAACCAAGCACTCAAGGGAATGTATAAATATCAATAATAGGCTTTCCCTTTGACCCAGCAATTCCCTTTCCAGAGCTGACCCTGGAGAGGCTAGTGTGTGCAGCTTGTCGTAATGTGGAAACAATTGTCAAGGAGCTCCAGCTTGTGTGGTGGTGTGTATCAGCAGGTGAGAGAGAGAGGAGAGCTGGTTCAAGGCTAACCTGGGCTACGTAACATCCTGTCTTAAGTAACTGTAAATTAGTAATAAATCAGGCCTGGTAGTGTACACTCCTAGTCCTAACAGGTGGGAGGCAGAGGCAGGAAGACCTCTGAGTTCTGAGGCCCATCTGGTTTAGATAGTGAGTAGCCAAGAAAACAAGTTATTTATGTTCTGGTGCTAAGTAATTATCGAATTTATTTGCAGGGGAAAATGTGTGGACTGTTGTGTAAAATGATACCCATTTGTGCTCAGGGATGACTTCGTGTGCAAAGATATTGGGACAGCCTTGTCAGTGGCTACCCCTAAGTGTAATGGAAGGGGCATGAGATGGAGAAAAGTAATTTTCTTTTCTTACTGTGTAGCCCTGGCTGGCCTGGAACTTGTGACAAGCCTCCTGTCCATCCTCTGTTAAAAGGACGTTTCATTGTAATCTGGGCATGGTGTGAACCCCTCTAATCCCAGAACTCAGGAGGCAGATCTCTGAGCTTGAGGCCAGCCTGGTCTACCCAATGCATTCTAGGACATCATTGTGAGGCTCTATCAGTCAGTCAATCAGCCAATCAATCAATCATTCAATCAATCAATGTTTCAATGTATGGATAGAATAATGCTTCTGAGCGTTTTCTAGATTTAGAAACATTTGAGAGACTAGGGTGCAAGGAAATCAGTCCACACTGGGCCAGGTACAGCCGTGAAATTCTAGGAAGCTTTATGTCTGATACACACCGTGGCCAAAAGAAAGTTCTGCAGGAGCCTGTGCCCACACATGCCAATACCCTGGTTAAAGTGTAAGTGAAGCCGGGCGTGGTGGCGCACGCCTGTAATCCCAGCACTTGATAGGCAGAGGCAGGCGGATTTCTGAGTTCGAGGCCAGCCTGGTCTACAGAGTGAGTTCCAGGACAGCCAGGGCTACACAGAGAAACCCTGTCTCGAAAAA
>BDUI01000085.1:61962-91145 GCA_002335545.1 Apodemus speciosus
GGGTGGAAAGAGACGCTCCAGAGCCACGTGGGTTGCCTCCCTGTGACCTACTGACCCTAGACGGCCCCAGACAGTCCAAAACTGACAAAGGCTATCCCCACTGCGGCTGGCTGCTTGCCAAAGTCAGACAGTGAAGCCCAGTTGCTGAAGACCCACACACTTTGGTCGGCAGACTTGGAGCTGTAAAGTGTTCCCTGTCTGCTGAGTAGCTTTGGGAGTGCTGGACGGTATCCTGAGGACAGCTGGGGAGCGTTCCGGTCCGAAGTTCTACTCAGCTGCGGACCCCGCATGCTACACCGTGAAAGTGTCAGGCAAGGCATGGCAGGTAATACATGGCATGAATTCTCATGGGCACAACCAGCTTTCTGGTCGGTCTTCAGGATCGCCTCTCAGGGGACTTCATGCCTGTGCTGTAAGCTCACACAAAAAACACATGGCCGGGAGTCAGAGTGTGCTGGGTCGCTTTATGTCAACCTGACACAAGCTAAAGTCTGAGAAGGGAAGCTGCATTGAGAAAATGCCTCCTTTAGATTGAGCTGTAGGCACGCCCGCAGGGCATCTTCTTAAGTAGTTATTGATGGTGGGTCACTATGGGCAGCGCTGTCCCTAGGCTTGCTGTCTGGGTTCTGTAAGAAAGTGGGCCGAGCAAGCCATGGAGAGCAAGCCAGTAAGCAGCACCCCTCCATGGCCTCTGCGTCAGCTCCTGCCTCCAGATTCCTCATAGAAATTATTTAATCTCATCCAGGGGCTTCTACCCTGCCTCTGCTCATTCAGTTCTTGGAATGATTCCACTCAACGTTTATTATTATAATAAGCCTTAATCAGCACCAGAGCTGGGCAGATAGCTACCCTCTGAGCTATTAGAATCTAATTCACTGTGTTTCATCTCGGCCGCTCTTAACCTCCAATTGGCCAACCCTTCTTTTATGATTCACCTAACTCATGGTGTCTTCCTTCTCTCCTTCTCCTCAGACCCAAGGCAGGAACTCCGGGCCCTGCCTATCTCAATTCTGCGCAGCTATAGGGTATAGGCATTTTTATTCACCAAGCAGGGATAGCTTGGGGGCCAAGGTCACTTGGGTCTACACGGGAATTCTCTCATCCTTGTGAGCAGCCAGGCCGTGGAGGTCAGTATTTAGCCTTAGAGTGCATAGCGAAAGAGCGGCCCTCATCAGCTCCTGCCCTGTCTGAGTTCCTGTCTGACTTCTTTCGGTGACGAACAGCGATGTGGAAGTGTAAGCCAAATAAACCGTTTTCTTTACAACCTGTCCTGGTGTTTCCTCACAGTTGTGTCTGCCTGCGAGACAGCATCACTAGTGGGCCTGCAGGCTGATGCTTCATTGCCTCTGGGGAGGATGGGGTGAAGAGGGTCACGGAGCCTCGCCGGAGACTCCACTGCTCCCTCCTGTATCTCGCAGGCATTTGTGCGCCATTCTCCCTGAACTGGACTTGTTTGTTCTCCAGGCCTCGGGATGGGCTAGACTGTACAGGCTGGAGAAGGGTTGAGTGAAGGAGGACCCCATCTCTGCCACTGTGGGGCAGCCATCATCCACCGACTCCGTTCTGGGGTCTGTCTCCCACACTCACCCCTGCTTCCTAAGGCCAACACACTCATCCGTTCCCCAGGTTGGACTTCAGTGGAATTATACTTGTATTGTCTTTGTGGCCTCATAAGGAGAAGTAGACCTAGTTTATGTCTCCCCAGGGAAGCAATTCTAAAACACCAGCACTGACCTAACTTCCTTCTAACTAGGTCTCACCCCTTAAAGAGTCTACTCACCCTGTAGCAGAAAGTTGGGGTCCAAGCTCTGGACACGGGGACCTCTGGGACCTTTTTCCTGGTCCATGGGTAGGATTGGACCAATTAACATGAAAGAATAGAAGACAAGCGCTTAGTGACTTTAAGGACAGAAGACACCTCTGAGAGTGGATATTGTTGACAGGCTTTGATAAGGCCACACCCATTTTCCCTACCCTGTGGAAGAACATGGACACCCAGTATTGCAAGCCTGTTATTGGACTGGTCAGTCAATGCCAAAAGTCCCCCACTAAAACTAGACCATGGCACAGAGCAGGCCTCTCGTCCCAGCCCCCGAGTCTGCTTTAGTCCCTGCACAGACACAGCCCATGGCCCCTGGAACTCGGGCAGGAAGGGGAGCTTCCTGATCTCAGGGTAAACTGTAAGTAGGAAGCCCGCTTGCATGTTAGTGTAGCTTTCGGACTCGGTGAACCGAGGGCCCGAGAGCAGTCTGCGTCCGAAGCCTGCAGGCTGGGGTTGGTGAGCCTGTCCTGACCACTTGAGCTTTCTGGGTTGGGGCACCCCGGAGTGCTCAGAGTTGCCCGCAGGTGGAAGTCATTAAGTCCTGCAGGGCCTCCCTCTCCTATAAAATGGACACAGTAACTCTTATGTTAGACGCTATGGGTTATTGAGTTCTTAAGAGAATGCGTAGGGATAGTATCCGTGACAACTGGGAAAAAATCAGTGATGGAACTTGTGCTTACTGTGCAGTGGGACCCAGTCTGGTTCCCAGAGAGAAAGAAATGAGGGCTTGGTGTTGTCATAGATGCCACAGCACCCCACCCCGCCCCCTCCCTGCGCCCCTTCCGTCCTCTTTAAGAAACCTCAGGCCACTCTACCTGCTGTCCTTCTCTGGTTAATAAGCTGGGTCGCAGCTCTCAGACGCTGCATGCCTTCGAGGTCCTTTTCCAGGGCAAAGGGCTACAGATGATTGGTGATTTTGACCTTGTGGAGGGTCAGGACCCTGGCTACTCCTGCCGTTTGTCCTGGTCTGAGGTATGCCTCTCTTGCACAATTTCCTGTTTCCATGCAGGTGACAAACAAGTTCCAGGAAGCCTGACCAACAGCAAAGTGGCAGGTCTCTGCTTACAGAGCTTCCACGAGGAAGCAGAGCCCCTGGTCACAGCCAGCAGGAGCAGGGTCTGTGGCTGTCAAGACATGCCCCACACCCACCCTGCTCGCCAAACTGACTGGAATTCTACCAGGAGCAACAGAGCCAGCAGGAAGCCATCTTTCAGGGGTTCCCAACCACCACACACAGGAGAATGTGAATTTTGAAAAGAACATTTGCAACAGATGTTGAAGCACTGGCATAAAATTCTGTGAATTCCTGGTCCTCAAAGGGAAGAATAACAAGACGGGAGGATGGGGGACAGTGTTTCCCGGTCATCTGTCTGCTAAGGATCCACATCTAAAGTGCACGAGGAGCTCAGGATTCCCAATAAAATGGCGGCCTGTTAAATAACAAGCAGAGGGTACAGGAAGACCCTTCTCCAAAGCAATGCCAACCAGCAAGGCGATGTGACTGCCCGCGACACCAGGGAGCTGAGACCCCAGCACACGAGAGCCCCCTCACAGTCAGCACTGAAGTGTATTTCCTTCCTGTCCTGTATTTTACATCTACGATTCAGTTCAGATGCTAAATCTTAGCTGACAAAACTTGATCTGTATTTGAATTTCATAAGATGTCACCTTCAGGAAACAGCCACATAAGTCAAACTGAAAAGTTTTCCGAAGCCGAACCTAGCCATAAAAGCATCAGGTGCTAGCATATTAACAAAGTGGGTTCGTCATCTTCAGGAGAATTGATTTGCTTTGAAGCAAGCGTGACAGTTTTAAAATGACAGCACTTCAGGTCAATTCTTACCTTCTCTCCCCTCCTATCTCTCCCTCTCCCTTTCTTTCTCCCCCTCCCCCTCTCCCTCTTCCCCTCTCCCTCTTCCCCTGCCCCTCTCCCTCTCTCCCTCCCCTCTCCCCCTCCCCTTCCCCTCCCCTTCCCGCTCTCCCTCTCTCTTCCTCCTCCTCCTGCTCTCCCTCCCCACAGGGTTTCACTTCTCACCATATAGCCCAGGCTGGCCTGGACCCCATGATCCCTGGGCCCGCTTCCCCAGAGCCGGGATCACAGGCCTGAACCGTCACATCTCAGGTGGTTCGTCCACTCTCACGGCATCTCAGTTGCAGTCACATGAAACCCGTGGATTATTACCCAGCTGAAGACCAGGAGTAGTTTTCGCATCTAACGTGCATAGAATTGTCTACCACAGTTAGAACCTGTGCTCATGCTAAGGTGTGTGATGCTGGCGTATGTCCCAGCAGTCTTAGTGGCAAAGGCATCCTCAGAGCTAACTTGGTTCTAAATGAGCTTTCTCCAGACACCCTGCACCTCATGTTCAGTCTTTCTTGTGTTTGGGGATTTGGTAAGCAAATGTCGCTGCCATTGTCACCTTTGATTTCTTATATTTGTCAAACATTTTATTGCAGAAATTCTAGAATTTCTAAATCCTTAGGAAGCTCTGCTGAGACTGTAACAGGGCCCCGGACCTCAGCGCAGTGGAGTCGGCAATGAAAACACCAATCGGGCCATAGAACGCAGCACACTGATAGCACCTACCAAAATGAGCACAAAGACCTAATCCGTCAGAGTCCATGGTTCTGGGAACGTGTCTGCCTCGCCCTTTGGCTTCTGTAGTGCCACTTCTGGAAACTGTTCTTGTTAGCCAGAATGTGGTTTTGTGCTTAAAAACTCGCCCTGAGAAAGGCTGGGTGCTACACTGGGACCCGAACACCCAGTGTTGTTGCTGGCTAATAAAGACATTCTATTGGCTTAAGCTCACAGCCCAAAGGTCGTCTCTGGTGACCCACATCAAAACTCTTTAACTGGCACAGTGGCCACATTTCCCCCTTGGTTCCCAGCACAGTCCGCATCGGCCCCAGAGAGACTACTCCTTTAGTCCTTCAGTGTGAACCCTCACTGGCGGGTTTCACGGGAGTCCGGGCTGTCGATACAGCAGGACACCTCTGTTGGGACAGAATCAGTCTGTCCATCTGTAGCTGACATGCTGGAAGGTCCCGATGACTGTGTTCTGTTGGGCCGTCTTCAGCAAGGTTTCTCTCCATGCCAGAGACCCAGCATACACCTGGGCTGTGCTAGCCCCGAGTCTCCATTATCCGAGTCAGTCAGACTTAAGTGGTGTAGCTTAGGTGTTTGGGTTGTTGATGCTCTAAGCCATATGCAAAGGAACCTACCCAAAGGCCAGCGCCAAGAGGCTGTAGAGGCTAGGTTCCCTCCCCTGCCCGCTGTCTCCTTAGCCAGAGGCTGAAGCCTCTGCCCTGCAGGGGACCAGTCCGGCTCCCAGCGCTGCTGCTCCTGTCTCCTATTGCCAATGCAGGGATTCTAGGCATGCTCCATCACACTTGGAATTCTCTGGGAATATTTTCTTATCATAGTGATTGTATCTTCCTCTCCTTGCTCAGACTTGCCTTAGTTGAAGCCTTTTTGCAGTGTTCAAGACTGCGCACTGCGCCTGCACAACTTTAGCAGGAAGCCATGGGCCTCTGTGGGTTCTGAGGACTCAGCCTCGGTGGGACGGTTTTCTAAGGGTAACAAGAGGTTTTCTAAGGGTAACAAGATCAAGGAAGCCTACATTTGCCCGCTGGGCTCAGTCAGTAGAATAGCTGACCTGGCCCGCCGCCCCCGTGCCTGGAAGCTGAGCCCGGAGGAGCGCCTCGCCCACCATCCACAGTGAACCATGCACAAGGGAGTGTGGCGGTCTTAGCCTGTTCTCACCCAGAAAACAGGTCGAAGTCTGACTGAGTTAGCTTTGCTTACCCAACTTCAAAGACACTTCCACGTGGACAGACGGCAGCCCTGCCGACCAGAGCGGCTTATCTGCAAGCTAATATTTGCTGTGCGGGCATCAGTTGTCCAGTGGGGAAGCCGCAAGACAGCAGCCGCATTCCAGCTCTGAGAAAGCTACGTGATTCTGTGTCACAGCCCACCTCCCCAAAGCACCAGAGACAGGATTTCATCCCCACAAGGCTTAGGATGCGCCTTTAACCTGAGATACCAGCCCAAGCACACACGTTGGCCAGCCACATGGCTGACGTCATGACCCTAGGTTTCCCAGGGACTCTGTGGAGATTGAGACAGGAGCAGAAGGCAGGGGAGTCTTTCCTAACGCGGTAACTTCGGATCAGACCTGTGTATAGCGGGTCCTTGTTTGATTTTTTCATCTCCCCCCGCCCCCACATTCACTTTCAATTCCCCGTTGGCCCATAAGTGTCACCAGACACCAAAGACTGGTGCCAGGTGGTGGTTGCACCAACACCTAGATAAGGGTTCTGCAGTCTTCACACCTCAAACAGAAACTGGAGACGCTGAAGGGGAAGGGGTGTGTCCGCATTGGGCTCTGCTGTATTCCCAGAGGAGGAATGACCTAACAGGGATTCACTCATGGGAGGTAGACAGGACAGTCTTCTTTGCTTCTTTGAGAACATGAGGCTCAAACCTTGAGAGATTGTGCTCAGAGGCTGGGGCGAGTGATGTCAAGTAGCCAGCAGAGCCATGTGGCCACAGGGCCAGGCCTGTCACCACCAGGAGGGACGTGCTAAGAGGGCTCCAGCCAGGGACGCAGGCGGAGCAGGCACAGAAGAAGCTGGCGGGTGCTCTGGTACCTGCAGGACAGAGGTGCTGCAGGTAGCTCTTTGGATCTAGGTCCCAGAGGCTACAATCAACCCCAAAGGTGTCAGATAAACGCCATGTTCCCTTGAGCAAGTAAAATAAAACTCATGGTATAGACCCATTGTACTTGGTGCCATTACAAAAAGGCCATTTTCCTACAGATCTATATTGTAGGTTATGTAGATTCTCCCCATGGCTCCCGTCCCTCTCCCCTTTCTCTCTTTGAAAACTAGCTTCTGGATTTGCCCCAGGTCCCTCACGGCTGACTCTGAAAGCACAGTGGTTGTGTTTTTAGACCTGGCCTGACAGCTCCCACAACACAGGCAGCAGGTACACTTGGATGAGCCCAGCAGGGGTGCCTCGTGGCCTGGGAGTGGATATCTCGTCTTCCGGCTGGCCACATCCCCAAGCACAGCTACCTCGTGTGAGAAACAGCCCTGTGCCGCGGAGAACCTGCACACAGGGCTTTCCCTGAGGCCTCAGGAGATGAGGGCACTCTCTGACAAGGAAGCCTGATGGGTAGCCACCTGGGCACAGTGCACATCCCAAGGTGCTGGCCTATGGGCTCCTGGGCGCCTCTACAGCGGAAATGGGTCGAGGGCTCTCCCTGGACCGCCTTGCCTGGGAATAAATTACTATCAGAGGCATCTACAACGCCATGCACAGGAAACGGAAACTCACAAGGAAAGGTTCCGCTATCTTAGGGATCTGGACTTTCCCCAAAGGCCGAGACATACTAAAGGCTTTTAGTCCTTAGCTTGGAGCTGTGGAGACTTTAGGAAGTGGGGTAGAGATGGGAGATTGTTGGAGGGACGCCCTGGCAGAGGGATATGAGATTCACAGTCTTTCTTTCTCTCCTGTTCTAACTATGAGCTTCCTGTGCCACACAGACCTGCTGTGATGTGCCATCATGTGCCATGCTCAGAGCATCGGGACCAATCAGCTATAGACTAGGTCCTCTACAACGAAACCTTTCCAGGTTGGGGGGGTTTGTTTATTTGTTTTGATTTGTTTTAGTTTGGTTTTTGTCTTTGTGTTTCTATTCCTGCACAAAATACCATGACCAAGAAGGAAAGGATTTATTCCGCTTACACTTCCACACTGCTGTTCATCACCAAAGGAGATCAGGACTGGAACTCAAGCAGGTCAGGAAGCAGGAGCTGATGCAGAGACCATGGAGGGATGTTTCTTACTGGCTTGCTTACCCTGGCTTGCTCAGCCTGCTCTCTTATAGAACCCAAGACCACCAGCCCAGGGATGGCACCACCCACAAGGGGCCCTCCCCCCTTGATCACTAATTGAGAAAATGCCTTCCAGCTGGATCTCATGGAGGCATTTTCTCACCTGAAGCTCCTTTTCCTGTGATAACTCCAGCCTGTGTCAAGTTGACACACAAAACCAGCCAGTACAGTTTTAGTTTGATTTTTTTCCTTTTTTAAAAAGATTTATTTATTATTATTATATGTGAGTACACTGTTGCTGTCTTCAGACTCTCCAGAAGAAGGCTTCAGCTCTAGTTACAGATGGTTGTGAGCCACCATGTGGTTGTCAGGATTTGAACTCAGGACCTTCAGAAGAGCAGACAGTGCTCTTAACTGCTGAGCCATTTCTCCCACCCTAGTTTGGTTTTTCAAGAAAGGGTTTCTTGGTATATCTCTGGCTGTCCTAGAATGTGCTCTGTAGACCAGGCTAGCCTCGAACTTATGGAGATCTGCCTGCCTCTGCTGGGACTAAAGGCATATGCCACCGCTGCCTGGCATTTCCTGTTTGACTATAACGATTTCTGTTATTTTGTCACAGTCACAGAAAGCTAACACAACTTCCAAACAGGTCACATGACAGATAGTGAACAAAGGGCAAGACACTGGGTGGGCTGGGAATCCCAAGAGGCCCTGGGACCTGCTTGGGGGAGAGGAGTGTGGATGGCAGCCATTTGAGAGATTTCTAGTGCTGTTACGACAAACCCCCATGAGCAGACGGCTTAAATAGACACACTTCTCACTGCCAGGGAGGCGGGAAGCCTACGGTCAGGATGTCAGCTGGAATGTGGCTTACTTCCGTCACACCCAGGGAAAACAAGGGGGGACGGCTTCTGGTGGCTCACGGTTCGGTCTGTCAGGGCAGGGAAGGCAATGTAGAGGGGCTCATTCGTAGAGACAGGAGAACAGAGTGAGGTGGCTCACATCACTGAAGTCCTGCCTCGTGTCACCTGCTTTAGCCAGACAGACCCCACTTCCTAAAGGCTTCCGGCCCTTTAGGAGCAGCAGTGACAGCTGGCAACAAAGCAGGAGGCTGTGAAGGAAGCTTCGGAGTCAAACTGGTAAGAAGAGCAGGGTCGGTCCTCCAAGGCCCTTTCCGCTGACTTCCAAATGGTGCCTTTCACGCAGCATTGCCCTCTGTATAAGCTGTGTCGGCATCCAAACTTCCTACATACAATCTAAGCACTTATTTATGTGTGTGTGTGTATGTGCACTTGTGTGTGCAGGCGTGGACGCCTATAAGCATGCGTAGAAGCCAGAGAAGGACACAGAGTGTCCCCTGTATCCTCCTGCTTAGGTCCAGGAGACAGGCTCTCTCCCCGTACCCAGGTCTGTCATTCTCCGCTTGACGGGATAACAAACCGCAGGAATTCTCCTGCCTCTGCTGGAGCTGGGGTTACAGGTACGCACTGAACTTAGTACTTAGTACTTAGCTTAGTCCTGTGAGCGTGGATCCAAACCCAATCCTTACTATTGTTAATGATATTATTGTTATTATTGTAAATACTATTGTTAACAATCATAATTATTATTGTTAGTATGCTTTTACCCACGAGTCAGCTCCTCAGATTCCCCATATCTTCCCTTTTGATAAAGACACTGGCTATGTTTGGTTATGGCTGATGTGTTTTATAAAGCCAAGGATGTGTTTCATACAGTGTGGTATGGTGTGGTGGGAGGGAGTGCCTCAGGGTACCCACGCTGAGCACGCCCCCCCCCGCCCCACCCTCCGAGGCACCAGCCATAGGGCGATGGGCACAGTATAGAATAGAGTTTATTCGGGGGCATGGGGAGGGGAGTTGAGACGGGAGGAGAGGCAGAGAAAGAGAGGGGACAAAGGAGAGAGAGAGAGAGAGGAGAAGGAGGGAGGGAGGGAGACATACAGATAGACAGACAGAAGAGGCCGGCCAGGAACACAAGAAAAGGGGCAGAGAGTCAGAGAGAGAAGAAGAGGACAAACAGTCCCTTTTACAGCAAGCCAGGCCTACCTGGCTGTGGCTAGGTAATTGTTGGGCCGAGTGAAGAAGGAATGCCAGCAGGGCCACCCCCAAACGGCCTCATCTTGACTGGATGGTCTCAGTGAGGACCCCCACATCCCAGTAGAGTCCCAGGGGTCAGGATTCTAGTAGGAGATGATTTGGAAGGAGGTGGGGACACGGCCACATCTTCAACAGTAGTTACCTAGAGTTTCTCTTGGATCTGCTCCTGAGCAAGTCCCCTCCTCCCCGCTCACCCCCCACTCGCACCCCCCCCCCAGGCATCTAGCAAGTGCCGACCATGACCAGCTTGCCCGTCACAGTCACAGTTTTCAGGTGACTAAACTAGAAGATCGAAGTCACCAGAACCATTTGGAGAGGCCGCTGAGCCCGTGGCTCCTGCTAGGAACCGTGTGCACTCCGCAGTTGATGAGGAGAGGCTGTGCTATGTCGGGAAACTGCGGCTTGCTGCTGTCATTAGTGCTGTGGGGTAAGTGGAGGCATGGGACAATGAGGGTGTCCAGAGGCTACCAGACAGACTTAGTGGTGCCTGACCAACAGGCTTTTACCGCTGTGCATATTCGAAGGATGGGGCCAACACAGGACTTTCTCCAAGGACCCATCCCCCCCCCCCCCCCCCCCCCCCTGAACTGTTCTGAGAAGCCCGGACTGAAGCGGGCAGTAGCCGCACTCGGGGATGCCATCTGCTTACACTGGAGAGAGACGCTGGTTCTGTCAGAGCGCTGGAGCAGATATGACCACTGAGACCCCGCTGGTGGGAACTGAGTGGTTCACAGAGTGCAGAGTCCTGTAAGCGGAGCCTCAGATGACATTGGTTCTTCACAGCCACATGCCCCGTCCCCTCCCCGGGGCCCGATTTCCTGCTCTCTGAAAGTTTTACAAGCTACCTGTACCCTTTCATTGTTCCTCTTCTGGGAACTTGCTGGAGCCATTCCCGACCTGTAAATCCTGAACTAGAAGATTGGGTAGAGCGTGACACCGCCCCTGGTGGGTGGGAACAGAACTGTTACCATCCGTGCGGTCTCCAGCAGTGGCCGCAAACCTAAGGCGAGGAAGCATTTGGAATGTGGCTTGGGCCGTCACGAGAGTAAAACTGGAATTGCGTTTCAGTATTTTAGACGTCATCATCCACAGGCGGCACACGGCGCCGTGTGGGCTGCCAAACATGAGCGCCGAGGCACAGAGTCACCGTGGACAGCCTTGGCGGGGACTGGTCAAGGTCGTGGGTAGACCAGCAGCAGCCTGGCCCCTCCTCCAGGGTGAGAGCTGCGGAGGGCTGGGCGGAGCCTTCTTAGTGGAGTGCTGAGCTGGTTATGGGGTAAGTTTGAGGAGACCCAGGCGAGGCTGCTGACAGCACACATGGGCAGGGGCTACGCTAAGGTGGAGGGACGACCCGGGTCAGAGTTACCAGGACACCTTAAGGCGAATGAGGTTTTCCCATGAAGCAAGATGTCTTGACCCACAACAGGGTGCCCCTGCTATGTTGAGTACAGGGCCATTCTTGTTATGGACCAACGGTACCCAAGAAAGGAAATGGAAATCTGTTCAAGGATTGATTGATTGTGGATGCCAATCGGAGTGTTCTTGACTTATTGTTTTTTGTTTAAAAAGCAAACAAAAAGAGGAGAAGGGTATCTCAGGACTGACAGGCACTACTGTGTCTTGGTGGTTGAGGTCCAAAAAGGCAGGCGAGCAGAATCCAAAATCTTTTCAATCTCTCCAAAGAAGATGGTGTTCGGGGGCTGGAGAGATGGCTCAGGGGTTAAGAGCGCCGGCTGCTCTTCCAGAGGACCTGGCCTCAATTCCCAGCACTGGCGTGGCAGCTCACGCTTGGCTGTAACTCCAGTCCCAGGGGATCGACACCCTCACATACGCAGACAAAATGCCAATGCATATAAGATGAAAACACTATTTTTAAAAAGAGAAGACGATGCCTGAAAATATGTTATCAGAAAGCTCTCAAACCAAGAAGGGGAGGAACCCAGGACCAAAGCACCCACGAGTGAGTGTCTCGTGACTCCGCATGTCCTATGACACAGATGTCCTATGACACAGATGTCCTACGACACAGGCGCCAGCCTATCGATCTGGAGAAACAATGCACTAAGGGGACATGGGTATGCTAAACTTTTGGCCAAGACACTGAGGGAAACCAAAGAGAACGCTATGAACAGATTGCTAAGAGACGCCGTCTGTCTTCATTCAGAGCTTCTGCTTCTGAGTCCAGTCAACGTCAGGACTTTAGGAGTAACAAGGAGCCGGAGAGGTGGCTCTGCAGTCCAGAGCACTGACGGCTCTTCCAGAGGACCCGAGTCACAGCCATCTGTAATGGAATCCGACGCCCTCTTCTGGCGTGTCTGAAGAGAGCGCCGGTGTACCCATACAGAGACAATATATACATTATATACATAAATCTTTTTTTAAAGAAAAAAAAAGCCTGGCTGTGGTGGTGCACAAAAAGAAACACTGTCTCAAAACACAAAAAGAGTAGCAAATAAATGATCAGACCTTGGTGGGGGTAGTGTTGAGACCAGGGAGGGGAGATCTGGGGTGGGGAGGGGGGGAGTACTGAGATCAGAGAGGGGAGATGACTCAGCAGTTAAAATGCCCTCCAGCAAGCCTAGTGACCTGGTGTGATCCTTGGAACCCACGAGAAACTCTGTCTGTGGTAGCACCTATTTGAAATCCTGGCAAGCGTACCAAGGTGGAAGGCGGAGACAGGAGAATCCGCCAGAATCACATACGCTGAATGCAGCAGAAACAAGATAGATCCTGCCTCAAAAACAAGGCTGAAGAAGAATTGGCTGACCTTGACACAAGCATTCACACGTGCACACGTGTACACACACACACACACACACTTAAACATACTCTTGTTTGTTTTAAAAAGTAAACGTATTTATTACAGGGCTTGGCAAATGCCTCTGATCCAGTTCTCAGGAGGCCAAGGCAGAAGTTCAAGGCAAGCCTGTGTTAGCCAGTGAAGAAGACCCTATTTCAACAACAATAACAAAAAACAAACAAACAAGAAACAAAACAGCTCTCCTCCCAAACTTCCCTGAAGTCGTGACATTTACAATTCTCAGGTTCTCCCAGTATGTGCCACCAGAGCACAGACTCCACGTTCTGCTAAGAGCTCAGGGCCGGCAGTCGCCTGTCCGGGCTGTAGACGGAACCAGAAGCAAACGCTGGCTGGCAGTGTCCCCTGGGGGCTCTGTTTGGCACAGTGCCCTTCTTCCTAGAGCTATCAAAGGCTCCGGAAGGCTATAAATACCAGCAGGTCTGAGCAGGCAAGCCCTGCTCTGTGGACGTGGACTGACCGTCCTCTAGTGGCCGATTGTAAAATTGCAAACATACAGAGAATGAGATCCACCAGACAAAGACAGCCAAGAAGGCCACTTCATACTCCTGAAAACATCAAAGCCCCACTTAGAACACGTATGGCGACGGGTCAGGGACAGGGGAGCACGGCTGGGGGACATCCCACTCCACGGCTCTCCTGTCTACATGGGGGGTCCCGCCCCCAGACTGAGTTCTAATTACCCTTCCCACGACCAGAAAGCCTCCCGGTTCCTTCTACTGAAATGGGGGGGGGGGGGAGGAGGGAAGGGAATGGAAGGGAGGGAAGGAGGGAAGGAGGAAAGGGAGACCGACAGACTGAGACAGACAGACAGAGACAGACAAGGAGATACACACACACACACACACACACACACACACACACACACACCGTGGGCTAACAGCTGTACCATTATAGATCTTGTTGGCCCCCCTCTGTATTCCAGAATTCAGGCCACCCCAGATTCTATGAAAGTCAACTGCACAGGTACATGCATCGTGCTATGAAGGTCAACTGCACAGGTACATGCATCGTGCACCTGCGCTGTCTGAGGTGGAGCCTTATACTCCTGTGAGTAAAACTCCCGTGAGTTTCTGCAGGAAACATGAACACGTGTGTCCCTAGGATGACCAAGGACAGAGACCACCAGCTGCTTTGCCTCAAGGTCAAGCCTGCCGCTCTAAGGTAAATTCTGCTGGGAAACTATCCTAAGCTATTAAAGTTGTTGGAAGTGGACTCTTGTCCCTATCACCCGTCCTGACCCAGGCTGTCCGGGAAGGGAAGCCCGGCAAGCAGCCAAGGGCGTGGAAGACATTGAGTTCTTGAGACCATCTAGGAGACGGGCCATTTCCAGCAGGGTTTACCATGCTATAAAAATGCCCACAGAGGGGCTGGAGAGATAGCACAGCGGTTAAGAGCATCGACTGCTCTTCCAGAGGTCCTGAGTTCAATTCCCCAACAACCACATGGTGGCTCTCAGCCATGTGTAATGGGATCTGATGCCCTGTTCTGCCTGTTCTGGTGTGTCTGAAGACAGCTACAGTGTACTAATATACATAAAATAAATAAATCTTTAAAAAAATGCCCGCAGAGGGGACAAGAAGCAGAGTGCTCATCCACAGAGAGAGCACTCAAGTGGAGCACCAGCCAACTGCCTCAGCTTCTCAGGTGGTTTCTGCTGGTGCCTATAAGTTTCTTTCTTTCTTTCTTCCTTCCTTCCTTCCTTCCTTCCTTCCTTCCTTCCTTTCTTTCTTTCTTTCTTTCTTTCTTTCTTTCTTTCTTTCTTTTTGAGACAGGGTTTCTCTGTATAGCCCTGGCTGTCCTGGAACTCACTCTATAGACCAGGCTGGCCTCAAACTCAGTTATCTGCCTGCCTCCGTAATCCCAGAGTGCTGGGATTACAGGCGTGTGCCACCACTGCCCGACTGCCTGTAAGTTTCTGATTCGATGATGTCACCTGTTTTCTCTCAGTTTCTGTCCTCTGGTTGACTGTGCTGAGTGTCATTAGCGCCCCATTTGACGATGTCTTCCCATCTATCTGTTGCTTCTCTCTGTTGGCTGTTGAGAGGCAGAGAAGGCACATGTGAGGGTCGATGAGGCACATACTCAGCCTGAGTTGGGGCCGTCCGGGGGGATGTTGAGGAGAGGGTATTCGTGTGCATCATTGCATGAAGACCCACCTCACAGAGCAGCTCAAATCTCCAGGCTGTTCCTTGTCCTGGCTCCAGGTCCCAGTGGACCCCTGAAGCATTTCCCATCATCCTCTTGGATGCCCCACCCCGCAGTCCCGTGGGAGGGAATTCTCCACCAATTTTGTGAGTTGGTGTGACTTTGATCACATGTCTGAGTCATTTTGTAAACCCGAGACAATAAAGCTCATGGAAAAGGGAAGCGGAGATGAACTGCCCTTCAGGAGATTTCTTTTATTAGGGGAGTTTTAGGCTCATGGCACTGTGAACAGCTCAAAGGCGGACCTCAAGGCAGAGAGCCTTCAAATCCCTTTAGTTCTGGGTTATTACAGGAGGATCACCGGTTCCGATCCTAAAGGGGGTTCGAAGACCCGTCAGCATCCGGAAACAAGGGGGCTCACCTGCTTTTATGGGATCTGTTCTGCTACAGAGGATACGATCTGTACCACAGGACCGAGCCTACATGCTTGACGTCAGGAAGCCACCGGTAAGGACTGATATGAGTCGGGACTGACTAGTGTTTGAGCAGTTGGGAGGGAGGCCCAAGGAAGGGAGATGAAGAGACTTCGATGGTGTGTAGAGCTGCAAGGTCTACTCACTGGGTCGTGTGCCTTGAGTTTTGGGCGAGAGAGCTGGAGCTAAGAGAACCTGTGAGCTAACAGGAGGGACAGGACATGAGCCTCTGTTGGTCTCTGTCCCAGTCTGAAGGCTCAGCAGGACACCTGTGTGTGCTGGTAGAATGTCACTTGGCATCCCCACTGACAGACAGTGGGAGCTGTCCATCAGCGGGAGAGGCGGCATTTGCCCCTGCCCTGCAGAAAAACTCTAGGGACCTGCTGTTAAAGTTAGCTACCCTGTGCCCTTTATTCAGCCAATTTCCCAGAATGCTGTGCTGTCTGGGATAGGACCCTGAGGATGTGTCCTACCAGAGATGGGGTGGTGTCTGAGACAGGGGTCCCCGCTGGGACCCCAGAGGGCAGTACCATCCCAGCCTTGCTGTCTTCCCTCCCACCACAGAGTTTACCAGAGAGATGGAAACTACCTGGCTTTCTGCTGCTCTCAGGCCTGCCTGCCGCAGACACTGTATTTTGGAGTGATCCCTCTTCTCTACCCAAAGGACCCCAAGAGACGCAGAGCCGATGCTGTAGGCTCCGAAACAGCCTTCCTCAGGGCAACGGGGAGGAGGAAAACTGACTACCAAGTGGTCTCTGACCGAAAGAGGAAACGCTCCCGTGGGCAAGCGTGACAGCTGGCACCCACGGGAGAGTGTGGCAGGTGCCTTCAGGAGGCATGAAGGCTTTCGAGGGCTGGCCGAGCGCTGAGGACATGCCACCTTAGCGGCAGATGGAGGGGGAGGAGGGACGGTAAGCCCGTGGGGATGACTGCCTGTGAGGAGAGTGGGACACTGGGGTGACTCCACACACAGACACTCTCATGCCACAGACGCGGGCTGCCACTCTCAGTGGGACTTTCCTGAGAGACTCTTTGACAGCTTGTAAAGAACAAGTCTGAGGCCGGGCGGTGGTGGCACACGCCTGTAATCCCAGCTCTCGGGAGGCAGAGGCAGGCGGATTTCTGAGTTCGAGGCCAGCCTGGTCTACAGAGTGAGTTCCAGGACAGCCAGGCGAGCTACACAGAGAAAACCCTGTCTCGAAAAACCAAAACAAACAAAACAAAAAAAGAACTAGAGTACTAAGAGCTTCTAAGGAGGCAGAAGAGACTGACTCACTGAAACTCACTGTTTTTATGACTAACTATGACTTTGGGTAGAGCTACCTTAAGACCAGTCTGAGAGCCAGGCAGAGTGGCACGGGCCAGCTATTTGTAGAGCTGAGGCTTGGGGATTGCCAAGTTCAAGACCTGCCTGGACACTTTAGTGGAGTCCTCTCTCTAAATGAAAGATACAGAAAGGCACTGGAGTGTGTCTAACACGGGGTAGCACAATTGCAGAACATTATGCACAACCCTAGGTTCAATTTCCAATTTAAATGAACAACAACAACAACAAATCCACTTGGTCTCAGAGGCCGGCACGCTTCCTACTGTTCAGGGACTAACTTGAAGCTTTGGGTGACCAGGATTTTCCCCTCCGTTTCAGAACTGGAAGAGAAGCACTTTTGACTACAGACAAGCCAAGTTTTTACCATCCACGGGATGAATGTTAAACTGGGCTAGCCTCTGCTAAACCCAGAACCCAGCCTGGAGCAGTATCCTAGCTTGTTCCTCCGGCTCCACCCACCCCAGAGGGGAAAGGGGAACCACGGGGAACTGCTTCCATCTGTGGAAGCAAGCTCACGTGCCGGTAACAAGCCCAGGCACCCCACTTCCTACTCGGTTCCTGCCCCCCTCCGGCCCGGCTGCTGCCTTCCTCCTCCACAGCCTAGGGCTTGCTGAGAAGATAAAAGGGAACCATCCTTGTTTTGTGCTACGGGTGCAAGGGGTCACTAGGTCTGCGACCCCCTTCAGGAACGTTTCTGAATATGTTTCTGTTCATTAGCACTTCCCAGTAATCCCGCATTACCCACCCCTTATTTCGCGGACACCAACCCCCGGGAGGTGCTACAATGTTTCTTGTCAACCACACCTGGGAGAACTCTGCTGATAGCGCCACCTCCCGGCCAGTTCTGATCTTGCAGGAAGTCTTTGCTGAATTTCTGTGGTTACTGTACATATTTGGGCATGGCTTTTTTTTTTTTTTTCTTTCTTTCTTTCTTTTTTCACATGTAATAGCAAGTTTCACAAAGGTTTTCGGGGGCGTGCTGCTTTGTGCTCTCGCGTTACATGGTAAAGGATGATGCATTGTCGTTTTCCACAGTCTCACTGGTCTGCCTGGAGATGTAGCCTTCTGAGTAAACCCGGGCACAGAGGAAGCCAGGCACGTTGTTCTTCCTTCTCATACACCACACATCCTTCATGATCTTCATGAAGTAGTTTCTGAATTTCTGTCCAATGAACGCATACAACACAGGGTTGAGGCAGCAATGCAGGAAAGCCAGGACTTCGGCCACATTCCTGGTGTAGGCGAGGACTTTCTCGGTGCTGCAGTCCCGGCCCATTTTGCCCATGTTGACCGCAGTCACGAGGAGGACCACGTTGTGAGGGATCTGACAAGCTAGAAACACGAGAACCACAGCGATCACGACTCGGATGGCTCTGTGCCTCTTGGAATTCTGGGCCTGCACCAAGGTCTTGATAATGAACAGATAGCAGAACGTCATAAACAGCAAAGGGATGAAAAACCCGAAGAGCAGCTCGAGTCCCATACCCAGCAGTTTCCACGTGATGGGCTCCGAGACAGACTTGTACTGAGGCTCGCAGACATAATGCTCCTGCAGGACATATTTCTTGTTGAAGATAAACGTGGGGCTCGAGATGATGATGGAGATGAGCCACACTGCCAGACAGATGACCTTACTGTGCATCAGTGTTCTGGAGCGCACCCGGAAGGACCTGGTTGCCTGGACGATGGCGATGTACCGGTCCATGCTGATAGAGGCCAGGAGCAGCATCCCGCAGTTAAAGTTGACCGCATAGGTGCCTTTCATCAGTTTACACAGCGCGTCGCTGAAAACCCAAGCGTCGATGGCATGAGTAACCGCCCAGAACGGTAGGGTGAGCACAAAGAGTATGTCTGTGATGGCCATGTTCAACAGGTAGATGTCAGTCATGGACCGGGCTTTCTTGTAGAAGGCAAAGGTTATCACCACCATAATATTTCCCAGGAGGCCAAAGACACAGATGAAGGAGTAGGCAATTGGCACAAATACCTTGGTGAAGTTTCTGACCTCTTTTAGGGAACATGGCTCGTCGTCTGGAGGCAAGGAGTAATACGTATCGTAGTTGGCCTCTGTGGAATTCATTGTTTCCTGGAAGACAAGGAAAATAGGAATCGTGACAGCGTGCTTTCAAGCATCCACACCTAGCTATGCTCACAGTTCCTGCCAAAATAAAGTAGATTTTCACACACAGCACCCCCCCCCACCCCGCGCAGGAATGGTTCTCTCCATGGGTGGAGAGTTGCGGTCACGCTGTGTTCTGGAACATTCTACAATGCAGTCTGGAACACACTGCAATGCATGTTGCTTGATGGGAAAATACCCAGTTGACAGGTTTGCCTGGCCCCTTCGCAGAGCCTGAGAGCAAACACTGTGCGCTCTGTCTCGGCGGCGCAGACCAGCTTCTGTGGCTCAGAAACAACCACAAGGAGCACGTGAATGAGTGAGCCTGACCAGAACCGGTTAGCCATAGACTGTGAATTGCCAGTTTGTAATCCTTGGCCTAAGAAAAGTCATATCAGGAAAAAAAAAATTTCAATCCACACAAAAGTCTTCACCCGAAATTCCAGTTAATTGTATACAAGGAAATCTCTCAGAACAAAAACTATAGCTATCTAGATGCGGATAGAAGCTCATGGTTTGAAGACTGGAGAGATGGCTCAGTGGTTAAGGACACCCACTGCTCTTCTGGAGGCCCTGGGTTTGATTCCCAGACACCACACAGTACCATGTCAGGGGGCTCATGGTGCTAACTCCATTTCCAGGAGATGCGATGCCCTCTTCTGGCCTCCGAAGGCACCCGCATGTGTGGTATAGGCTTATTAGGATGACCATCCCGAGTAGACACAGGCCTCCTGCATGAAGCTGGCATGATTCTACCCTAGCAAGATGACATAGACACTGAAAGTTGGAAGCCAAGTATGACAAGGCTGGCCTGTAACCTTAGCACTCAGGAGGCTGAGGCAGGAGGATAGTGAGTTCAAAACCAGTCTGGGATATATAGTGAGGCTGTCTTGAAAGAGCAAAACAAATAGCAAAAAAATAAATTAAGATCTGGAGGGAGAAGAAGAGAGCAGGAGGGAGAGAGGGAGGAACGGAGAGAGGGAGGGAGGGAGAGGGAGGGAGGGAGAGGGAGGACAGGGAGAGGGAGGGGAGGATGGAGGGAGAGATTAAAAAGAACCAGAAAATATTTGTGAACAAGATTTATACGCTGAAAATCTTAAAAGCCGAGAGCAGAGTGTGTAGATTTAGGAGAGAGATGTCCAGCATTGGACAGACGCGTTTCTCAGCCACCATATGTGTAAACACAGCACGAACTAAGTCAGAGCTCTTGGGGTTTTTCCATAGAGCCGCTGGCTAACGATTCTCATTCTACAACAGATTCAAGAGAGGAAAGGAAGGCGGAGGCTTCACACAGCCTCCTTGTGAAACTCAGGGCACCTCAGTGTCAGGTCCGGGGCTGCTGGCGACAGAAAGGCGGGAGTCAGAACCCATGGGACAAACACAAAGCCCAGAAATGATCCGTATATAAATAGCTGAGTTCTGAAAGGAAGTGCCAAGGTAAGTCCATGGTGGCAAAACTATCTAGAAATAGTGGTGCTGGCACCGCTGGGGATTATGGGGAAAAGCTGTGCCTCAGCATCCCTCCCACCACCAGAAAAGTGAACTCAGACTGGCTGTGCCTCTAAATGCAAGCGCAGACGCAGACAACATCTAGAGGATAACAAAAGAAAACCTTTGTGACCTGAGGAACAGAAGAATTGTCTTACATAAATTGTGAAAAGCAGGGTCTGGGGAGTGGCTCAGTGGTTAAGAGCACTAGCTGCTCTTCCAGAGGACCCAGGTTCAATTCCCAGCAACCACACACGGTAACCCACAACTGTCTGTAACCCCAGTTCCAAGGGATCTGACGCCCTCACCCAGACATCCATGCAGGCGAAACACCAATGCACAGAAAATAAAAATAAACTTTTTTTTGGTGGTTTTTCGAGACAGGGTTTCTCTGTATAGCCCTGGCTGTCCTGGAACTCACTCTGTAGACCAGGCTGGCCTCGAACTCAGAGATCCGCCTGCCTCTGCCTTCCAAGTGCTGGGATTACAGGCATGTGCCACCACCACCCAGCTAAAAATAAACTATTTTAAAAAGTGGGGAGAGCATATATTGCAAAGTAATAATAATAACTTGYGCTTAATATGCTCTTGGCAAAATACTCGAAAATGAAAAAAATTTGAATTGGAAAATAGCATTTGCAAGCCAATATCTGGTCACATCCAGACCTTACGAAGAATCTCAACTTCTCCACGCCTGAAAGACCCTCGAGAAAATATGGGATGGTCAATCTGCACACAAGATGTTGACTATATCCACTGTTGGAGAGGCCAAGTCACAGCCCCCCTGACAGGCCACGGAATGGATGCCCACAAAGATGGCCGTGGAAGGCAAGGGTGTCTGCAAAGATGTGCGGCAGCTGCAGATGTCCTGGCTGGCTGTGGGGGAGCATGAGATCACACAAGCACGTGGATCAAAGAGTGTTCATCTCATGTAACACCGGCTGCGCTGGCTGCTCGGACCAGTAACTGGATATTAGCATTCACCCAGGCAAGAGGCAAAAACCCTAACTAAGTTGAATTTTTAGAGAAGTTCCTTCTAATAACTCTCAACTGGGAAGAACCTAAATGCCCGGGGTCACCTGAGTGACTCTTGTGTCACACAGTGGGATAGTTGGTGTGTGGACACGTTAGTTGGTGTGTGGCTACGTGTCTGTCAAAACCCCTGAATGGTTGGCTTCAGTAACTGTGTGTAGTTAGGACTCAGTAATGCTGCCTAGAAAACTATCGAATGTTCTTTAACACAATTGTCCTCTCACCGACAGGCAGTGACAGAGAAGATCAAAGGACAGCTACGGAAAGTGTATGGGCCAGTAGGACTGAGGGGGCCCTGAAGGGTGGCATTGGTATGGATTTGGGGGGGTGGGCTTCGGGTAGTAGGAAGTACAGTAGGAGGCGTGGCGGTTCGGGGTAGTGGAGGGGTGGCCACAGCGCAGTGCGATTGGGGAGAGCTGTGAGACCAAAGCAGGGGAGTGATCAGGATGGCTCCACCTCCTTACTTAGCTGGAGGGGGCTGGGTAGAGATGGGATATGGTGATTTCTCCCCACGCACATTGGGCTGGTAGGGAAAATCCTCGGAATGAAAAACTACGAGGGTCAGCCAACCACACTGCATAGACTCTCCACGTAAGACCACTGTTTATCTGCACAGTTTCTGAATCCAAGTGTAACCGGTTGAATGGAAGCTTTAAAAAAACAGTCTCCTGAGACTAGACACTGGCCCACGACATAGATTAAAGGTGAGCCTGGCCGTCAGGGAGGTACCAGGCAAACATGACCACCTTAAATGTCGTAATTCAGGCCTGTACAGTTCCTGATGGCCCCTGAAGGAATGGATAGAGGTGGAGGTGCAGTTCCCCATGAGCAAGAGGGTCTGATTCCCAGGCCGGGCCCGAGGGCATCAGTAACAGGCAGGCAATTGTTTGGCTGCACATTATATTCAAGAGAGGGTGTCTTAACATACTCTCGCTGATTAGAATGACGAACCAAGTCCAAAAGACCCAGGCTCTGTAAGCTGCCCCAGGGCCAACTCTGAATAACGCTGATCTCAGCACTGCTGAATTGGCAATCAGAGCTCTTGAGAAGATAACTGTCATGTTTATTTGAGTGCCAGACACTCAGAGTACCTGGAAATGAATCAGCCCTGTCAAACCACTACTGTTACCACAAGAATGGTGCATGTTGTTGCTAGGAAATCGCACTGGTTGCAGATTGGTATCTGGGCCGCCACAGCAGGTAGAGTCCCATCACAATCCACCCCGGGGCCTCGACCTGAGCGGTGGTACTGCGGTTCGCTGGAGACACGGCCTGTCCATTTTCTGTTAGGAGAATTTGTGTTTGATGAGAAAGACGTTGGCGAATTCTTAACTCAGTGCTTCTTTCTGTCCTTTGAAGAGTTGAGAGCAAAATAGACCGTCAAGATAGCAAGAAGAGAGCGGCAGGAGGTCCAGAGCCTTCAGCCGATTTTCCTGTGAACCTACAAGCAACCGCAGCCGAGCTGCCCCAGCAGGCTATCGTTCCGGATTGTTTCTCAGGCTCATTCACACACGTCCACTCACAGGGTCTTACCGCATGCAAACTACACATATGTCATCTGATTCTCAGTGTGCGATATGGTTGTCCTTGGAGTTTAAATGTTCCTAAGGCAACTATTCCCAAGCAAGTATGGATAGAAATAGTCTAAAGAACAAATTGATGTTAAAGGAATCTATGAAAAAACAGCCCCATGTTATCTTTTGGAGAGAAACCTTGGGGGTTCAGTGAGGGCACCTCGGAAGTCACAGCACCTTGCCTGCTGTCAGCTGCCTTGACTAAAGAGTCACTGTCCACCACACTCCGCCTGCCTCTTGTTGGCCTTCCCCCCCCTCCAGGCCAGTGTGGCCCTACAATGTGTGCCAGTAAAATATCAAAGTGCTTAACACCCCAAAGATTCTTCCTCGCCACCAAGTGCGCGTCGGTGAAGTTTATGACATCTTCAAAACATGGAAGTTTCTCAGATCACGTCTTCTTCCTGTCTGCTCTTTAAAACCACCCGACAGACACTCAGAGAACGTCGTTCTTAGGCTGCCTACTCCGTGAGATGTCAGGGAAGGCTCGACGGCTGTGGAAAGCTTCAAAACTTAAGGCTTAGGAGATAGTTTCACCGTGAAGCAAGAGGACGAGAGTTCGGATGCCCAGATCCCCTGTAAATGCCAGGTAGGTATGGGAGCTTACCTGTAACTTCAGCCTGGGGCGGGGCAGGGGGGCAAGGGGGCGGGGAGAGGTGGGATTCCCCAGAGCAACTGACTAGTGAGGCTAACCACGCACCAGGTTCGAGAGGCTCTGCCTTAAAGAGTCAGATGGAATAGCAGCTCAAGAAGATTCATGTCATCGGGGCCTGAACACACATGTACCCACACATGTGAACATACGTGTGCACATGTTCCACACAAGACATGTGAAACACTAGGATAAAAGCTTTGCGATTTATCTGTAGGTACAGAAAAGGTGAGTGTCACCTCTGAGGTCTGCAGTCAGAACTCATTCGAGAGTATCATGAAGGACTCTCACATACCAGGCACAGACTTGGGGGGTTGCCACGTGTTCGCTGACGTGTAGCGATCGATCTGGTCCTAAGCCTTGGGTAGTCGTGGTCACAAGACGACAGATAAAGGGAAGTGTGATAGACTTTGCAAATCTATGACTAAATCTGAAATTCGAAAGTTATCAGGAGAAGGAAGCATTGTCTGGTGGGCTGGCACAAAGAGATGGACGGGCCACCAGTTGGGCAGTGGGATGGGTCACCGCTCTGTGGGTGTGGTGATAATCCACGTGGAACCTGTTTCCAGGCACACTGGGGCAGACCCATCGGAGTCTTCAGCTGAGAGCTTCTCATCGTTCACATCACGTGTAAGGACAAAGAAAGGAGGTCAAGAATCTAAGAAGTTAATAAGGTGGATGCCCGAAATCAACATGGGCAGAAGCGAACAGAGCGCTGGACCTAAGGTGTACAATTCAGTTGTGGAGGAAACAGAGAAGACTTTGCAGCTGAGCCATCCCTCCTGCCCTCTGCACTTGCGTTTAAATAGCCAACGGCTCTGGAAAACCCAAGCTTTCTGCAAGAGCAGAACGTTAGCGTTTATTTGCTAGGAAGCCCACCAAGCCTGCTGAGTCCAGCCATCCCAGCAGGCACAGCCGGCTAACTCCGGCCACATCATCTGTGTCCTGAGGAGGACTGTTCTGCTGCTGTGTGTTTTAATGCTAAAGTCTGTACCAGAAGGTCTAGGCCTACAAGTGAATTTTTGTGGTGTGAGCCTCCGTACCTTAATTCAAAGCTATTGGTGAAATAAAAATGGCTGCAGCTGATTAGTGGAGGGATTAGAGGTAGGCGGTTTTTTGAGTTACCTGGTTGAGTGGGGCAGGGAGGAGGAGGAGGAGAAGGAGGAGGAAGAGACGGTGCCATGAGTGGAGAGGAGCCATGAACACATGGCCAGGAGAAACAGCAAATATCTGGGGTACACCACTAGGGAGTTAGCCAGGCCAGAAGTCAGAAAAGTAGATTAGGGATTCCCCCCCCAGGAATTGTCAAAGCCAAGTAAAATAACCATATCTCACTCATTTGTAAGCCAGTCAGGCATGCGCGTAAGTTGGTTGCGCTACAGTGTCACCCTGCGTTCCAGTCCCTCAGCCTTCAGACTTAACAGCAGATGCGCAGAGGCAGTGCTCTTGACACACCAGGAACGCGGTGCTCACAGATCCAGAGTCTAGTCCTTAGTGTCTGGAACCCGGGAGCATGTCAGCTTACGCGGCGAAGGGACTCTGCGGACGTGACTAAGCCCAAGTGAGTATCCACATGGGACGGACAGAACTGAGGGTACTTGGGCCTCGAGACTCTCTCCCCTGAGACGGCAGAGAGGGAGGCTTGGGATGGCATGTGTCTGAGCTGCTTATGGTGAAGGCAGAAGTAAAGCCACAAGCCAAGCGGGTTTCCTGGAGAGGCTGGCAAGGGCTCTCCCTCTCCCGCAGCTGTTGCGAAAGGAATCGAGGCCTGCCCACAACAGATGGGCCAGAGGCACACAGATCCTCCATTAGAAGTCCAGAAGAGAGTGAGCCCACGTGCCCCACAACAGAGGTCTGGTATCAGATCCCCTGGCTGCAAGAGCCGAAATGGAGCTCAGCCCTGCGAGCTGCTAGCTTGGTGGCAGTGATAGGAGACTCCTAGCTCAGCAAAACAAATGTTCGTTTAACTTTTAGGCAAAAACCACCGAAACCACCAGGCTCAGAATGAGGTCGGTGCCACATCTGCACCTGGCTCTGGCCAGATTTACACAGTGATTAGGGGTTGAGGGAAGAGCGTGATTGAGCAAGCGTGATAAAGTGTTGTTTATCCACTTCAGAAGTGGAGGGTCAGCTAGGAAGGACAGCCTCCGTCGTGGCTTGAGAGATAGTGAGGTGAAAGAGGGGCTTCTACTCCACCCTAAAGCAGGACTCTGCCTGGGGTGAGAGATAACTTGAGTGATAGAAACAATTTCAGACAGCTCAACCACAGCAACACAGGCACCTTGAAACATGGCGACCCCCAGTTTGAGTAAGTCGAACACGGGATGGGCTGGACCTCTTGGACTAGACTTCAGGTGATGGGTGAACGTGAGGTATATTTAAAGGTCCTATGAGATCCAGGAGTCCTGTCTACAGATACTTATACAGCTGATAGCCCATGAGTCTAGACTTCTTCTTATTGCATATGTGCCTGGAGTTTATGGGTGATCTGAGCAAGGTCTCTTGGAGACAGAAGGTAGTTACAGGGGCATCATCGCCTCCCTGGTGAGGCCTGGGGATAACACGGGGTGCTTTACGTTACTCTGAAACCACGTCCATTCCTAGTCAGCCGTGCAGGGTAGGGGTAAGAGGGGGTGGGCCCTGCTCTGGGAAAGGACTGCTTTTCTTTGCTAAGTGCCCACTCATGCCTCTGGGTTACCGGGAAGCCTGCAGTCAGAGGAGGCCCGTGGGTCCTCTGGATGTGTGTTTTCTCCGTTTCAAATGGCAAAGCCTTAGTTTTCTAGGCAGTGCCACCAGAAACCCATTCGCATGAGAAGAGCATGTACTCATCTCTGTGCGGCCTTAGTTGTTCCTGGCTTAACTTCATATAATAACTCCATCCAAGACATCTTCAGTGTCACCCCATAACCTCATATGCCAAAAGAAGAGGTAGAGGGAGGTGTCTTAGCAATATTTTAGGACATACATCGAGGGCTACCAAATGGCACGTGCGGCTGATGCCCGGACACTTAAGCATGTAACTTGGCTGTTTTACTCTCTGTGACTCACAGAAAATCTTCCACCCAGGTCCCCCGTGTACTCCCTCTCCCCAAGTACCTTCCTCCCCCTAACCCCTGTGTGTATATTAAGATAACTTTAATAAAACCTCCATATCTGCTTCGGACTAGCTATGCCTGGAGTTCTTTTCCCGAGTCAAACCCATAAAACTTGATTTGGCATGTCTCAAGATCCCTAAGAGACTATGGGTGTTCCTCAGGCTGCCGAGGGTGACACTGTGGGGCAGTGTCCCTGTCTTCTTATCACTGACAGACCTGCCGCCCATGGGACCTTTTGAGCCAGTGTTCTCAAACACGGGGAGTCTTTGGAAAACGCTGACCTCAAAAAGGCAGGCGCAGGGGCTCCCCAGAGCCTGTCCCTGGACCATGCTGTGCTGAACTTAGCATCTCTGCTGTGCTGTTCCCCCTGATTCGGAAGGGAGAGCGTCACAAGTCACGGGGACCTTGCTCCTCCCTTTGTCGTGCTGACCCCTCTCACACCTGAGTGGAACCTGTCCCTCACAACTGGAAAGATCAACCTGTTCTCAAGCTGTGTTTACTTCCTTGACTAGCTTCTTCTTCTTTTTAAGGTTTATTTATTAATATATGTGAGTACACTGTAGCTGTCTCCAGACACGCCAGAAGAGGGCGTCAGATCTCATTAGGGATGGTCGTGAGCCACCATGTGGTTGCTGGGATTTGAACTCAGGACCTTCGGAAGAGCAGTCAGTGCTCTTAACCCCTGAGCCGTCTCTCCAGCCCCTTGACTAGCTTCTTAAGGGTCGCCTCTAGAATCAGAAACCTGCCCTTGGGGACGGCACAGCCTTGAATGGCTTTTTGGCTCTTTCGGAGGCACCCTGTCCCGTCTCTCTGTTCACTCTCATCTCTGCTCTCTCTTTCCTCTCCCTCTTTCTCCTCTCTCCTCCCAGCGCCCGAATGATTAGGTTAGCTCACGGCTTTCACATTTAAGGTTTGAAACCACATAGGCCCACCTCTTCCACTTTCCGATGAAAGGAGCAGTGTTGGGGTGCCAAAGCAGAGTTCGTGCTCACAGCCTGGGCCAACCCTGCTTCTGCGTCCGTCCGGGCTCTGACACTCCAGAGGCAACTCTTTTAATCTCATAGGAAAAGAAACCGCTACTCGAGGGACAATTCAAGACTACTAGTACTTTCAACACAGTCTAAAACTAGTCTTTAACGTACTAGAATACGGTTCCCTAGAGCCGTTTTCATTCTGGAGTCTGTGCAAAGACACTGTTTCTAAAGGTGATGGGCATCCCGCCCGCAGGGCAGTCAAAGCCTCAGCTGGTACCGGAGAGCAGATGATAATCCTGGGAGAATCCTGGCTTTGAAATGGCACAGAGACAGGCCGCCCAGAAAGAGGGGAGATAAGAGGGAGAGGGAGAGAGAAGGAGAGGGAGGGAGAGGGAGAGGGAGAGGGGGAGGGGGGAAGGGGTATGTAGGGAGAGAGTGTGTTCATGCATGTGCCCAGATTTGTATGTGTGTGCCTGTCTGTATCTGTGTATATGTGCATATGTGTAGATGCCTTGACGTTCACGTGTGTAGGTATGTAGGCATGGATACTTGTGTATGCATGCACAAATCTACATGCATGTGTCTAGAGGCCTGTACATGCTGTCTATCCATAAGCATTTTTTTTTTTTTTTGAGACAGGGTTTCTCTGTATAGCCCTGGCTGTCCTGGAACTCACTCTGTAGACCAGGCTGGCCCCGAACTCAGAAATCTGCTTGCCTCTGCCTCCCAAGTGCTGGGATTAAAGGCGTGCGCCACCACCGCCCGGCCCGTGAGCATTTCTAAAGGTATGTATGGAGAGGCGCACATCTGTGCATATGTGTACATTTGGACACATGTTATATTCTGGTCTAGGTATGTATGGATGAGTACTCACGCAGAAGTGAGTATATACAGACATGGTGTGTGTGTGTGTGTGTGTGTGTGTGTGTGTGTACAGTTGTGTGCAGGCTGTAAACCAAGTTCCAGTCAAATGCAGGGCATCGAGATCACTGCTTTCCATCACAGCAGATAGGTCATAACCCATCTGAGACTATTAACTGTGCTTAACCCTTGCCCTCACCCCTGTCACCCTGTCACCCACCATCTGGGTCACTTTGCCATGCAGTTCCTACAAGACCTTCCTTCCATCATAAGTTTTCTTACTACGACGCTGGGTGTTTGGGGTGTGTGTTAAAAGTTCACTGGAATCATAGGCTGGCTTTTTGTTCTGGCCACCTCAGTGCGGCTGAAACTGGACACTACTTCCTTCTGCTTTCGAGCCGGTTGGGAGGAACCCAGAAGGTATTTTCCAGTGATTTGCTTCCTTGTCTGGCGGCCCACTTTCATACTGTATATTTTGTTTGCCTTGGTGTTTGAGGCAAAGTCTCACTGTTTGCACAGGGTAGAGTTGTACCCACAATCCTTTGCTTTCTCTCCCGAATTCTGGGAGACCAGGCTGGTGCTATATGCACAGCTAATATTTCCTTTATTTATTTGCAGGATTTAAATCTTTAACGGCTTCAAGGGTAGCCGAAAGGCCGCTCTCCTCAATGTCCCGTGTGTTGTCTAAAGCTCCCACTACCCGTGTCTTAGGCCTTGGTTTCAAATCTCTCTGTGTACTGAGTTAAATAAAGAATTGTGCCAGGCGGTGGTGGTGCACGCCTGTAATCCCAGCACTCGGGAGGCAGAGGCAGGCGGATTTCTGAGTTCGAGGCCAGCCTGGTCTACAG
>BDUI01000085.1:103290-113895 GCA_002335545.1 Apodemus speciosus
AGAAGAAGAAGAAGAAGAAGAAGAAGAAGAAGAAGAAGAAGAAGAAGAAGAAGAGAGGGAGGGAGGGAGGGAGGGAGGGAGGGAGAAAGGGGCAAGGCGTACGTGGAAGACCAGGTTCCGTTCCCAGCAGCTCTGAAAACCCGGTACAGTGGTACATGGCAGTAATCTTGGAATTTAGGAGATGGTGGCAGAGGATCAGGGTTATCCTTGGCTACATTGTAAGATCAAGGCTAGCCTGGGATATTTGAGACCTTGTCTAAAAAATATAACCAAACAAAAAATACATCATATTCTACCTCCTTCTGGGGTAGAAAGGGCAGAGACCCTAACACCTGAAAACCTCGGACTCAGACTCCATTCCTGCAGCATCCAAGGGCATGACTCGTTCCCAACCCTAGACTTGGTTGGAGCAATGTTTGATGTTCTAAGCCCCATAGAATACCCATGTCACTCAAAAGACTACCAAAGTGAGCGCCTGTCTTTCATCTCAACGGGACTGAAGGAACGAACCCGAGTCCTTATGCGCCCAGAACTTGGTAATGTGACCACCACAATATTCTTCTGCCTTCAACGCCTGTCATTTACAACAACAGCAGAAACCTAGTGTTTCCCAAAGTCCAAGACGAAACAAAACTCACCAGTAATGTTCCAGCCCACAAAGCGGCAGCTGCAGCTTCTCTCTTAAATTTCAGGTTCCTTAGACGTTTGCTTCCTCTCACAGGGGTGAAGACCCTGGCCCTAGTCGCAGGGGATTGAAAGTGAGGACTTCAAACCGCAGGTGGCTAGGACAGCGTCTGTCCTTGCCGTTCTGCTCCGCGCTGGGCTGCTCAGAGCAGTGTGTGGCTTGTTCTTCACCGTCCTGGGGGTGGATTCCTTACCACAGTGTTCTGCCTTCCACGCGCTGCGGACCATGTGAAGGTGGCAGAGGTGGGGACAGGAAGACACCTTATGTAACTAGGTCAGTGATTTCACTGTGACATGCAAAAAAATTTTTTTGTTTGTTTCAGAATTATTAAGTCTGTGGATTGCTTCTTGATTCTTGGAAATTACATATCATCTAGATAATTGTAAAGTTCTTTGAAAGGGGGGTCCTGTCCACCTAGTGGACTATAGTTAGCTACCCATATTTTTGCTACTGGAGGAAGGAAGTGTAAAAACCTCAGCACCCCCAGGACAGTCTTTGTTTGGCCCTTGGTGGAAAACACCAGTGATTTCTGGTCGGCAAGGGGGGTGACAACCCAAAGCTTTGGCACCCGTGCCTTTCCTGTCCTGTGAGTCTCAGTGACTCTACAAGGACACTAATAATTAAGTGGCACAAGGCAAGGCTACTTTCCATTTACTCCTGACAAATGATTTTTGAAAAATGGCTATTGTTACCCTTATTTCTCAGGTGTGAAAGAGCCCGCTCACTTAGGTGTCGAGCCACCTGGAGGCATGGATTCAGCTGATAAGACTGTTTCTACAGAGCTACATCCATTTCTCCCATCACCAAACACCCTTCAGTGCCCAGTCTGTGCTGCAGTGTTGCAGGAATAGGAGAGAGGGAAGACAGAGGGAGAGACACAGAGAGAGACAGAGAGACAGACAAAAAAGACACAGAGAAACAGAGACAAAAGATAGAGACAGACAGACAAAAAGACAGAGACAGACAAAAAGAAAGAGACATACAGACCAAAAGACAGAGAGGAGAGAGAAAGAGAAACAGAGAGAGGTGAGAGAGAGAAACAGAGAGGGAAAGAGAAACAGAGAGACAGACAAAAAGAAAGAGAGACAGAGAGAGCAAAGAAAGCAGGCAGAGACAGGCAGAGAGACAGAGACAGAGACAGAGAAAGAGACAGACAAAAAGACAGAGACAGATAAAAAAAGACACAGAGAAACAGACAAAACGATAGAGACAGACAGACAGACAAAAAGCACAGAGAAAGAGAAACGGGGGGGAGGGGGAGAGAGAAACAGAGAGACAAAGACATAGAGAGCAAAGAGAGCAGACAGACAGAGAAAGAGAGACAGACAGAGAGACAACGAGCAGGGAACCAAGCAAGTCCTTGGCCTTGAAGGAATTACATGCTGATCAAAGGACAACAAACACCACGAAATCAACTGTGCCCAGTGTGGCGGCCTCTGCTGTGCCGCAGCTAGCTGATGGACTCCGTTACATACGCAACCATGGGTGAAAGGGTCTCCGATGGGGAAGAAGGAAGTGGTTTTCAGGACGGGGGGAATCTAACCCTGAAAGAGAACTGTGGCCTCAGAGCCAAGAGTGATGTTAGAAAGCTGGGACAGAAGCAAGGCAGGTGGCAGGAACCTGGGCACCTCCCATCTCTACACTGATGCAGGAGACTGCCCTTCCCTAGAAAGGAACTGTGGGCTCATGTTGCTTTTGAAGCACCTTGGGTTCACATACAGCTGGGGGGACTTTCGGTTCTCATGACACCGGCTTGCTTGAGTTTCTATCATCTGGGGACATGGAAATGAACTGTACTGGCCAAGGTGTGATGTCCCTGCATCACCCCGGCAGCACTGGCTTTTCACAGGTGACAGGATTACAGAAGAGAAGTCACTCTTGCCTTCTGATCTGCATGGCTCAGTGGAGGGAATGAAGGATCCATTCTCAGGTCAGCCTGAGTTCTAGATGATTCCAAACCCCACGTCTGGAACTGGTTTATCGTCACGAAGAAGGCTGAGCTTATCCACCTCTGGTTTCGACACAACACCTTTGATGCCCTTATTTCTAGTGGCTTATATCTGATGCTCTCATTCCCACTGGCTTAGGGGAAGCCTGATGAGAGGGCACAAAATAACTAAGACTTTCCAAAGTTGTCTGAGTTCCCCGTACTGCTCAGCTCTGAAGCAAAATGACGAGCTACCGTGGGCTCCACAAACCTTCTATTTTCAGAGCCTCTCAAAGACCCCAGTCAGGTAATCACAGTCTAGGTCTACAGATGTTAGGGGCAAGCCTTTTGGTATTTATAGCCTGTCCACTGACGATCAACAACTGCAAACCTGAACCTCATTAAACACACCTTACCGCCACATAACCATGGGGTCTTGGGGTTGCCACACCCAACACCACTTCCTCATTCATTAAAAGCAGCCTGCTCAGGCTGGTTTGGGAGCATCAGAAAGTCACCCAGGGATGTGGCTCTTCCGTCTAGTGTGTTATTTCTCTAGCTCAGCCCCAGCTCACAGTGTCAGGGAAGTTCCTCGTGGCAACGGACCTGGCGGGAAGGCTTTGGCCTGGCACGTGTGTGGCATCATACCGGCAGGAGCAGAAGCAACTGTAGCAGTCCACAGAGCATCTGAGGTAGAATGTAGGGACAGAATCAGCTAAGGTGACGTGGTCCACCTGCCAGGGAGGGCCCTCAGACAAGGAGACTGCTCAGGGGTGATGGAGAAGAGCGACCTTTTAGACACAGGCCATAGCAACTAGCATTCAGTAGCGCCCTTCAGGAAGCCCCGAGCAGTCAGCTAGACTAAAGTACCTGTTCTAGGGGTGTCCAACCCCTCCCATCAACCCCACAAATGTAAAAGAAAGGATAAGGTTGTCTTGGGCTCAACAACGCAGACATCTCATCATGGAGGTCGGTCAACGTTTCCGCCCAATTTGTCTGTCATACCTGAGCCCCATGTGGTACAGTGGCTTGGGAAACCCCAGACAGCGACTCAGACGCAGGCCACTTAGATCTGGGTTCAGAGGGGGCAGAGACGTGGCTTATGACTTGGGACTTCTTCGAGCTCTCCCTCTGCTTGTTTGGGCCCTGTTGATTCCATCCAGGGTTCTGTCTACTTGACTGTATCTCATTTACTGAAAAACCCAACTCAGTGTGCAAAGAGGGAGCTCGGGAAATGGGGCTTGATTCATCGGCCTCATCCTGCACCAACTGGACAGAAGCAGCTGCCGCCAAGCAGGGCTGGGAACAGCAGTGATGTCATTAGCTGGATGTGTCAATTCCTATCTCAGGGGCTCATGGAGGCAYCCCCAGCCTACTCACACCCAGGATAACTGTGGGCTGCAAGAATTGTTCTCACTGTGAAGGAAGAGGTCGGCTTTTCCACGCACAGAACTGTGGGGAGCATGAGTAGAAGCTTGGAGAGTCCCCTGAGGCGCTGCTATGGGAGAGCATTTCAACCTTGTTAGTTTGCCTGACACCTGACAAAAGGTTCCTCTTTAGATGATTGAATGAAGACTATCACTATTGCTCCTGACCCAGTGTGACTGGTGTCCTTGTTAGAAAGACAGTGGTGGCCATGAGGTGGCTCAGCAGATAAAGGCAGCTGCTGGGCAGGCCTGACAGCCTGATTTGGAACTCAGAACCCACACTGTAGAAGGCAAGGCCTGCCACCTACAGTTTTCTGGCAGCCACYATACTCCTCAGATGGGTGTCCCTCCTCCCCAGTAAATAAATGTTAAAGGAAGAAAAATAAGGAGGAGGTGGCTGGAGAGGTGGCTGGTGGTGGGGAACACATCCACAGGTCTTCCAGAGGACCTGGGTTCGATTCCCAGCACCCACCTAGGGACTCACAACTGCTTGTATGTCTAGTTCCAGGGAGACCAGATGTCCACGGCATCAGGAGGCCTACACTGCACAGACATGTAGGCAGGTCAAATACTCATACTCATAAATCAAAAACAAAGATGGTGTCAGGTTGTTGTGTCCTGTCCTTACACGGTGTAAGGTTAGCAGGAACTCTCTGGGCCCCCCTTTAATAGGAACTCACCCCACTCATGAGGCTCTCTACTTTTCTGACTCATTCACACCTCATGTGAATTACTTCCTGAGTCTTGGAGGCGAGGACTTCAGTACCTGACCCTGGGGGACACGACTCTTAAAACCCACAGCATTTGTGCGGCGGTTTCACAGGGCATGAGGATGGAGTCTTAGCTTCCCAACAGGCAAAAGCCCCTGACCCGCCTCCTCCCCAACATGCTAGCCCAGTGCCAGAGGAACAGAAACTTGTCGGCAACTACAGAAGTGTAGTGGCATCCTGCCCTGCCTGCCCAAGCTGCTGGCTTAGCGCCAGCAGCTCCAAGTGTGTGGGTGCCCCTCGCTCCTCATCAGGGGACCCTGATAGGGGCCTTTGTCCTTCACTGTAGGGATGGGTTCAGGACAGAGGAGGAGAAAGGCAGGTTCAGCAGTGAAGACTTGAGCAACCTGACACTACTTCTGGTCCATATAGCTCTATGCACAACCTCCCAAGGCCGCCAGTCCTACTGCCCACCATCCAGGCAAAATGGCGCATTCACCACCTGCACAGACTACCATCAGAGTCTCCCCTCCCGACACCTGCTGTCCCTTTAGAGGGAACATTATACATTCCCAATTCTTTTGTCCCTGTAATGTTTCCACATGCTGGTGTGTAGGCATACATTTTTTGCAACCTACTTTTAATAAGGGTCCAACCTCTTCTCCAGCCCACCACCCAGCAGAGGTAGCGGAAGAGAAAAGTTATTACGATATGGGGGAGAGCGGACCTGTTCAGCCACAGTTCTTTGGAGGCGAGCTCGATCTTCTTGGGAAGCAGTTAGTTCAGTCCCATAGCAAACACCAAATACGATTCGGCAGCTGCAGACCAGTCCTCTCGGCAGGCAGACACCAGGCACGAACCGGCAACTATATATAGTTGAATCCTGAAGAGATCTCCAGGCTCGCCCACTGTGAGGTGAGGCTGTGGAGGCAGTGAGCTGCTGCAGGACCCTCACAAGCAGGTCTTGGGCGAGCTGCTTCTCTCAGTGGCGGCGTTATCACAGGTTGAGCTCACCAACGCTATGTAAGGCGAACCAATACGGGCATGTCTTTGGTGAAGAATAATTGTGAGGCAGACCAAACCAAGGCTCAGGGCTCGTCTCCCACTGACTGTGGGGTCATATTTATCCTCCTTCATCAAGAGTCCATTCATGTGTCTGTTATTGCCAAACATCCTTTCACGCGCGTCTGCTTCAGGAAAATAGTCTTTCACGTGTCTGCTTCAGCAAGACAGCCTCTCACCTGTGTGCCCCAGCCAAAGGTCATTTGGCATAACTAACTTTCCAAGGAACCAGAAGCTTCCACTTCCCTGGTGCTAGGTAACTGTGTGGAACATGGCTGAAGACAGGGTAGCGCCTGCAGTTTGAATGTGTTCTGCAAACACCTGTGTGTCAGAAAATTAAAGCCGATAGTGTTGTGTTAATGTACTTGGAGGTGGAGCCTTTGGGAGTAAGTGGGAGGGGGACGTGCCCCAACCATGATTCACAACAAGGTGGAGATATGGCAATGCAATCCACATGTTATTATTAAGAAAACAGCCAACAGGCTGGAGAGATGGCTCAGTGGTTAAGAACACTGACAGCTCTTCCAGAGGTCCCGAGTTCAAATCCCAGCAGCCACATGGTGTCTCACAACCATCTGTGATGAGATCTGACGCCCTCTTCTGGTGTGTCTGAAGACAGCTACAGTGTACTTATATATATTAAGTAAATAAATCTTTAAAAATAAGAAGAAAACAAACATAAAAACCAGATCATTAGCCAGGCAGTGGTGGTGCATTCCTTTAATCCTAGCACTTGGGAGGCAGAGGCAGGTGGATTTCTGAGTCCAAGGCCAGCTTGGTCTACAGAGTGAGTTCCAGGACAGCCAGGGCTACACAGAGAAACCCTGACGCAAAACAAACAAACAAACAAAAAAACCAGGATCATTTATCCTGGAATCCCCATCCCTGAAAAGCTAGGATTTGTGCATACATCCTCCTGGGGAGATACAAAAGTGGATTTTCATGGTCATAAGTTTATAGATTAAAAGGTTATTTTAACAGCTTCTGAGAAGGCTTGCCCTCGGTAAGGAAGCTAAGAGTTGAAGAGACCTGCAGTGTGGAATTCAGTCACGGTATCCGCTTGGTGGAAGGATAAAGACTATTTCCATTAGGTGTCCTGCACTGGTCAGTGGTAGAGGAGGAACATAGAGAGTAAAAGGTTTTGTTACCTTCTTCAGTTCCCTGATTTTTCAAGCAGTTGCTGAAGATGGTTTCTCACTCCCCCAAGCCACTGAGATGTGTTGCGGGAAATATTAAAAAAAAAATCAACCTGCCACCTCTCCCTGGGTTTGGACCACACTTCTGTGTTCCTGCCGGCCCACCAACTCTCCAGCTGTCTTTCTGGTGGGGGCCCCAAGTTCCTCTTGCTTCCACACAATGCCTCCCACACCTCACGGTCTGCCATGCCACCTCAACACCTAATTACCTGGTAGAATCATGGCTCTTAATTCTTTTTAATTCTTTTTTTTTTTTTCTTTTTTGGTTTTTCTAGACAGGGTTTCTCTGTGTAGCTCCAGCTGTCCTGGAACTCACTCTGTAGACTAGGCTGGCCTCGAACTCAGAAATCCACCTGCCTCTGCCTCCCAAGTGCTGGGATTACAGGCGTATACCACCACCGCTGGGCCATGGCTCTTAATTCTTAACTAACCGATCAGATATATGCATCGATAATATCACAATTTACAAAGTGCCAATACAATAATTTCAGAGCCAATTGATAATGATAAAAATTTATCCCAATATTTCTAACCTTGTGAAATCATAACCACTTGTGGCTGGAAAAATGCCACGTGGGCACACGTCAGCAGCCCCCCCACCCCTCTCTCTCCTCTCTTTCTCCAACTCTTAGCTCCACCTCCCTTTTCCCCATCCAGTCACAGGCCTCCTCTGAACTGATGTAACTGGACAGGGAAAATCCTGAGCCAGAGATGCTTCTCCATGCACCCAGCTCTGACGTCAGTCATCCTGTCTCCCAGGACTGTGGCACAGGAGCTTGCTGCCTGATGGGCACAGGCAGAAATCCCCCTTCTCTCTCGTTTGGGGTTCCAAAACTTGGCTGGGTTCCCTGGACTAGCCAGTGAGCCTTGCTGGATAGCACTCTTACACACACAGAGTCATTCTTCCCTGATCCCTCCCATGGCTGTCTGATCCCTGAATACCTGCCCAGGAAGGATCTTGCTGTCCAGTGCTAGGAGCTGCTTCTAGGCAACCTTTAACCAAGACGAAACTCAGGAGACCTGTACACACGGTTTCTTCCTGGGGCAGCATGCCTTTTTGAGGTCCTAATACATACACTAAACATGCATATAGAAAGGACCTACATTGAAATTTTGCTTTGCTTTGCTGGGATGAACAGCAGTTGAGAGTCTATTTCCTTCCCGATTGCTAGGGACATTCACAGGTTTAGAAAGAACAAAGTTTCACCTTCGAAAGCCAGAAGGAACAGTAGAACTGGACTAATTTTTGCTAACAGTCAGTTACTGGTGACATCAAATTGTGGGGACTGGAAAGGTTTGCTACACTGAAAGATGTTGGTCCCTGTGAATCAAACAGGTGGGAACGCACTCATAATGATATTCCTGGCAATCACTCCCTTTTTGCCTGCATTTAAAAGCATGGCCTGCTGCCTCCAGGATCATGCTGTAATTTGCAGGATATTTGATCACACTGTGAGCCCCAAGATTGTGTTATTTACTAAAAAAAAAAAAAAAAAAAAAAAAAAAAAAAAAAAAAAAAAAATCTTTGTTGTGGTGTAGCTCAGCCCTAGCACATACCTTTAATCCAAGAGCTAAATAAAGTCAACCCTTGGTCAAGAGGAGGGGCAAGTACCAGCTGTCAGGGAGTGGACATACGTGAACATTGGTTTAAAGGGTATTTAAGACAGCGTGGAGGAGGAAAGCTTTATCCCTTTTGGGACGCCAGTGGAGTAGGAAGGTCAGCTGTGTGCTTTCTCTGCCTCTCTGAGCTAGCAGGCTCACCACACTGTCGGGCTCCTGAGTCTTCAATTGGTCAAATCGGATGGTTGGGATTTTTGTTTATAAAACAATAGCAACTTTCTAACAAAAATAAGTTCTAATGATCAGAATGGAAAGATTCGACCCTTTATCCACTCTTTTTTCTGTCAGCTAACCAAAGGCGTAGATGTAAAGATTTAAACTCTTTGAGTTGGATGCCACCATTTCTGTCCCCAGATGGAATCCTGTTCTTTCTCAGAATTAAGTTTCTGAACCACCCTTACCTTTGGCCATTCAGATGAAAGGTCCTCTGAGCCAGTCTTTGGTAGTCAGTGCTCCAGGAAGAAAAAGCAACCCCCTAAATTCAAATAGAATGGAAACCTAGTAAATACTAACCAGTGGGGCATTGATCCAGGCACCAAATATCCGATGCTATAAAGACAATGATAACAAAATAAAATAATGATTCTCCTCGCACGCTGTTGAATCCCTAAACATGTCCAATCGTCTCTTCTTCTCTGCGTGATGGTTTCCTACAAGTCTGCTTTCCGTTCCTCTTTTTTGATGGACATCTTTCCCCGTTTTTCCTTCTCACCAGGATGTCTTACAAGTCCAAGTAGGCGGGACCTACAAACTCTTTGGGCCCCCTCCAAGCCTGAAGGTGCTCAGGGCTGAACTCCCTGCTCAGCCATGGCAGGTTCTGAGGGTGTCGACCCCCTTCACAATCTGATCCCAGTGACCCTCAGGTGTCAGCACCTGCCCCATTGGATCTGTAACGGAAGGCGCCTCCTACGAGACTCAGACACAAGTAACTCCGGCTCCGTGCCCCCTCCCCTGATTTTCTGACTCTCTCTGTCCAGCTGTGAAGACCACAATGCAAGGATGTCTCTTGATGATTTTACCCACCGTCTCCACCTCTTCCAGAAACATCACCGTGGGCGATTGGCTGCTCCTCTCATTGCTTCTGGTGGGGGACGCACCGTGGCTTGTGCTGAACGTGATCACTTGTCGATAAAGGTTCAGCGTCTGCCGTGCTCCACGGGAATAATAAATATTTTATAGAGAAAAGCATCAGGATGATGAGGCTCTCTCTCCCCTCCGCAAACGTCTACAAGTCACTCCAGGCACACTCGGGTAGTGGTTGAGTTCCTGGATTGTTCAGCACACACGTTCCTTCAAGGGAAGAAGTGCAATGCCTGTCATCCACTCAGAAGGTGGGAGCACACACGCTTTCTAGCCTGGCGACCTCTGCACTATTAGTGGCCAGAGACTTTTCCAGCACCAGACCCTTCCCCAGACCCTCATTACAAATTGTCTTTTTTCAGTCAATCTGTAGAACCTGTGTCTATGGACTTTACAGCGTTCCAGTGTAGTTACATCTGATCTGTATTTAACTTGCTGTGTTCCACAAGGGGAAGAATTTTCAGCAAATTGTGCTGTACTTAAATATGCCTAAACTAAACCTCTCTTGGTCAGACTCCACGGTTCGTCTCTCTGCAGCCCTGTAAGGCCACAGAGCCCCACCCCACCCCCCGCCCAGATCGCTGATCCTGCCAGCCGAGCACGGTGGGTCTCTCCTCCCCAGCCCTCCGCGAGCTCGCTCTGAACTCTGGATCAGAAACCTCCTCTCCCATCTGTCAGAGGCGCTCATCTGATTCTGCCTCAACCACTTTAAATCTTCTGTCATCTGTGGGGCACTCAGGGCAAACAGATGAAGTACAAAAGTCTAAGGGTAGCTTAAGATTGCCTCAGGATCAATCAATCAGGGCAAAACCAATGGTGGGTTATCGAGCCACATTAAACTTAAGCCTGGAAGCAATTCTTTCCTCTCCTCTCCTCTCCTCTCCTCTCCTCTCCTCTCCTC
>BDUI01000085.1:139178-204037 GCA_002335545.1 Apodemus speciosus
ATACACAGAGACACGGAGCTGTGCTCACTGTGAATGTACACAGGGACCTGGAGTTGTGCCCACTGTGGGAATACACAGAGACACGGAGCTGTGCTTACTGTGAATTTACACAGGGACATGGAGTTGTGCCCACTGTGGGAATACACAGAGACACGGAGCTGTGCTTACTGTGAATGTACACAGGGACATGGAGTTGTGCCCACTGTGGGAATACACAGAGACACGGAGCTGTGCTCACTGTGAATGTACACAGGGACATGGAGTTGTGCCCACTGTGGGAATACACAGAGACATGGAGTTGTGCCCACTGTGGGAATACAGAGACACGGAGCTGTGCTCACTGTGAATGTACACAGGGACATGGAGTTGTGCCCACTGTGGGAATACAGAGACACGGAGCTGTGCCCCCCATGAGCTACTTGCTCCCTTTCCTTGGACTTGTTAGAACCTACAGGATTGTAATATTTTTTAGAGTGGATTTTGGTGTCATTGGATTCTACAATTCTTTTTTTTTTTTTTTTTTTTTAGAGCTCACTGACTTTACATCTTTCTCCTTTTTACAGTTTAATAACAAAAGAAGTGTTAGATTCTTAGCAGAGCTATTGCATTTGGGCATACAAGGACTTTTGTCAAAACAGGAAAAGATGGACTGCTGCGGAACGAACCCTCGGGAATTGCAGTCGCGGGGAACCAGGATTCCTTGGCCCAGGAGATATGGGATTCGGCGGAATAATGACACACAGACACCAAGCTTGGTTACATTCTGAAATGTGTATTTTTCTCTTCAGTAAGGAGTTTTTTGAGCATGAGGTTCTGACATTTACATATTAAAAGATGTAGCTAGCCAAGCAGAAACAATTAGTATAACCATACAGCGTGAGGAAATGTAAAATCAACTAGGTAAAACGTTTTTTCATTAGCAAATTTCGAAGCTCAAACACAGACAATATCAATCTTAGTCTAAATGAGTCTCTGTGAGTAAACTTTACCTGACACCTAGCTTTCGTCTGTAAAACCTGAAGTTTCCTATATTTTGTATGAAGTAGGCAAGCCAAATTCCAATGCTTTCCTAAGTTCCACATAGCCTCATTAATATTTTATGAGCTAGGACTGAAACCTGAGCTGCACCTGGATAAGCCAAGAATGTTGTTGTGGCTAGAAACTCCCTAGATGGGGTCTGCAAGACAAAAGGCAGTTCCTGTAAGCTTCCTTTGAGGAAGCTCTGAGTTTTACACTAACTCAAATGTAAATTTAAGTTGCTCAGTCAGGCTAGGGCTTTGTATCCAATAACAAAAGGAAGCTGTACTTTTAGGATTCCTGGAAAATTTTTACTCGTAGTTCTACATTTTCAATGGGATCTCCTTCTTAATCTTGGGAGTCAAATGTGACTAAAGCAAAGCATTATGGTTCTAAGAGAAGAGGTTTCTGGCCAGTAATATTACTTCAAAGAATGGGTTACAATTTACTCTCTTGAATTTATTCAGTCTCGAATAAAGAGGGTTTTAGAAGGGAAGGAACTTGCCGAGTGGAAACTATAGCTTTAAAATTGGGGTGTTCCACGATACTTCAGGAAGCGATTTTTATCCGCCTCAATTCTGTTGAAGTTTATCAAACAGAATTTACTGAAGTTGCTGCAGCACTGGATGACATAATCTTTGGCGACAGAGATCCCCATGATCTTCACACATTCATGTTTGCTCTTCTCATTCTCCTACAATGGGTACTCCCATCCCCCAAGTAATTCAGAAATAATTCAGAAAACCAAATCCAGTTAGAATGATACATTTTACATAAAAATGTATGCATCGGGGCTGGAGAGATAGATGGCTCAGCGGTTAAGAGTACTGACTGCTCTTCCGGAGGTCCTGAGTTCAAATTCCAGCAACCACATGGTGGCTCACAACCATCTGTAATAAGATCTGATGGCCTCTTCTGGTATGTCTGAAGGCAGCTACAGTGTACTTACATATAATAAATAAATCTTCTAAAAAATGTATGCATCAACGTGCTCATTAGCTTTTTGTCCCCGTGACAAAATACCAGACTAAGAACAACTTAAACAGAGGAAAGGGTGATTTTGGCTCACAGCTTTAAAGGTGAAACTGGATGCCGTGGCTAAATGACTCACATTAAGGAAGGTGGCCTGGAATCAGAGAAGAAGTTGGGAAACAACCACTTATCCAACCACTGAATTGCATTCCTGAGCACATTATCATGGTTAAAAGTTTGCAAAGCCTTCCTTTGAAGAGAAAGTTGAGTTGGTGAAAGAGATCACCCATCACTGAGCTGTCCTACTTGGCAAGACTATGGGCTGAGTCAGGTCTGGGCAATGAGAACTGAGCTCAACCCCTGTTGTACGCCAGGACTCACTCTCAGCAGGTACATGACTTCTAAAACCACACAAGTCAAACCGCAGTGGAAAATTTAGCTTATCTGGAAAGTAACAGCAAGATAATCTCCTGCAAGCCTTCCTATTTGGGTACAAATCAAATGTGGCCTATATATTCTCTCTCTCTCTCTCTCTCTCTCTCTCTCTCTCTCTCTCTCTCTCTCTCTCTNCTCTCTCTCTCTCTCTCTCTCTCTCTCTCTCTCTCTCTCTCTCTCTCTCTCTCTGTGTGTGTGTGTGTGTGTGTGTGTACCCATCCATGTATGCGTATGTGAATAATTTGTGTGTGTGTGTGTGACTGTACTTTTTGGGGGTGCTGCTGAGTACACACAGGTGGAGCTCAGAGGACAGCTGTGGGGAGTTGGTTCTCTCTTCCACAGTGGGCTCTGGGGGTTAAGCTCCGATCATCAGGCTTTTCTACCTGCTGAGCCCACCCCACGCTCTTTCCACATTCCTATTTGAGACAGAAGTTCTCATTCAATCTGGAACCTGCCATTTTGGGGGTGGACTGGTTGACCTGGAAGCTCACAGGACCCTTCTGTTTCTGTCTCCCCGCAACTGGTGTTACAGATGTTCGCTGCCACACTGAGTTTTAAGTGGGTGTCGAGAATCCAAACTCAGGTCTTCATGCTTGCATCCCTAGCCGGTCCTGCCTGCCCGCTCCTGTCCCAGCAGCCCCTCCTCTGGTCCACAGCCACATCCTCTCTTCATCTACACTCAACACAGTGAACCCGATGCATGCGTATTTGGTCATATAAAACTGCTCAACTGAATTCAGTTTCCATCTATGGGCCTTTGCTTTCATTTGCCTTTATTTTTATTTTATTTACTTATTTATTTATTTTGGGAGACTAGGGCTTGAACCCAGGACCTTGCCAGGCAAGTGTTTCATTACTGAGCTATAGTCCTGGCTTAGAAAAGTCAACACCTCCAATCTTTCAGAACCTCCAATTTACATTCAGTAGGAGGGAAAAAAAGTAAAGAAGTTGCTTTTTCTTAGGGCTCATTGCCATTTTGTTTTAAAGCCCATGGTGATTTTTGTTTTCTTCAAAGAAGTGAAAAATCCCTTGAGATAAGCCACCCCCGGGGCCCAGCAACATGAAAGCGCACACAAAGGGAGATGACCTAGTTCCTTTGTCCTCACCATGGGACATTTGATGCAGGCAATCTTGCTTAGACAAACAAAACCATGAAGTTGTTTTTGAGTACTCTCTGGAGGGATGCTTTTAGGACCGCTGGTGCTTCTTTTCACTTACTTTGATCACAGCTTTTCTAGACCTCAGGGGCCAGCCTGTCTTCATCCTGAGCCTTGGACTGATGGTTTCTTGGCATGTTTCCTTGGTAACTTGGAAGGTCTGTTGGCTTCTTTGTGAAGTCTCACTGTCCTTCAGCAAGTGGTGCCAGTCCTGGCTGCCTGCCACCTGTCCCAGCTGCCTGCTGCTCATCCCAGCTGCCTGCCACCTGTCCCAGCTGCCTGCCACCTGTCCCAGCTGCCCGCCACCTGTCCCAGCTGCCTGCCACCTGTTCTAGCTGCCTGCCACCTGTTCTAGCTGCCTGCTGCTCATCCCAGCTGCCTGCCACCTGTCCCAGCTGCCTGCCACCGGTCCCAGCTGCCCTGCCACCTGTTCTAGCTGTCTGCTGCTCATCCCAGCTGTCTGCCACCCGATCCAGCTGCCTGCCACCCGTTCCAGCTGCCTGCTGTCTGGCCCAGCTACCTGCCACCTGCCCAGGCTGCCTGATACCCATGATCCCAGTTGAGGCCTGAGAATTGACCTTCCTGGCAGTAACTGGTCATTTCAGAAGTCCCAGAACCCCAAGGAGTCATTTAGGGAAAAGTTTTCTCTTATGCCTTGGGGAGGAAAGTACCACTTTCCTGGCTCCAGTCTTCAGGTATCCTAAGGGCTGTGAGGTAGAGCTGTGAGGAAGACCTCAGCTATCACCCTACCAGCAACAGGCTGTGAGAGCACTGTGGTCCAGACACTGACTGCAGAGTGGTCCATCCTCATCACCCGGAGTCAGCATCATTTGTTGTGTTAGCTACTTCCTCCAGGATGCATACTTTTATTCATATAGACTGATTATTTGACCCCAGGTTCACCTTAACACCTACTTTAATATTTAAAGCTCAAAATGAGGTTGGAGACAGAAACACTGAATGTGATAAAGAAAAGGGGGATTCGTCTCGGGACTCACTGGCACAGGAAAGACTTTCTGAATAGGATACTGTTAGCACAACACTGAATAAAAGGGACCTCGTGAAACTGAAAGGCTTCTGGCCGGCCAAGGACACCATCCTTTGGACAAAGCAGCAGGCTACAGAACAGGAAAAGATCATTACCAATTGTGTATCTGGTAGAGGGGTTAATAGCTAAAATATAGAAAGAACTAAACAAAAACACGTGGCTATCAAGAAAACCAAATTTAAAAAGTAAAAGAACTAAAACCAAAGTTCTCAAACCGTGAAACTCGAAAGCCCAGAAGGCACTTAAAGAGATGCTCGGCATCTCAGTAAGCAGGAAAATGCAAATCAAAACGACTCTGAGCTTTTCCTCTTACAGAATGACCCAGTCAGAGTGCAAGATCAATAAAACAAGCCTACACCAGGCTCACGGTGGTAGGGCCTGGGAAAAAGGAGGACACACATCTGGAAATCAGTGTGGCAGTTCCTCAGGAAGCTGGGAATAGATCTACCTCAAGAGTCTGCCGTACGGCTCTTGGACACATAGTCAGAGGACCTCTGTGCACTCATGTTCACGCTGTCCTATCATCAGGGTCAGAAGCAGCCATGATGTTCACTTGCAGACATTACGTAATGAAAATGTGGCTCATTCACACAACGGGGTATTACTCGGCTGTTATAAATCATGAAATCCACAGCTAAACGGGCGGAGCTGCTAAAGTCATACTGAGCGAGGTAACAAAGACCCCGCTGCCGCCGCCGCCGCTGAATACATTCTATGTTCTCCTCTGGGTGGACATTAGTTAGCCGTTAATCCTTCAGTAGGCATGCTTCAATCCATATAACCAGAGAGGCTGGGAGAGAGAAAGGGACTAAGGGGTGAGGGGAAGATCTCCCAAGGAAGGAGAGAATATCCAGTTAGACACAGGGTGGAGACTGGAAAGGGAGGATTAAATGGAGGGGGGGGGGAGGGAGTAAAGAAGGGAATTCCCCAAACAACTTAGGCTACTGCAAGGCCATTGGATGCTCTCCACAAACTGGTGCTGAGGCCTTGTTGCCAAAGATGATATTCTCACTGAACACAGAGAGATTAAGCTGGTGCCCAACAAGAGCCTTCCCCTCTACTGCCTAGTGTTCATGGTACTCAAAGGTTCTCTGTAAGCTACCGGAGGAGAAAGGTAAACACAAACCCAAGTACCAGCCCTCTGATGTATAGTGGCGACCTGCTGGCAAGGTGTGCTAGCTCAATAGTGTCATAAGCACTGTGCAAGTGACCACCCACTTCTTTTTTTTTTTTTTTAAGATTTATTGATTTATTATATGTAAGTACACTGTAGCTGACTTTAGACAGTCCAGGAGCGGGCATCAGATCTCATTATAGATGGCTGTGAGCCACCATGTAGTTGCTGGGATTTGAACTCAGGACCTTCAGAAGAGCTTCTTGACTGCTGAGCCATCTCTCCAGTCCCCAAGCACCCACTTTCTAATTTGGACTTAAGGCCCATTCTAGAAGATGGAACCCATGCCTGGTGCTTGAGTGGCCAGAAACAGACTAGATAGGCCATGGACCTAGGGAAAACCAAATACTATTGTTCTACTAAAGGAGCTTGCAATGACTTGACTCGATCTCATTCTGCTCATCCTATAGATGATGTTCCATTCAGCCATCATCAGAGATGCTTTCTCCTGCAGTAGAAGTGAGCTATACAGACATCCGTAACTGGGCAGTGTGCAGAGTGAGAGGCCTTGGAGCACCCAGTCCTAAGTAGGATGTCTTTACCAATCCCTCCCTTCAGGACCTCTCAGAAAGGAGGCAGAAAGATTGTAAGGGCCAGAGGGGATGAAAGACACCAAGAACATCTTCAGACACAGCAGAACTGACACAGAGAAACTCACAGAGACCAAGACACCATGCACAGGGCCTGCGTGGTCCAAGCCAGGCAGAGTCTCAGTGCTGAGACAGGAAAGAGGGCATGAGATCAGCCCCTAAGCAACTGTCTCCAACCGACCACTGCTTGCAAAGAAAAAGTTTTCTCCAATGGAGACTCAATAGGTATATAAACCACATTTAAGGGCAGGCCCCATAGAGAGTTTGTGTTTTTTTGTTTCTTATTGCTTTGAGTTTTTTTTTTTAACCTTACTGATATTTTGCTTGTATGTTATGGTTTCATAAGCTTGTATATTGTGTTTTTGTTGGTTTGTGTGTCTCTGTTTCACATACTTCATGTAATTTTTATTTAGTTGTTTTGCCTGTTTTCTAATGAGAAAGAGAGAAGGTGTGGAGTTGGATGGTTTGGTGGTGGTTGGGGAGGATATGGGTGGAGATGAAGGCAGGGAAACTGATCAGGATACATTGTATGAAAACATTGATTTAAAAAAAATAGGGCTGGAGGGATGGCTCAGAGGATAAGGTGCTTGCTGTACAAGTCTGACATGATTTTGATCCTCAGGACTTGCGGGAGGAGGTGGAAAGAGTTCTGACTTCTACAAGTTTACCGTGGTACATGCAGCGTCCCTGTGTGTATGTGTGTGCGTGTGTGTGTGTGTGTGTGTGTGTGTCTGTCTGTCTGTCTGTCTGTCTGTCTGTCTCTGTTTAGCAGAAGCAGTTTAAAGTTCAGCATATCTGTACTACTTTCTGAGGAATGTGTTGCAGGGGCTGGAGAGACGGCTCGGTGGATAAAATGCTTGCCATGCCAGTGCGAGGGACTGAGTTCAGATCCCTGGAGCCCATGCAGAGCTGAGCTGGTATAGTCGAGTCCATCTGAAATCCCAGTGTTCCTATGAGGTAGAGACAGAATACCCGGAAAATCAAGGGTGGGACACCTACCCCAGGACACACAACTGTGAACGAGACTGTGTCAAGCAAGGCAGGAGGTGACAATCAGCACAGGAGGATGTCCTCTGACCTCCACCCTCCTGCCCTGGCACGCACTCACCAAAACTCATGTGTGAGCGTGCGTGCACAAAGATCACACGGAAAGTAGTGATTTAAGGTAATGTGAGGACCAGTGAGCCCGTCTGAGTGTTCTTTCGCTGTTACTCGTCTTCGGTATGTAATACTCTCCCTTCATAGACACGGAGAACAAGGGAGACCACACTCCTCAAACTTCAAAGAGTTCCATTTCAGAAGTCACTAGCCATCGGTGGGCTAATGCACCGAGAGGTGGAGGGCGGAGACCATCTCAAGCAGCCCACTCCCCCCTGCTGCTGTAGTGCTGTTTAGAACACACCGCACCCTCCTCGGAACCTGCATCCCATCATGGAGCAGGACACGCAGTTCTTTAAATGCTCGCAGACAGCTATGAAAGTCTTCTTCCCTAAGTACTCAGTACTGAACTCAGGCCCCTTGGGAGAAAACACAGTAAGTGGTACGGTGCATGTCATGGGGGAGGGGTGTTCTGGGAAGAGGGGAGCCTGGCACTGAGCAAGGGACAGATGTCCTCCCAGAAACAGGGATGGCTAGCAAAATTGGGAAGGTCTCGTTCTCCAGAGGTGCAGCCTGGGAGCCCAGATGCCCGCTGAGGCAAGGTGCGGATGCCCGCTGAGCTTCATCTGAGCTTCCACGGCTCACTTCTCAACCTTGGGCGCTTAGAAGAATGCATAGTTCTAGAAAGCAGGCGTCCCAGCAGATGCTGGGCTAGTTACACACTGGGCAGATGTAGTGGGAACAGTACGACGGCAAAGCACAGAGACATGGAAGACTGGCTCTGCATCCTGTGAGGGGAGAACTACGATAAACTGACGTGTACCCTGTCGGACCTGGACCGGTCACCAAGAAAGACAAACGAAAACAAATTTTAAAAGTTGAAGAAGTTATTTAGGGGATTACATTGTAAAGTATGAAAATATCTGCCACATGCAAACAAAAACCGGTATGGGATAACAAAGAAACAGATCTGAGCCTTATCAAAAATCTAATGTGGCACGCATATTCAACTATAAACATCCCAGTCACAATACTTAAAAGAATAACAAGCAAACTGACCCAACCGCACGGCGTCTATGGGAGACAGCGTAAAATTCAAAGACATAACTGTCTCTGATACCCTTTGAGTTCAAAGGATGACAGGAAATGACACCCCATGTCAACAGGCACCAGGACAAGAATGGCTACACTGCCACCAGACAAGATGGACGTAAGCAGCCAGCCAGCCAGGGTGGCAAGTCTGTAATCCCAGCATTTCCCTGTGAGGCCAGCCTGGTCTACTCTGAATCTCGGGTTTTAGCTGCTTCCGACAGGTGGAAACTGGGAACGCTGGTACCAAATGACTTGCTCAACACCGCTCCGTCAGGGGGCCGTGCACAGAGATTCTCTCTACTGCTTATCTTCACACTGTCTCTGTGGCTCCACTTCCTGCAGCCCTGCTGACCCCCACGCTCCGCCCTAGGGACATTTTCTCTGTGGAGTGGCCCTCTGTGTATTCCAAGGAGCACTGTCACATAGTCCACACAATCCAAAAGCATCTTCCTGGCAGACGTTTGCTTCTCCCCTGCTTGTCTCCATGCACAGCCTGCCATCCTCTCTCAGCCAAGCTTCTGCACAGTGTGTGGCACATGGTCCCTGTCTGCACAGTGTGGCAGGTGGCACCTGTCTGCACCATGTCACTCCATCACAGACGGAGCTAGCCTGGCAGCTGAGTTTCAGCACAGGGTATAGAACAGGGTCAAGGCCTGAAGGGAACTGGAATGGGCAGCAGTTCTAGGTCTTCAGGGTTCACAGAGAGCTTCCATGGAGGCGATGATGACCTTCCCATCTGAAGGACAAGGCTCTATGCTTCACGGACCACACCTGGGGGTCCCTTAGAATCTGGTACGCTCAGTAGCAGAAAACTGGTTCTAACCTGAGCCTTGGAGTTTGGGAAGACTGGCAATGCATCAGTGTACGCAAGATGGGGAGGGCAGGGTCCTGTGGGTAAAATACAGCAGTGTAGCCCACCCAGAAAGCCGTGGCACCTCAGCAGCACGCACAGCCCAGGGACTGGGTGCGTTCCTGCCGAGGTGGTGGTGGTTCCCAGGGAGAYGGTCTTAACAGAAGAAGGTGGGACTCCAGGCCAGTGACACGAGCAGTCTCACCATCAAAAGTTACACTGTAGCCGGGCGTGGTGGCCCAAGCCTGTAATCCCAGCACTTGGGAGGCAGAGGCAGGTAGATTTCTGAGTTCGAGGCCAGCCTGGTCTACAGAGTTCGTTCCAGGACAGCCAGGGCTACACAGAGAAACCCTGTCTCAAAAAAATAAAAAACAAAAAACAAAACAAAAAAAAACAAAACAAAACAAAAAAGTTACACTGTGATCCTGCAGGCGGATTCTACTTGCAGACAGAAGTGCTCCCTTCCGAGGCTCCCAGACAGCTTCTAGAATGCTGTGCCATCCAAATCTGCCTGCTTGCCTGCAGGACAGCTGTGTGGATTAGTTTGTTTCCTGCAGGCCTGCCCCCCTTCCTGACAAACAGGAACCAGTAAGAGGAAGGCCCTGGTAGCTGTCTGCATCCATGCTGGCACAAGGGTGGGCGGACAAGGCACCCAAGCTGATTTAGTTTGTGCTGTCTTGGCTGCGGGCATCAAGCAGCGTATCTGTCTTCCTCAGTGCTCTTGCTGTTTTAACCCCGGATCTTCCTCCAACCCCAGCCTCTGTTCTCATTGCAACATGCAAGGGACTTGCAGTGTCATCATGGGCCCTTTTCCATCTCCTGCTCACTCTGAGGATTCTAAAACCAGATAGCTCTCTGGAGATGGGGATCATTGGCAAGTAACCCCCACCTTGCTCTCCTCCCCTCCCCTCCAGTGTGGTGTGAGGCTTTAGTCTTTCTGACCTGGGTTCAGAGCTCTGTCAGGACTGTCTCCTTCCCGCCTCTCCATCCAGCTGCGCTGGACATTCTGTTCTCCACCCAGCCAGAATTTTCTCTGTGACCACCTCGGTGCTGACCTCGTTTACAGGAGGGCCTTTGGCCAAGTTTCCCAACTATTCTAATTTTGGCCTTTTTGTAAAAAGAATCCTTTGAATTCATCTGTAAGCTCATGAGTAAGGTCGTGATATAGCTTGTTAGTCCAAACCTTCCAGCCCTGAATATACAGCCCGATGACTTAAAATTCAAATTCACTGGAGAGCCAGGCACAGGCTTGCAGCTCTAAACACTTAAGACTGGCAGACTGACTGAATCCTCCCCAAGTAACACATCAGGAAACCATGTAAAAGGAGGAGGGGGCAAAAAACCAAACCCACTGGACTGGCAAGATGGCTCAGCAGTTAAGAGCTCTTCCAGAAGACCCGGGTTCAAGTATCTGTACCTACATGATGGCAAGTCTCATCACCATCTTTAATTCTAGTCCCAGAGGATCCAATGCCACCTTCTGGCTTCTATGGACACTACACACAGTACACACACACACACACACACACACACACACACACACACACACACACACACACACACAGGCAGGCAACATATATATACATGCAAAAAATAAAAATAAAGGAAAAAATGAAAATCAATCATTTTTCACTCACAGCAATGTGTTTTAGGTAGAAGTCATCAACTCAAATCTAACTAGCTTGACCGGTGTGCCTTCGTTCTCTGGACTCCATCTCCCCACTAAGGCTCTGTCTACATCAGGGGTTAGCAGCATGGCCTGTTAATGTGCACATTATGGGGACCGTGAGGACCAGCTTCCTAGTCCAGGGCTCAGGGCTGAGAGGGGAAATGTCCCCTTGGCCTTCCAGAATCAAACCTGCGCCTAACGACCCCATCTGAAGACTCCAAGCAGGCAGGGGCACTGTCCCAAAGTGTAGTCCCGTGCTTGGGGGGGCTGCCTGGCCACTCAACAGTCCCTGCAAATCCCACTTTAAACGTCCGTACTGGGTCCCAATGCTCTTAGGAAAACCAGGTTTTAGCACAGTTCCTGCTCTTTTGGAGCTTTCAGACAACATACAGGGCCATGGGTCATTCCAGAATGAGTGCTGTGTGGCTACTTCCCCCAACCCAAACACTACCTCTTGCAGGGAGAAGGCAGGCACAAATGCTATGGAAACCTGGAAACTTGTAAAGTTTAAGAAGCCACAAGCCTAGTGTAAGTCCCTCCCCAGGGTTGGACATGCAGCGCAGTTGCCAAGGATACCCCTCAGCAGGGCTGCTCCAGTCGGTCGGGATGCTCTAGGGGTCTGGATGTTTGTAGTCACGGGAGTTGGTGTGGGCTCTGTAATCAGCAACAACAACCTGACAGGCTCACCGGTCGCCCTGAATGGTTTCTTGGGCATCCTGTCTAGGTGAATGACATTTGTGCATGTCTCCACAACAGATAAATCAAACACAAGGATAAACGTGAGTGGAGAGAGGAGCACTTAGTCTCGTGTGGGTTTTTACTGACGATCTGCCTTGTGTGGCTGTGACGAAGCCATTTCAGACACGGTGAACACAAGCAACCTGAGCAGCTGTGGCCACCAGGACGCAGTTCTAGGACAGTGAACGGAGGCTTTAGCAGCATGAGGATCGAGGAGGCAGGAGCACCACGACCCACTGCTGCACGGGACTGAGGGACAAGATGGCTGCTCATCAAAATCAAAAAGCATTTTACAAAGTCCTGTAGAGCATTAAAAAAACCCAGCACTGTAAAATACGGGCTACTGCCGGCCAACATTTTAATTCACTTTTCAAAGAAACATTTATTAACATGCAGAACCTGTCGTTTCACACACTAAGGTTTAACAGGTTAACAATATCTAAGCAAGGAATACTGTAGAAACCACTTCTTCCCTGCTGAATTTCACATTTTTTAGAAGTATTCAACACATGCATGTAGTGCTGACCACAAAGTTACAGTCTGGCTTTTTCTTTCCACCCTCTCAAGACTTGCCAAAAGGTCAGTCACTGGGTAATAGAAAGTGACAAATTTCACATTTGACTGTTGGAAAGTCTTCCTCAAATATAAAAAGCCACATCCTGCCCTGCTTGCAGGTCAGTTCACTAACTGTAGTGCCTACTAAATATTGAAGCACACGTCTGATCCATACTCCAGATGCCCAGCAGCCCAGGGCTTTCCCACAGTACTGAAGAGATGGCACGGGGCGGGGCAGTTTCTACCAAGCAGACAGCCTCTTCATCCAGTGCTATTCCAGTGCCATGCCGGGGCGGACTGGGAACCCAAGCAGCCAGGGCTTCAGGCGCCTCTGATCCTGTCCTACTTCCTCTTGGTGATTTTAGCTCAGTTTCACTTGGGTTTTAAAAAGCCAGACTCTACTGTCAGAGAGCCTGAGGCTTTGCTACATTTTCATTTCCTCTACACTTCTGGCCTGATAAATGTCACTGCGTTGAGGCGACTATGGACTGGAGAGAACACTGATACAAGCCACAGCACCTGCTCACTCACTCGCCATGGATCAATGGTTTCCAATTTCTCTTTTTAATCATAAAGGTACCTTTTAATAGTCATAATTGAAATAAAATGCATCTAAGTTTCACACAGTCCCAAGTTTTAGCGATATGACTGTGCATGTATTGGCTGAGTTTCTATTTCCACATTTTAAATACTTTAGTATTACAGATGCAGTGGCCTACATCCCTGCAGCACTACATACAACAGTGTAAATTAAATCTGCCAAAAATTCTATTATTGGCTTTTATGTTTAAAGGACTACAATGCAATTATGTACAGTATACAAAGTTTGTCAAACTGAATATACATGGTCTTAGGCCATTACTACTATTTCACTCCAATTTGGATTTAAATATAATTAACTTACAGATCTGAAATGAAAGCACTGCTTAATGGTTTCAGATGCATTTTGGTATTGAATGTTTCAAGGCATTTTAGAAATAATAAATTACGACTGTAATGAAGTAATCTGTGACTACAGCTGCTTACAGACAGCAGGAAGAATGTGACCTTAACTGGTAACTGTTATTGACAAGTCTATGAATTAAGAATACTAATCATTTCTAGTTTAAAACAAGCAAAACTAACAGTACAGAGTACTTTAATATAACCTTAATGGTCTAACAAACCTTCCAAACGGAAGGAGATACAAAATCAAGTTCATAGATCCATTTCACTTGCACTGATACTCTTTAGCATCACGGATTTACCAGGTCAGTTCACCAGCTTCAGGCTAACCCGCCTGATACACACGGAGTGGGTGAGCTCTCGATGGCTACAGCTACGGCTTCAGAGATCCTGGAGCAGCCACAGACGCACGGTGGCGCAGGCCATGGCTGTGCTGACCCTCCTTCTCTCTTTAACACTGATGTTTAGGGTCCCTTGCTATAATGAGCCTGACTACAGATCATTTCCTTGGAGATATGCAGCTAAACCAAACTAAGAATATTAAATCTCCTAGACATGGGCTCATATAGGAAGTATTTGTTTACTAAACTGAAAAGTTAACTTTTAAAAATATCTGCAGTCTTTTTGAAATGCAAGGCACCAGCAGGAGCGGACATTCCAGCAAGAGTGACGGAGGGAACTGGAGCCGACGAGCGGCTTGTCCTCTGTTGAGCAGAATACTTCCTTTCCCTGTCTAGGCAACATCTTCCAGGTAGTCAGCGACATCACTGAGCTGGGAGACGGTCAGGTCCTGTGTGAGGTCGTCGAGCTTTGTTGTCCACAAGAAAGAGAAAAGTCAGGATAAGCAAGGTCTGAATCAATCTGTACGCTGTTAGAATTTGAATATACAACTTAAAGTGCTATGATGTCGCCTGCTCAGGGGGCCAGCCCTGCACTAGAGATGGCGTACGGGGAACTAGGTGAGAACAAGTCTTCTTTGCAAACTGTGTGACACTCTTAACTCCATCATCTGGCCCTTTGCATCTTTCTTTGTTATTCTTTGGATATAGGAAATATTAAAAATAGAATCTCTTCAAATAAATCACCCTCCTTCTCTCCCATGGCCAAACAGAAGTCTTGGTATAAAACTATCTTGTCACGAAGAAAATTATAATTATTGTACTTAAACTTAATTGAAGTTGTTATATTTTTTAAAAAGAAAATAAAAAAGCCTACACACTACAAAATCCAAAATCCTCTGGATCTTTTTTACTCATTATTAAATAATGAATTCATTACAGTAATCTATTTTATTCGCAAAACAACTGAATGCTAATTTTAGACTAGACACAAGAGTGGGGGAAACTGTGGATACAAACGGTCTGTCATAATCTGCAGGAGACATCAGTCTGCGTGGTCTTAGGTCTACAGCAAGGGGGGTTGCGTGTGTCTCCTTTGCACTGCGCTGCTGGTGTGGTGCAGAGCGCGGACTCTTGTCTGACTCTGCACTGTGCCCAGTCTGCTACTCAGTCCTGACCGCTGTAAGGCAACTCCTTTGTGTCCTGACTGCATTCTGATCAAGCTTGCTGCGAACAATGTCGATGTGATGTCTCCCTTCCCTGTCTGGATACTCATTCTCCCTCTTGCCTGACTGCTGTGGCTAGGCTCTCCCACACGCTCTTAAATCAGGGTGGTCGCGTCCTGAGCGAGTGCTTCCCCGACTCAGTTACTGTTAGCTGCTGCCAGGATCAAACCCAAGTGTCATGCATGCCGCATAAGCGCTCTATTGCCAAGCTAGCCTGCTTCTCTGTTGTGAAATCTGCGATTTCAATTATGACCAGAGTTAGCAGCTGACCTCTAACATGTATTACACACACTACAAATGCTAAACAAAAATAATAATGCTCAGTATAATCTCTGATAAGACTTCAAACTTTTTTTACTCTTCTGGATGTTAACTGGTGTAAAGGTAAGAGAAGAACCATCTGTTTGCTTATATCCTGGGGTAGTAATTACAGACAGTCTCACCTGGTGTCATTTAAGTGTTAACATTTTCACCTTATAAAAGAAACTGGTAAAGCTGGGCACAGTGGTAGCACTTGGAAGGCAAAAGGCAGGTGGATCTCTGTGAGTTCCAGAACAGTCAGAGCTGAAGCTAAAAAACAACAAAAACCAAAACCACCTTCCAAACAAACAAAAAACTAAAAAACAAGAACCATGGAAAAAATAAACCACACCAACAAAAAGAACCTGAGATGTAAGACTCATGCTTCTCTAAGACAGCTAGCACCTGAAGGGGGAGGCAAGAGACCTGGTTCATGATTGAGGCCTGCCTTTGCTACCTAGTTCAAGGACAGCGGGACTTACATCAGGACCCTAGCTCAAAAAATCCACACCACACCACAAAGAAATCCAATAACAAAAATAACATAAACCCAGTTTTGCTTACTCCTTCTGAAATACCACCTTTCTTTTTTTTGTTTTTTTGTTTTTTGGGTTTTTTGTTTTCTCAAGACAGGGTTACTCTGTGTAGCCCTGGCTATCCTGGAACTCACTCTGTAGACGAGGCTGGCCTCGAACTCAGAAATCTGCCTGCCTCTGCCTCCCAAGTGCTGGGATTAAAGACGTGGACCACCACCGCCGCCCTGCAAAATACCACCTTTCTTGAAGGCCTTCTCCTCATGTGATAATCAGAACTCAGCCTCTATGCACCTTTCTTTGAAGGCCTTGGACATCTTCTAGTTATCCTGTGACATGAGAAGGCAGACCCACCCAAGTTGTGAACAACAGAGATGCTGCAGCTCATCTCTGCTGGGTAAAAACTCCAGTGTGGATCTTAACCTCAAATCAAGGCTGGTTCCTTTTGCTATCCTGCCTTGGGGAGCCTGAGATGACCAGAAGATTCCCTCCCCCACCTTCACCCGGAAACGGAGCCTCACCTGTGACCCTAAGAGCAACACCTGACTCCAGTCCTGATCCCTTATGGCCGCTCTTAACCAGAAGCAAGCCCAGAGGCCTGTCAGAGCACAAGCACCAGCTAATAGACAGCTGAGTCTCACAGACCCTTAAAGGTTTGCTTCAGACTTGGAATATGTAAGTGTCACGAACTTTTTGTGATTTTCAACCATGTCAAGTAGTCATATGCACTCACTAGGCCTTGCACAGTCCTCGAGTGGACAGACACACCCACCCACAGCCTCTGGCACCTTACTTTATCACTGGTGTTCACGTCCTCTACGCCCATGGAAAGGTCTTCTTCAATTTCTTCACCAATACTTAGCTCACTTTTTTCTGAGCGATGACTAGCACTAATTAGAAGAGGGGAAAACAACAAAGAACTCTGAAGATCAATTACCATTGCTCAAACTTTCCAGAGATTCTTAATCCTCTAAGTAACATACAAAAACAGCATTAAACACCGACGTCATCCATCTCATCTGAGCAAGCTGGCAAGAGTGGCAGTGGCAATCACACAGAAACCCTGGATTTCTCCAATGCCACTCGCCACATGCTAGTCCTATCTCCAAACACAGTCTAAGAAATTATTGTAATAAATAGAAATCTCTAATGAAAAGTGTCAAAATAACCAGACATACAATTTGAATTTTCTAATCATATTTATAACAAATATTACTTTCCCATAGTAGGCAATTCATACAGGAAAGTTACCTCAAACAAAATGTTAAGTAATGTCATTTGAAGAAGGCAGTTTTGCTTAAAGTCAAACAGACGATTCCCAACCCAAAAGACAAAAATGTGCCTCAGGCTAAGCTGGCGACTTGGTTTTGAGTTGACAGGCCAACAACATCTGGGCCACTTCTTTATTCTTTCCAATCCCCCAACACAGCATACATACTCGTCTGTAATGTACTGTAAGATGAAGAAGTCACTCCAAAATATAATTTTGGATTAACTATCTTTCTGTATTTTCAATCAACATGAAAAAGAGAATTTAACACAAAGTAAACCCAATGTAATTTTGCCATATCTGTATTCAGAAAGTAAAGATTTACATATTCACCTCAAGGTGTTTCTTACCTATTAAAATCATCAACATAGTCCTCGTCTTCTCCGGTCCCTGGCAATCAAGTTTTAAAAAAGGAACATGTTAAATATATTATTTAAAACACTTATTTTAAATAAGCATGTTTACTGCAAAACAATGTATTACTGAATATTACTTCATGAAAACTAAGTACCAAAATAGTATTTAATGTTTTTAGATTTATTTATTTTCTGTGCAAGAATGTCCTGCCTGCATGTATGGTATGTATGTGTGCCATGTGTGTCTGGTGCCCAGGAGAAGAGAGTATTGGAGCCCTGGAACAGTCACGGAGACGGAGGTGGTGAGCTAACGTGGGTGCTGTGAGATGAACCCGGTCCTCTGTGAGAGCAGCACTCTTAACCACCGAGCCGTCTGTCCAGCCCCTGGAATAGTATTTTCACAGCATAAGATGACGGCGTCCCGTGCTAACCGGTGACCTCGTCCTGCCTATGCTCTAGGCTCCGCTCTCCACGGTGCCTCCAGTGACCGGGCGGAGCACAGGTCGGGTGGAGCCCCGCAGCAGAACACTTGCCCGGCATGTTCGCGGGTCTGGGTTCTAGCCTCATCACCGCAAAAACAGACACAGGCAGCAAGGCACCATCAGACACAGGCAGCAAGGTGCCATCAGACACAGGCAGCAAGGCACCATCAGACACAGGCAGCAAGGTGCCATCAGACACAGGCAGCAAGGCGCCATCAGACACAGGCAGCAAGGCACCATCAGACACAGGCAGCAAGGTGCCATCAGACACAGGCAGCAAGGTGCCATCAGCTGCTCTAGTCACCCGGTTTCCAACTGCCATGACCTTCAACTCAGCAATTCAGCCAAAGTTTTCAAAAACAAGCAGAAAGTGTGGCGAGGCACTAGCGCACGCCTGTGGGCCTGCCACCCCGAAGGGTGCTTCAAACCCTGTTATGGTCATGTCCAAGCAGAGCCAGGCCCGATCCACAAAGTTCTGACTTCACAGGGCTTGGTGCACAACAAGCTCCCAATGCAGTCCCCACAAGAGGAGCTGCTGCTGACGCAGACAGGCACAAGCTTTCCCTCACTCACAAGATCTGAGGAACTAACCTACAGCCCAGTGACAACTGCAAATTAGTTTTAAAAAGCGGAAAAAAAAAACCCAACAAAAAACCCCTAACTGCTGTTTCCCAGTGCCTTTTAGAGAAGTGGAGGGAAGACGCTGGCACAGGCCAGCCACTGCCAGTGGAAGTACACAGGAAGAGCCGGAGGGGCGGGGGCGGAGGAGGCTGCAGCACAGGGAGACCCTGGCTGGAGGGGGAACTGCTCAGAGCTGCTGCCTACACCATCCTATACCATCCCGGGGCCCCCAGAGCGTGAGGCCAGAGCAGAGGGTCCAAGCCCTAGGAGGCAGCGCACTCTCTTATGGTTGACGAGTCATCTATCACGCTGGGGTGACTCTAGAGGTCTCCCACAGCACAGCGATTGACACAGAGAGGCTCTCCACAGCACAACACAGCAGAGGTAGCATGGTGGGAGGAAGGACTCAGAGAGCTTACTCTGAACTCCAAGGCGGAGAGGAGAATGTCCAGGACAACGTGTTCCTGAGGAGAAGCAAAGCCTGACACGATGGAGACAAAGTCTGAGACAACCACTATGGAGCATGATGGGCGGGCAGAGAAGAGTGACCTGATGTCTTTTCTCACAGGGAGAACAGCATATAGGAGAGGCAAGAATGGGAGTGAAGGGACCAGGAAGCCGGAGAGGGGTTAACTGGGTCAGGACGCCAGGGCAGGTGAGAAAGGCATGGCATGGAGGAGGGGCAGAGGCTCTCCTGGAGCCCCTGAAGAGACGCAACAGAACGGGACACATTTCTGGGCTGCTCTTCTCTGGACCAGGGAGGCTGTCTGTCTCTCCAGCCACAGAAGTTAAGGAGCTGCAAGAGCTTGAGAGAAAGCAGGCAGTGTCTGGTCCTCACGGGAAGCGGGAGAAAAGGTTCTGATAACAAGCCCCAGCCCGGCTGCTCTACAGGATCACTAGACAGACAACGGCAGCTGACTGCTATCATCCGAGAAGTAACACCAGAGGAAACCAAGTCAGGACGGCAGGGCAGCTGGGGCTGCAGTTTGGATCCGCGATGAGCCTTCCTTCTGGCATTTGCAGTTAATTCAAAGTCAAGGTATTTACTGACTTGTGTGCCGCCACACACAGACTCTACCTCTCTGGTTATTACGTGTTTCTGGAGTTATGAGCTGGAAAGAGCAATTTAACAGAACATATACTAACTGAGAGGGCGGTGCATGCCGCCCACAGCCAGTGACTGACTTTCTTATTCTGTCTATATGAGCTCAGTTGCAGCCTCTATCCCTGTCACTGGCCTACCACGTGTTTCTTTTGCATTCATTCTTGCATCTGACCAATATTAGCCAGTGAGCTAAGAAAGAATAATTTTTTCTATTTCTAAATATAAATTTTTTGATATTTTTAACTTTTTTTGATTGATAACTTTTAAAAGTTAATCTCTATTTTATGTGTATGAGTGTCTTGCTTGCAGGTTTGCGTGTCAGGTTGTTTGGCTGATGCCCTTGGAGGTATCAGACCCCCTGGAATTAGAGTTCTGATAAGGACAGTCGTGAGCTGCCACGTAAATGCTGGGAATTGAACCCAGGTCCTCTGAAAGAGCAGCCAGGGCTTTTAAGCACCAGACCGGCCATCTTTCAAGCCCATAAATATCAAAACAAAAACAAAATAATAAACACCACAAGATATGTGCTGGAGATGATTTCACAGAGCTTGCCAAAATTGACTTGCTACTCTACAGAATTTTTTATGGCTTACTACACTTGCTGTAAAAAGGAAATAGTTGTGTCCCTGCACCAGCTTAATCTAGTCTTAACTAAACCCTTCTGTTATACAGCTCTGACTAGATCATCCTCTTCTGGAGGTCTTTCCTGAGAGCCCAGGCCAGGGGCATTCCCTGACTATAGTCCGAATACCACAAAACAAAGGTCTGTCCAGCTTGTTGCCAGACTTATCCCCTAGTGCAGGGCTGAGCTCGACACCTGCCAGTTCCCCAGTATCTGCTCAACAGCAGCGGGAAGACTATGTAGACGTTAATGTGGAAGCTGATCTCAACAATCATACTACAACTAAAATCTAGTTACCTAGCCCAAGTGATCCAATCTTCTCACCAACCAGTTTCAGATCCTTCAGGACCGTGCTTCCCCTTTTACCTGTGGACAGGAAAAAATACTTGCATGAAAGGAACTCAGAACAACATTCTCCAAGCCCATCAACTTCTTTTTTGAGTGCAACATCTATACCCATAAGAATACAGAAAAATCTAGAAAAGAAATCATAAATTATAATCAACAGAGGCTAGAATCATGTAACATCATTCCCTGGGTATTTATTATTGGTAAAAGGTAAAGGATCCATGTGTACAGAGAAATCATATTTTACTATTCTTTATTAGAATGCAATTATCAAAATAAAGATGTACGTGAAACCCAATACTGTGAAGTCCAAGCGATCTACTCAGCTGACCTGCTGATTAGATACTGAACTGACTGGTGGAGTGAAGCCCATAAATGCTCTTTAAAGCCTCGCGGTGCTGTCCCAGGGCTGGGGATGGGAGGACAGGATGGCGCAGTGCAGGGGGCTGGCTATTCTCTCTCCTCCATGGCGCTACCACCTCTCCTGTGGATCTCACACCCATAGCACCCGGAGTACAGCCCAGCTCAGACACAAGCTCCTGACGGCAGTGAGGCCTGGAACGATCGCTCTGTGCCACAACTTCTTTAGGAAATTAAGTTATTTAAGGGTCCATGAACATTCATGGAATGGGACAGCATCTAACACTCATCCTAAGTTGCCAATATTACAAGTCAAAATTCCAGTGGAGATACCTAACCTAGTAAATATCAGTCTGGCAAGCAGTACTCTGTAGAGCATAATTTGCCTTCCCTAGTGATCATGTGGCTTCCCTAGTGAACACAGAAGGGCACGCATATTGCCAGAGAGAAATCAAGAGTCAATTTTAGAGTGCTGAAGGTGTAGCCTATAAGGTAAGTCCGGGGGCATCTTCTTGACTAGTGAGGTAGCAGGCCCAGGCTCACCGAGCAGTGAGTGCCGCCCTGGGCAGGTGGGCCCAGCTAGGTTCTATCGAAGGAAGCTGAGGAAGCCACGGGGAGCGAAGCAGTGAGCAGCGTTCCTCCATGGCCTCTGCTTCAGTTCTGCCATCATGTCTCTTCATGAGGAACTACGGCTGTCAGCTGACATCCCAGCACAGCATGGGCACCACAGTTACTGGAGGAAACAGCCTAGAGTACTCGAGTACTTACTCTCGGGATCTGTCAGGGAAGGGGCTCCTGCCAGGGAGCTGAGAGCACTCCTCACGTGGGGTTTGTCGGACAGCGAGGCCAGACTGCCCACTTGCTTCCTAGGTTCGCTTCTCCTAACAGGAAGCAATCAACAGGTAAATGACAATTTCAGACCTGTATCACTACAGTCTTATATTCTGTAAACATAAAAAAAGCAGTGTAAAGAAGGTTTATATGCATACAATGGCTGGAAATGAAAAGAATTTACAGGCTGCAAATCCTAAAGCAAACCTGCAGAGCGCTGCAGATGCAGAGCAAGCTGTGGTTCCGATCCATGCCCCATGCTGAGTTTGTCGGTGAAGCCCCAGCTCCCTGAATTTACAGCTGTCTGCTCTCTCTCAGGTCTGCCCTTCAGAAGCCCTCCTCCACCTCCCAGAAACAAGACAGTACAGGAGTCACAACCGCGCTCTACCCCTCAAATGCACACTGTCAGGAAGGGCAGGGCCTCTCGCCTTGAGGGTGTTAGTCCCCGCTTTCCCTCAGCTCACTCCTAAGTCCGCAGACACTGCCATCCAGGCCCACAGTGCACACCCTCTTCATCCTGCTGCCAACTCTGTCTCCCTGGAGTCCAGCACCAAACAGCACTCCAGGAAGTCTTTGCTCCCTTAACTAAACCTTGGGTATCATTTTCTTACACTAGTGTGCACACCCAAACACGCACACTTGCATGCAGGCACATAGACCCACACTGCCTAAGTCCCCACACCTCTTTCCTCTGTACCCTTTCTTAACTCACTAGGACTTGCTATTTTTTTTTTTTTTTTTTTGGTTTTTTTTTTTTTCCCCCGAGACAGGGTTTCTCTGTGTAGCCCTGGCTGTCCTGGAACTCACTCTGTACACGGGGCTGGCCTCGAACTTAGAAATCCACCTGCCTCTGCCTCCCAAGTGCTGGGATTAAAGGCGTGTGCCACCACCGCCCGGCAGGACTTGCTATTTTAATCCTTCCCCAACACTCCTTCCTGGTCAGCTGTGACCCTTTTATCTGCCCTATTTCCAGATAAACTGTCAGCCAAAGTCACCTCTAGCCTCCAGTGGCTAACGCTGCAGCTGTTGCCTCCCGCCCGCCCTTCCTGCCATGGTCCCTTGTCTCCTTTGTGCTGCCTGTTCACCTCACTGACCTGAGTGTGCTCAGCCCACTCTGATCTTCCTATCTACTGGCTTCAGCATCTCCTATATACTGATGACTCCCTTGCTCTCGCCAGTGACATCCTGCCCACCAACATCTAGATCCTAACATGTCACTCTCAGGCCACCCATCTGTGCCATCTGACCCAGCTTTTCCCATTTGTTTTCCCCACCTCTGCTTATGGGTTTTAATCTTCCAAGTATTCAAGCGTAGACCCTCGAGAGCCACCCTGGTTATCACCTGGTTCTCTTGTACTCATCTCCAAATCCTTTTGCGATTAACCTTAAAACGTCCCTAAACCACTTATTTTCCATCACGCTCTCATTCTGCTCCTGCAGAGTCCTGACAGTCTGCTACCTGGACACCCTGCATGGACCTGGCTCAGCAGCGAGGATGTGTGTGGGTTGGGTGGAGACGTCAGTGACAGTTCCTCTCTTGGGAGTGGTGCGAACCTGACTCCACATGGCTTGCTCCCTCCCTGAGCTGCTGGCTCAGGTGTACTCCAAGACAGCCCCAACTCCATAGTCTTCTCTGTCAGCACTGAGACTGACAAGGCCTCTGCACCACAGTGCTGCCCACTACACAGCATCTCCACTCAAGATAAGTCTTGGTGACTACCTGACAGCCTCTGAGGTGAACTCCGAGGCAGGAGTCAGAACTCCCTGCTGCACCTTCAAACAAACTGAAACCTGAAACGGCTCTGGTCGCATGGTGGGGTCCTGATGCAGGCTCACCTAGTGAAAACTGGCTCATACCCAGTGTCTTCAGTACTCCCTGAATTATTTTATGACATACTAGGCTTTACTGATACAACATCAGATTTATAGGCTCAATAATTATAAAGTTATTAGCAGATTATTAGTTTTAAAATATAAGTGAAAGCATTTAAAAATTTTGTTTTGAAATCATGAGTCAGATAATCTGAAGAAGAGTCTACTCACCAACCATAGGTTTTTTCTGGTTTAGGAATGGGATCATCAAAGAAAGAGTCTCCTTCCACGTCCTCTTCATCTGGACCAAGAGCACTTTTGTCTTTGGCATCTGCAGTGCTGCTGCTTACGAAAGATGCAACTCTGGCTTCATGGGCCGCCGAGTGCAGGCTGCTTTTACTCTTGGACTCTGACAAGGAGACACTTGGCTCACTCTGACTGGTCTCACTGCTGGTCTTCTGAAAAGAGGGAGAGAGAGCTCTTCTTGGTGATAGAGCTTCTAAGATAGTTTAAAACAACAGTCCACATACGTGCACGTACATGTGCGCGCCTGCCCGTGTGTGTGTGTGTGTGTGTGTGTTGTATGTATGCAGGTGTGTGTGTGTGTGTGTGTTGTATGTATGCAGGCATGTGTGTCTGGGTGTGTCTGGGTGTGTATGTGTGTGTGCTGTATGTATGCAGTTGTGTGTGTGTGTGTGTGTGTGTGTGTGTGTGTGTGTCTGGCCTTTAACAACAGACATTGCAACTTGATCCTAAGGTTTCTCACTTTATCCCAAGGCTTCCTGACATGGGCATGTTTCAAATGACAAAATGTTAAATATGGATACACAATTTCTTCCCTTTCTTTCTAAATGAAAAGGCCTTTACTATGCCTACCTCACTTAGCAACTCTCAATCCTAACAGCTTTCTCTTTTCATCCTGTGTGTCACTGTTGCATAAAATATCTCAACACACTCTCAGCTTGCAACCAGGAGAGAACATTGAAGTTAAGAAGACTTCATTACAAAATAAAGCAAGTTGCACTATTCATTAGAAAGGAGAGCAGTATTCTACCCAACACCAAATACAAGCCTTTAAATGCTCACACAACAAGCAGAGGCAGGCTCAGCAGTCACCTTACTTCAGGCTTGCTGGGCTGTCTCCTGACCTGGACCCCATGAGCTGTACACAAGCAGGCACATAAATGCTCGTTGCAACTTGAGCCAAGGTTGAGAGTTCCTATGGAGGAGTACTTCTATTCCTACCCCACTGATGCAGTCAGGTCAGTGTGAACTGTTACAGTGTTTGGTTTACCCTGAGAATGACAGCACAGTTTTAGTCTACCCTTGGCCATACCTCTTTTAGTCTCAAAACAGTTCACTACATATTAAGAACGACAACAAATAATGCCGGTGGTAACAGCAGTGGCTAACAATTATGGAGAATTCCAAATGCCCTAAGTGCTGTGCCTCAGTTAATGCTTAGGCTACACATGTAGGATGTGTTGTCTGTATGGATTCTAAAAAGAACTTGTTCCGACCCCAGGGTAGGCAGATGATAAAATGCACAACAGATTAGCCCCCACCCCCACCCCCACCGTTTCCTCCTGTTGGGACAAGTCTCATGTGGCCTTGAGCCTGCAGAACAGCTGAGGATGGCCTTGAACCCCATCTCCTGCCTCTTCGGTCCCGAGCGCTGGGATTACAGGAGTTTGCCACTCTATCACTTAATACTCAGATTATATCATTAGGTTTAGTTATATAAAATTGCATTTAATGTGGACTGAAAAAGACAATTTCCAAAGGTCTGCCCTTGTATGCTATGGAGTGTAATACTGCAATAGAGCCCTGTGACGCTTGAAATAAGGAGCCTGGAAAGCACCTGTTCTGGCTCGTTAACCCTGTGATTCTAGCTGGTGTTTAAGACATGAATTTCCTTCAGAATTAAATTTAGGTCAGTATGCATACATTAAGTTACAAACAGGCTGGGTCAGAGCTGATTAGCAACAAGGCGAGAAGCCGGGAGATGGGTTAGACTAGCCCATGGCTATGCAGGTGCAGTTCAGTCTTCCCACACGCAGACAGCAGAGCATGGCTTGGGAGGCACACTTACATTCTTAGGCTCGAGGCCAGAAGCCAGACATATACTACGTTAGGTTTAGGGACCTAGAAGGAGCTGTACAGTCTGTGGGCTATTAATAGTGATAAACTAATGATCACAAAAAGATGCCTGGGAAAATAAGTTATCCAAGTTATCCTTTTAAACTATATAGGAAACTTTTAAGGAGGTACTTTAAAAATTCCCTTCCAAGTTTTTTCAAGTTTTCCTGGTACTGTGAAAAACAGAAGTATAATGTTTATATACATCTAAATTAAGTTCATATCTGTCAATTTTTGATTTGAAAATGTTTTGTTTTTTGTTTTTGTTTTTTTTTTTTTGAGACAGGGTCTCTTGTGTAGCCCTGGCTGTCCTGAAACTCACTCTGTAGACCAGGCTGGCCTCAAACTCAGAAATCCTCCTGCCTCTGCCTCTGCCTCCCGAGTGCTGGGATTAAAGGCGTGCGCCACCACTGCCCAGCTTTGAAAATGTTTTAATAACTGACTTTTTCATAGGCACGACAACTAAATACCCTCAAGTCTTCGGATATTTAAACACATTCAGAGGCTTTGATGGTGACTCTCTTCTTCAAAACTCTGCTGAGAACGTTACCAGGAAAGAGGCAGAGTGAGACAGACATAGAGCAACATCACGAGTCAGTGACATACTCTCGTCCTGGAGTTCACATCATCAGCACAAGCCCACACAGACTGCAGAAGACTGGAGGGCATGCTGACCCAGGCTTGTCACTGACGTCACCCGTAGGTTTCAATGACATTTGTACTAGTGAGGCAAGGTCCACTTGTAGGAAAGCCAGCCAGGTTTCATAGAGAAGGACATTACGGTATAACAGATGCATTTTCAAAATAACAGAATTATTTATTTTATTCTCCTTTTGCGGTTCTATTAACAAAGGTGAAAACAAAGTTTTCCTAACCCGCTAGGGAGCCCGTCAGCAGAGGCAGACATGACACTGGAGCAGACACAACCAGAGTGGTCCATTTGTAAGGGGAAGACCATCACCCAGGCTTGCCTCCCACTGCCAAAGCCAAGACAGACACCTTTCTTTTTGCTCTGCCTTCAGAGTAGGAAACAACATGTCCCATTTATCAAGTTCCAGATTCTATTCTGGGGCAGAAGGTGAAGAAAGTCATGGCTGTTTATAGGACAACCCTTAGCCTTTGCCATTTAATACAAATGAAAGGACTTGTGGACTAGTACTGCATCAACCATTCCCTTTGATAGAGCTCAAGATGAACAAATTTTATGGTAAATTATGATAAAGAATTTTTCAAAGGTTTAGTATAGGTTTAAGTTTCCAATAAAACACAATAAAAACTCCTCGTCTAGTAGCCAAAAATCAAATTATTGTTATAATATCTTTAGAAACCTGAAAAAGGGCTTTAAACGTGGCTCAGTGGTAATAGGACTTGCCAGGACAAGGGCCTCCATTCTCAGCACTGAAGGAAACAAAGGGAAACACAATCTGTGTTCCCAAAGTGAAAACGTAACGTGCACTGCCCATAAACAGACAAACCCTCCAGCCTCCTCAGCGCCCACTGCCCTGTCCCCCTTCCTCTCCTCTGCCTCCTCTGCTGCTGCTCTGCCGAAGGCAGCTTTGGATCCATGACTTAGGAAGTTTACTTCTACTACTTCTAACATTTACTAACAAAGTACTGAAAGAAGAGTATTATCATCAAATTGAGTACTATACTTAGAGCTTTATTTGCTCACCGTAATTCTGCAGAATCTAGAAGCCCATGACAAATCATTAAACCTCTCCCTGTTTATAGAAGAACCCGCTTCCCACCAGCAGTCAGTCATCTAAGTCATGCACACACTCTGCGGAACCACGCCCAGGACAGAACGGCCTGCACAGCGCCTCAGCTGTGGCCCTCACCTGTCTTGCCCTTTGCAGCTCAGACTCATCTGAGGACAATGCCAAGAGGTCAAGTCCAAAAGCTCAAGAGCTAGGGACCCCCGGCTAGGTAAGTAAGTGTTCCCCACTACCTACCTCCCATTCACCCAGCCTCACTGTGAGGAATGAACGAGGGAGCTAACACTCAATATAGAAAACCCTGAGGTGACAGTCTCAGACAAACAAACCCTGCCTGAGTAGGACACATGATTGTGACCAATGTCCTAAATCAACATAAAGTTGAATTTATCTGAAAAAGAGTAATGACTTACATCATGTTACTAAGAATTAAAAGCAAAGGTGCCTCATTATACATTAGTGTGGAAACAGGATGAAGGATGCCTTCTCAGACAACATTTAATGTCACGACCCAAAGGACTTCATTCCAGAGCTGCAGAGGTGCTTTGGCACCTGAGGCCCTCAAGGCCCACCCAACCCTGCAGGGCCAAAAAGTAAAGTAGGAAGAGGAAGACTGCGCTGAGGCTAAGTATTAGAAATATCATCTTGCTCTGTTCTTCTAATTAAATGGTAAAGACCTAAATGGCCAGAGCTCCTGCAAAGTCTGCTACGATGTATTTACTGTTGAGTTCTTGGGATGGGATCTCACTATAAAGTCCAGCGTGGCCTAGAACTCAGTACACAAGCCCAGATTGGTATAAAGGCACACACCACTACACATAGGTGTTCTACTTGTTTAGTATGTTTTAAGAAACATTCTTTGAGTTTCCTGTAATGGTATTTTGAACATATTTCCCCCTTTCCCAAACTCTTCCTTTCACCTCCCCTGCCTCCCCCCAACTGAGTTTTCTTCTCCCCCACTGTTGTCTGCAGAGCGGGGCTTTCTCTATTGATTTTTCAGACAACTAAGACATTATTTGGAGAATCGAAATGGTAATAAAAGAAAAAACCATCACCACTACCTTGAAAACCTGAGCAGACAGCTCTAAATCTCACCCTTCACAGACACGGAGAAGCCTCAGCAGGCAAAGCACCTGCCCCTAAGCCTGGCGTTCTGAGCTCCAGCCCGTATGACAGAAGAGAGCACACTCTCAAGTTTTCTCTGTCCTGCACACTTGTACTATGGTACACGCTCAAATACACAAATACAAATCATTAAAGAAAACTAACTCAAGAATTACTTCCCATTTAACTTTAACTCTGTGCTCTGAATCTATCCATTCTATTGTTTAACAATGAAATGAAAAAACCTTACTGAAATAGTTTTAAAAACCCTAACCAATGAGTTATTTTTACACACACATGCACACACATATTAAATATCTGCTTTTGGGTTTCTCGAGACAATCTCAGTGCTATAACACTGGCCGGCCTCAGACTTGCAGCAGTCATCTGCTTCTGTCTCCAGAGTGCTGTGATTACAGATGAACAAGGCCACACTGAGACAGCTTATGAAGAATTCAAACGTGGGCCTCTCCACAGCTGTCCACAAGCCTGTCTCAGAATGCCAGAGTTCAGTGGGAAGCGAGACCCTGGGCTTCCTTGATTTTGCTCAAGGCCCCTGATTCAACACACCGCACGCACACTTGTGTCTGTCCGTAACACAGATGAGGCTCTGGCAACTGCAAATGGCGTTCCATGTGGATGGCACTCACCTGCCAAAGCAGTGGCTCCTGCTGGCATCCTGGAGGGCATACCCCAACCACTACATGCCTCTAGGGATCTTGACTATGTCATTAAGAATGTTCTGGAAACTGAAAAGGTACTGCATGCAGAGGGCAGAGCAAAAAGGGAAAGGAAGAAAGAGCGAAGGGCTTAGCTATCTAAGGCTAGAAAAAAGCAACACTGAGATCACACTGGCTATAAAAGCAGTTCAGAAACAAGGCCAGAGAAGAAAATGGAAAAGACTTCCAAATGACTAAGGAGATACTCCTGATTCAAGAAGCACAATATGAAACACAAAGAGCTAGGCTCACCGTCTCCACCATGAAACACGGGCCCAAAAGGTTCTGACTCCCCTCCCGTCAGAGAGTATATGAAGGGTCAAGTCTGGACAGCCGCGCCACATGACAGTGAGAACCATGCCTCTTAGTATATGCTGGTTTTATGTACTAATTCATTCAAGACGTTGGAAATTAAAGACTTAAGACATAGTAAAGTTATAAAAACTAATTCTATGAAATATGCTTCTAACGTAAGAATTCTAAACAATGCAATGACTCTCAAAGCACAGGTTAATATCCTTACACAGTCTCAAGGCTGTCCCACCTCTCCAGTTAGACTGTGAGTTCTATGAAGCCACCTTCACTATGCAGATGTTCCAACAGTACTTACTGGACAATGGAACATCTCTTCATTGAACTGTATAAACGGTGAGTGCAAAGAGAATTTGCCTCTAAAATCACTACAGCTAAAGCCAGTTAATAGGCAAATCTAAGGTTTTTTTTTTTTTTTTTTAAGCCTTTATTTCAGATGTTTTTAACTTAGGAAAATGTCTATGCATCGGACTCCACACATAACTGCAAATTGAACGGCTGTGACTCATTCTAACTACTGTCCCGTTTCCCCCAGAGACTGACAAGTGACTTGTGTCCTGCCAGCATGCCTCCCCACCGGTCTGCACCTTGTCTCCATCCCAGAGACTGAGCTCCGTGCGTGTGCAGTGCTCTACCACTTGACCCCCCCGCCTGCTATGCACTCTGTAGTTTTAGATGGGCCCTCACTAACCGCCCAGCGTGGCCGTCCACCTGCAGTCCTTCTCTACCCTCTCCATTTGGTAGCTTAGACGGCAGGCCTGCAGCGCCCTAGCCCCGGCTCTCACGGTCTGATAATAGACAGACAGCCGGCCGGCCGGCATGTTGAAGAAGAAAGCTTAGAACCCAGGCCAGCAGGAGCCCCGTGACTGAGCCCGTCTCAGCATGGGCTGCTCTGCTCCTCTGCCCTCATGCATGTTACCTTGTCACCAGACTTCTGAGCGCTTGTCTTCTTCTTACCTTGTCCTTTATACCTTGGTATCTGAGCATGAGAATAAAATGACATTTTACCATAAAATGTAAACCTTTAAAAATAAACTAACTCATTACCAAACTAATAAAGATTCCTATTAGACAATATCTGTAATTGGACAATTTAATTAACATACTCCTCTCCCCAGCTTCCTTCCTAACTTCCTGAAGTGTCACCCGTTTTAACCAGTTTCCAGCAGGTTTCTGGTCAGCAACAGGCACTGTCCATTGCCGCAGCTCCGAGGGAGTGGTCTGGCTTCCTTCACTGCCCTCGTCCATTCCACACTGGCCTGCAGAGGGTCCTCCACAGCTCACTGCGGCCCTGCCACTTTCCTTGCCCTTCCGCAGGAGCACGCCAAGCTGGTTCCTAACAGCGGGGCTGAACCCAATCCTTGGCTACAACTTTCCAGTGTCCCTCACACTCACACGTTCACTGTGTGAGCTCACAAGGCTGATACAATCATGGGAGGCAAGGAGAGGTGGAGAGCTACAATCTCAAATTCTTCAGGTATGTAACAGAACCGTACTGCAAGTGACAAAGCAAGGAGGTATTTAAACAGACCCAGTCCGGCCAGCTACCAAGATCTTGGGCGTTTCTTAAAGGGCCACTCTGACCGACCCCAGCTCACAGCACAGGGGACTACACTAACAGAAGAGATGAAAGGCACCGAAGTGTGGCTGCGCCCCCGCCCCTGCCCCAGCCCCTGCCCCCGCCCCGGGGCCACGGCCCGCATACTAGCCTATGGTAATGCTCTAAGACCTTACAGCAACACTCCTAAGACACTCAGCAGCATCATTACTCTTAGATAGTAAAAATATACGGAGAATAAAACATGTAATAACGGATTACTTACTGTGTTTTTTTCTTGAAGATAAACTTTACATGGAATGTCAGTAACTCTTATAAAAAATAATTTACTAAGAAGTGGGTTTCCAAGCAGATCAATGCTTCCAGCATTGACCCTGTCAGCATTTAAAGGATGTAGTAAAATTTACTCAAGACCCATTCTGTCAATCAGGGTTACAGCTTTCCATAATCATCAAAAGAGAAACATCTTTAGATGCTCCTTATCTGAGAAGGCCTGGACATCTCCAGAGACCACACAACGGAATAACCCCGCTAGCCACAAATATATTCTTTTGGTTTTCAAAGCTTAAAAAGGGAACAAATTGTCAAAGAACAAGCCGTAAGTAACGCCAGTGTGCTGTGCCAAGACACTTAGCAGTCAAGCGCTCGGCAGTACCTTCACGAGCTCCGCAGGCCTCCTGAGCTAAGACAGCGGCTCTATCTCCAGTCGTGTCCCACCCTGAACCCACACAAAGCCTGGTGCTGGGCAGACTGCGCACCGGGGATCTTTCTCTTCTGATGGAAAGTCACGGAGTTCAATGCTGAGCTTCAGAGAACTGCACRGCTGTGCCTACCCCCCCCCCCCAAACCCTGATAATGCCGACATCCCAGTCCCTCCGGTAAGAAGAGTGTCAGTGGGGCCTTTGGGGAAGATGTGGAGCACTTGTGCATGGGATTGAAGAGTCACTGAGCTCCACTTTCCTACATAAGGACAGATAGAAGGAACTGGGTCTACACCACACACCAAATCTGCCAGTGCCTCAATGTGTGAGAAACCCATGCCTGCTGCTCCTAAGTGGTGCAGTCTGTCACTTCCTGACAGCAGCCTGGGTGGACTAAGGTAGGCCCCAACCCATTACTTCACAGGACCAACTAGGACCAGTCAGGATATACCCTACCAGCCTTGGGAGACCACCACTTCAAACCCTCTATTATTAAATACATCTTTGGGCTGAAGAGATGGCTCAGTGGTGAAGAGCACTGACTGCTCTTCCAGAGGTCCTGAGTTCAATTCCCAGCAATCACATGCTGGCTCATAGCCATCTGTAATGGGATCTGATGCCCTCTTCTGGAGTGTGAAGACAGCTACAGTGTACTCACATACATAAAACAAATAGTTCTTAAAATTAAAAAAAAAAAAAAAAAAGTTTAAAAAAAAACAAAAACCCGCATCCTTGATCTTAAATTCAAGTGTTCAAATTTTTTTCTCCTTCATGTATTACGGAAATCAGATCTTCTCTCTCTCTCTCTCTCTCTCTCTCTCTCTCTCTCTCTCTCTCTCTCACACACACACACACACACACACACAAACTAGCTGTAACACACTTTCCTCTAAATCTCATCAAAAATTGTTCATAATATGTAAATACTACCACGATGTCAAATCTGGCCACCCATCTAAGAAGTCTACAAAACTCAGCTACAACATTTTACGTTCTGGAACTTCATGCTCACCAGCTAGGAGTCTATGCAAAGCTTCTTACTAGTGCAATACAAAAAATATTTCCAAGTATCAGTGTCTTCTGAGATACAAAATTCAAATATTACCATATACAAAAGAAGCAACTTTTAAAAAACACTTATGTGATCAAAGCCGGGGAAGTACCTTCACACTTTCAGAAGACTTGTTACAAAAGGACGCTTACAGGTCACAGGTAAGAGGGAGCAGGGCCCCTGGGTGTCTGCCCAGTGCCCACATCTCTGTCCAGCCATACACTCACCTTACTTGGGGTGGAGTTTGCACTTGATTTTCCTTCAGGTGACTTTGATGGAGGATGTCCATCAGATAGATCCAGTGCACCCTAAAAAAAAAAAAAAAAAAAAAAAAAAAAAAAAAAAAAATCAAAATTTAAACTGAAACACACTGAAACTAAAACATGACTATGCCAATAATATTTCAATAGAAATTTAGCATTTAAGAACATCATGTTGACTTTTCTAAATTTTTCTCTAATCTGAACACACACACTTAACTGTCAGATTTGAATCACCTACAAAGTATCTCCCTTGGCCACCTTGAACTGGCCACCTGTCTACACTATGGGTGCCCAGCCCACCTCTCCATCAGACCTTCCTAGATTTGCTTGGCTAGCAAAGGCTATGGAAACTTAAAACTCTGAACTGCTTCTGATCCTAAGAGTCCAGAAGCACAGTCCTAGCTGCACATAGTCTACACTTTCATCCCACGTGGGAGCTGCTCCAATTCATAAGACAACGAATGTAGAACAGAATCTTAAACCATTCAGCATGAGTGAAGAGACCGAAGAGAAGCCGCTGGCAGAAATGGATGCTTCTAGAAGAGACAGATATAATTGCCAAAAATGAGGGAAACTTCGAAAGTGTGCAGTATCTTTAATCATCTACAGCCGGGATTAAAGGCAGTAACCCAATTCTTAAGTTAGCTTTTGAAATGCAGTTGTAGGGGCTGTCTAGATGGCTCAGTGGGTAAAGGCACTTCCTGTCTAGCCTGAAAATTTGCCCCCTGGGACCTGTATGGTGGAAGGAGAGAACCAACTTCCACACGTTGTCTCCCGATCACATACAGACACTAATAATTAAAATACAAACTCTGAAATGCAGTTTTGGTGAAAGCAACAAAACTGAGTCTGATGTGTCTATCTTTATATAGCAGGCTTTCTTATCCATAATTTGAGTTTAGGATCATCATATAGCAAGTTTAGGATCTTCATATAGCAGGCTTTCTTGTCCATAATCTAAGTTTAGGATCACCATTTAGCAAGTTTAAGATCTTCATACAGCAAGCTTTCTTATCCGTAATTTAAGTTTAGGATTAAAAAAAAACCTATCAGTTTTCTTATTCATTATGACAGGTTTCCTTTCAAAGTAACAAAAAACAGCAGTGAATTATGGAAATGAAAACAAAGCACCAGACCCTGCTGAGCTCCTCATTTGGATTGTTTGTACAAATGCCTCCCAGTAACTCCCACCCAAAACCCACTAATGAATTCTACAAAAACAAAAAACTAGCAAAAAGTGGAGATAAACCCCCAATTTCACAGTGCTGCAATTTGGAGAGCAAAGCATTTCCTTCTGAAGATACAAATTTCTGGTCTGCTGAAAGAATTTCAGTTTGCAGCATCACGGTGGGCTGAGCCCAGCATTAACCAGTTTCTTCACACCTTTCTCTATAATCTTAGATGATCATTTAAACATTAAACTCCTTATACAAGTCTAGCTCATGAGTTCTTTCAAGACACAGGACTTTCTTAAATCCTACTCTTTTATTACCCAGAGAATCTATCTACTATGTCTTAAATGCAATTAGTATTCAGACAAGCTTTCGTGATTTTCAGATTCTGACTGATCTCTAAATGGAATCAACAAGCAGTCTGTGACCCTCCCGCCTCTCTCAGCTAAGCGTCTTGACTGAAAGCACAGCCAGCCAGCGGAGCGCCTCAAGGAGCTGAGTGTGCACAATGGTATGTCTAGGTAAAGCGAATGTGTGCAACAACAATCAGACCATCAATCCCATGAGCAAGAGTCCACAAAAGAAAGATGGCAGGCAAGAAAAGTAACTGCCAATAGGAAAGCATGCATTTGAGCAAGGCTTGAAACACACACTTGTAATATGAACACTAAGAAGGCACAGGAAGATTGTGAGTTCAAGACCTACTTAGACTACATAGCAAAACTATATAGAAAAAAACCTAACAGAAGAAAAAAAAAGTTGGAGTTTGAAAACATTTTAAAAATAATGTCAACAGCTCAGTTTTTTGGGTTTTTTGTTTGTTTGTTTGTTTTAAAAAAATCCATTAGAAGTGCTAGAGAGACGGCTTAATGGTTAAGAGTACTAGCTGTTTTTACAAAAAACCTGGGTTCAAATCCTGGCACCTACATGGCTGTTTACAATTGTAACTCTAGTTCCAGGGGACCTGACACTTTCTTTCGGTCTCTGTGGCCACTGTACACACATGGTGCCTACCCACATGCAGGTAAAACACTCATACACATGACAAAGTTTTTTTTAAACCTTTATGTCTAAAGCTGATGTGTGAAACAGCCTTCCACGGTGAACTAGGAGCTACGATTTATTCCAGCCCAGTTCCTGGACTCTGAGGACCAACAGCCAAAGCAGGGACACGAGTGCAGCTGCATATTTTCATTTTCATTAGACTACTTATATGCCATCACAGTCCATTTCATTTTGTTTTAAGGAGCAGCTTCTAGTGCTGGGTGATGGTGGTGTATGCCTTTAGTCCCAGCACTCGGGAGGCAGATGCAGGCAGATCTTTGAGTTCAAGGCCAGCCTGGTCTATAAAGCAAGTTCCAGGACAGTCAGGGCTACAGAGAGAAACTGTGTCCTGAACAACAACAACAATAACAAAAAACAAAACCAAAGAGTGGCCTGAACAAAACAACAGCAAAATGAGTGGCTTCTTCTCATGCAAGCCTCAATTCAGTAAACATGTACTCATCTCCATGACTTAGGTAGACAATTGCCAAAATAAACTATAGAAACGGACACTTACTTCCACACTGGTCGGCCCCTTTTCTTTCTGCTGACAGCGTCTGATCACTTCCAACAATAAGGGCCCACCCACAGTTCCTTCTGCTTCAATGATGCCTAAATCCCGGGCTAAGCTCTCTCGACCTTCAAGACCTTGAATCTAGGAGAAAAGTCAGATTTAGGGGCAGAAAATACAGCAGGAACAGGCAGGTACCGAAGGGAGTGTTTTGGAAACTTTTAAAGGCATCTTTAAATTTAAAGAGGCTGTGTGTGAAGAGAAGGAACTTTGGAAGTTTTGTATAGAACATCTATGTTTTAGGATTTCTACTGTGACAGCTGCAGTAGGATCAACTCTACAGTAACATTCATTTCTCAGCAGCTTCAAGTTACATGATGCTTTTAGAAAAACAATCTAGCAAACGCACACACACACACACACACACACACACACACACACACACACACACACAAACCTAATGTGAGCAACTGTGAAGTGCCAGACTTCTCTAACTTTTCCTTTAGTATTGTAGAGATGTCACAGGATAGGTGTGAAATCATTTTCCTTACTGTGCTAGTTTCGGGATGGAAAACAGCCAAGGTGAAGTCAAGATTAAAAAACTGAAGAAATTCCGCGACGAGACTAGCCACTAACCGACCTGTAAAAATCAAGGCAAAGAAAGACATGGTGAACAGAGCCCAAAGATCTCTCAATTTTCCTTGTGAACTGAAGCGTTGTGGGAAAAATGAGGTTTCTAAGTTTGTGAAATCACGTATTTCCTCTGTGACTAACTCACTTAAGTATGGAAATCCCCATGTTTCTATTTTTGGATTAGGATCATCGATCTGCAACCTCCAGACCATGTAGTGTTCGATACCGCACTCCCGTCTTTCCCTTTCTATACTAAGTCTGCTTTAGCCAACAATCCCCACTATCCAAAGTGCTTAGCCCGGCAGGCAGGCAGCCTGAGGCCAGGCATGGCGCTGTGCTCCTGCGCAGTCAGTGTAGGGCGGCGGGCCTGAGGACGCGAGGCCAGCTCAGGTCTGAGTGCGACGGCTCTCCCACGAGTGTGAAGGAGTGTAACGCTCAGGGGAAGGTAAATAAACACAATCGTATCTTACCATCTTTTGTATTTAAAAACTTTTTCAAGCTCTCATTGACCAAAGGAGTTTTGTTCTGTTGAAAATAAAAGAAATATTTTAAGTGCTGTTTGTTTACCCTAAAATAACTAAAAAGTGTACATTAAAGTTTTTTTCCCATCGCCTAAGTTTACTGTCAGCAGGTAAGAAAATGGAAAGTGGAAAGCACCCCCCAGAGCAGTGTCATCAGCCACGTCTGTTTTGGCAAAGATGGAAAGAATCCACACACTGCTACTCGTGAAACCATGGTCTCGCCGTCTATCTCACAGCTAGTTACTTAGCGTAGGACTGACTGCGCTATTTAGTAACTTTCCACGTTAATGAAGCCAGTCTGTGTATGAAGACATTTACCTCAACCTTCAAACGCCTCTGTGCGCTCCGAGGACGGGGCTCCCGGGCAGGCAGGCGCCCTGTGCTCGCCTACACCGCAGGCCCTTCGGCATCATGAGTGCACTGCTTGTGAAGCGGTTCATTTACAAACATGTATGGCATTACATTTACTTTAACTCTTTACATTTCAAGTACATACAATTTGAAATTTATCATCTTAGACAGCTACCGTTTGCAATTTCAAATTAATCAGTAGTATGTGAGATGACTTTGTTTGGCCATAGCTCAACTTATTCTTTTGGATTACAGATCTGAACCAATGTAGTAAAATATACTTCTTTCAAACTGAACCTGTGATAACTGTCGACAGTGAGATAATGTAGGTAACACACGATGGGTTCCGTAGTCAGCCTCACATCTTGTGGGTGAGAATACAAACGCACGGGCCCTGCGGGAAGCCACTACAAGGTCTGTCTGCCGTCTTCAGTTGTAGGTTGACAGTCCCCCCATCCCAGCAGGCGAGCCGGTCATTTCACCTTCAAGGAGTTTCTAAAGATAGATCCCGGGTCCCAGCAAAGGTCTGGACATGACCATTCACAGCAGCATTACCCTCAGGGAACACAGGGACAACCCAAAAGTGCTGTCAAAGGGTAGATAGCTAAGCAAGTTAAGACTGTCCGCTCAGTGGCCAACGTAGCGACCTACCATTCCTGAAATCAGGAGTAAGTGCAAGGACAAGATACACAACAGCATCTGCTGACTATCAGACAGAAGTGCATCTTACACGTTCCCATTTGCATGGCTTGGAAAGGAACTGAGATGCTAGGGAAGGCTGGGGAAGGAAAACTCAAAGGGCCGTGCTTCTTTCTATTCTCTTTCTTGGTTGTGTTCTTCACATCTGTAAATAGAGTAAGGTTTATCAAGCCTGACATTTTAAGGTGTGCATTTACAGAAACAATTATACCTCGAGTTAAAGAGGGAGAGAAAAATCACAGAAGCACATGGTGTGGAGAATCTAGGCCGCTGAGTTAACTGACCTGGTCAAAGGGAACAGAAGGACAGAATCAGGCATGTGCTACAAATGGCCAACCCAGGACAGAAGACCTGAGACATATGAGGGCACCAATGACAGGGGGAGAGTAGCAAGCGCCACCCTGAAAAGGCTGTGACTAAGCCAAGAAGGGCAGGCAGACACTGCTAGGAGATGAAGGAGCGAGGGTGGAGCAGGCCTGGAAAACTAGGGGGATCAGTCTGTTACGCAGTCTGAAGCTCGGAACAGACACACGACAAAGCTACTAGTGGTGTTACGGTTACCACGAAGTACTGAGCCAGGACACAACTGAAGTGTGCTCAGGGACGAAATCTTGTTAAAGAAACCAAGGAGTAGGCAAAAGGAGAACACTTAGAAAAAGGTTCCCGAGGTCCAAACATTTCCAAAAATGAAAGAGGGGACTGTGGAAAGAGGGGTTACTGTGGATGGGGCAGGAGCCAGGTGAGCTGGGTGACAACTGACGCATACTCAACTGGAGGAGCCTTCCTGACTGCTCCAGCAAGAGAGGATTCAGGTATCGAGGGCTGTGTTTAAATGTGTAATGGAGTAAAGGATACCAGGTAATAAAAAAACATCACGAGATATACAGTCTTTCAAACCCTGCCTGTTAAAGCAGGAGAAAAAAATGAATAAAACTATTTTAAGAGCAATTAAACATTTTTATGCTCAAACGAGCCAGCAGAAAAGAAATCAAAGACATAGTGATTAACGAAGGAGATGAGAACACATGGCAGACAAAACCGGACAAATTATATTGGCAAGACAGAGCCTCTTGTCCTAACGCAGGGGCACAGCTAAGGAGACACAGGTAACCCTTCCTGAACTGAGACTGGGATAGCAGCACTAGGACACAAAGTTGGGACCCAGCAGCTTCTCTTTTTCCTGTGGGAAGGATAAGTCATCTGAGCACAGTGAAGGGACAGGTAAGAAAGCTAAAAGGGACCAGACAGGAGCACTGCAGACCCCGCTCAGTCAGGACCACCACTGAGGACTCACAGATCACCTGGCTAGAAGTCACTTGACTTTTCCCTGACAATGCTTATGCAGAAACAGGAGAAGAAAATTCGCTGGATCTAATAATCATTACTGTTTAACTAGAAAGCAAAGAACTATGGAATTCCAAGGTGTGGACAATCAGTGGGACCTAGCCTAGCCAAGAGCCAATGGTAAGGATGAGGAGGAGCAGGCAGGTTGGCCAGGTGTGCAGACGGTGCAGGGATGGAGGCAGGCCTGTCTCCCAGGAAGACTTTGATTATCCCGTGATTCTTACTGACAACGAGTTAAAGGACATTTACTCAGGACGGTTGCTGGGGCCTGGGGCAGGCGGAAAAGCCAAGTTATTAAACATTCAGGTCTCACTAGATTTTGGGGGTGGGGGTATCCCTTACTGCCAAGATATTCAGAGTGTACTCGCTTATAAAAAGTTCAGGTGACTCGTGCGCCTGAGCTTTAGCTATGGTCTGCCGGTCTACTGTGCTACTTTAAGGTCACTCTAAATGTGCAGGATGATTTAGAGAACGAGTGTCGGTGAAGAAGGACAACCCGCGGCCGGTCGGCACATCCCCGGTCAGTCACTGAACTGTTTCAGGCCGGCCTTTCATTGATTAGAAGCCGGGCGCGAGGAGGTGCGGACTTAACGCGGTCTGGGCTCTCTTACCTCTACTTTTTCTTGTTCTTCCAGTGCTAAAAACACAGCCGCTCTGAGTTCAGCCTTCAAAAGAAAAGCCCACAAGATTATAAGTCAGTTTCGCGACGTGAAAACACGGGGGGCAGACACGAGGGTGCCGGCCGCGCGCGCAGCGAGCGAGGGAGGGAAGGCCACGCACCGGCCTGCGCGCTCCACACCGGGCCCACGGGCTCGGGCCAAGGCCCCGCGGCCGCGTGGCCGCCCCGTGCCGGCGTCCCGCGCCCCGTGAAGCGCGAGCCCCGGCAGCCGCCCCGCCGCACCTTGATGCGGTTCAGCACGCCGCTGTTCTCCAGCGTCTGCACCAGCAGGTCCCGCAGTTCCGTGTCCTCCTCGGCCACCACCGCGGCGGTAGTCGCCGCCATCTTGCTTCTCCAAGACAACCACCCAAGCCGTGCCAACGGCCAACGGCCGCCGCGGAAGCCGCCCGGCGCGCGAGCGCGCAGTCGCAGCCCCGCCCCTCACGCGGGGAAGAAGACCTACGGGGTGGGGCCTCCAGGAAGCGGGGAGAGGAGGGGGTCTTTGGGTTTCATGACGCAAGGGGCGGGGCCTCCGCGTGCGCTTATGGGCGGGGCTACGGGCACGGGGCGGGGTCAGGCTCTGGTAACGCGCTCTGTGGCATATTAACAGAATTATATTAGAAACGCCACTAAATTGCACTTAATTTCCCCGTTCCTGTGAGAGAGAAGAGTCTTCCTTGGCTGAACTTACTGGCTCGACCCTCTTTGACGGAGGTGGCAGGGGAGAGGCTCTGGGAGGGAGGGAGGGAGGGGCGAGGGGAACTGCGGGGCGAGGCGAAGATTCCAAGTGGGCGGAGTAAACTGCGGGGCGGGGCCTTCCTAGGTGTTGTTTCTAACAGTGAGCAGCACGTAGGCATTCTGTTCTCACCTCTGTGAGGGTATACACGCTCATCTTAAGTCCGTTTTGCTGGGCGGCAGGTACCTTGCTCTTGTTCTTTTGAAAGGGCAGTTGCCCAGGAGGGGAAATCCCTGGCTGCCGCATACATGGGAAGCTTCAACCGTGTTGGCTTCGAACTTCACAAGGATTCCGGTACCGGTCTTTAAAAGGGTTTTGGACTCATTTCCAACCATGCAGGTGGCCTGTACAGTATGAATGCAGATTCAGATAATAAAGTTAAACGCTTTCGGTGCTGCTTTTCAGTTTATGTGGAAAACTAGAAGAATGTTTTTTTTTGTTTGTTTGTTTTCCTACATCTTCCAAGAAAGGAATCACTGAGAGGTTAATTTTTTTAAGACTGGCCTTAAGGAGAACAGTTAGGGGTTAGAATGGTCACATGTCAGGCACAAGAAAGGAGATGGGTTTCATAGATCTGGACTATTAAAAGAGAGGTCCTTGGAGTATGCAAACTTCAAGCTAGGGCAGACGAAGGGGAGAGTGGGTCAGTAAAGGAAGAAGCGTGTCTGTGCTTGACTTGGCCCATGTGCGGTGAAAGCAGCCTTGGTGTGGTTGGCTGGGGAAGCAGGATTGGGGTGGGGAGCTGCTCCAATGCAGATGACGACACATTACTTTGGAGAATGATGCGCTTGAGGCACCCATAGTTTTTAATATTCAGAAAGGTCTGAGATGCATTTAATCAATATTTTAAAATTGAGTGGCTATCCAGTTCTAGACCCTAAATTAAGGGGCTTAAAGATGGTCAAAACTATTTCCCACAGCCAGGCAGCCATCAGTCTGGGGACTCGGATAGCATCCTTTACAGCAGTCTGGAGCCTCGGAGTGAGCCTGGTGTGAGGATGGGAAGTGCAGCTCCAGGGCCTGGAGAGACCGGGGATGCTGAAGCCTGACTGACTTCGCTGTGACTGCAGTGAGGATGAAATCTGCACAGACCAGTAGTCAGGGCTGGGTGAGGTCATAATCAGTGGGCCAGTGTCCCAAACCCTCCCGACACTATGACCACAAAAGGGGTCTCTTATCAGGAACTGAAGATACTAACAGACCATCTTGGACTTCCTCCAGAAGACTAAGATTGGTTTCTGTTGTGGAAGACACCTGCTCTGTGGTATTTTGTTCCGGCAGCCTGAGCTGCCAGAGCCAGATGGCTTCCCGGAGAGATGGGACTGAACAGCTGTTGTGCTGGGAGGTTTGCTGGCGAGGAGAGGGCACTCCAGACAAAAGGGGCTGGACAGACTGCAGTCAGGACCCAAAGGAAGATTACTCTGTATATGGTAGTAAGTCAGGACCCAAGGTAAAATTACTCTGTATATGGGAGTAGCAAGATGCCCAAGAACATATAAATACACACATACCTACACACAAAGGACTTTTATTTTAATCTGTCCACAGAGTCATGGAGACTGACAAGGGCTTGCGTCTGCAGGGTGAGTTGGAAGCTGGAGACCAAGGAAAACTGTTCCTGAGCTAGCAGGCTCAACACCAGGGAAACTGAATCTGACTCTGGAGCATGTCCCCCTTCCCATCCACCAGTGTAAAGGCCGAAAGCAAAGCAGACTCTTATTGGAGAGACTAAGTCCTGTTCGAAAACCATTGGAGGCCGGAGAGATGGGTCAGCAGTAAGAGCACACGCCGGCCCTGCAGAGGGCGCGATCTGGCTCCCAGCACCCACACCCGGCAGGGCAGCTTACACGTGCCGTAACTCCAGTTTCAGAGGATCTGACACCTCTGACCTACTTGGGCACCTGTACTCACGTGCTCATGTCCACTGACCCCCTCCCAACAACAAAAACAAAATAAGGATTGGAAAGATGGCTTGGTGTTAAGAGTACTGGCTGCTTTTCTAGAGGATCTTTGTTCGATTCCCAGAACTTACATGGCAACTAACTATTGCCCGTAACTCCAGCCCCAGAGGGTCCACTGCCCTCCTCTGGCCTCTGCAAACATGCTGCACACAGAAATAAATGTAGGCAAAATGACCACACAGGTAAACACAAGATTTGCAGTGTTCGTGTTTTTAGTAAGTCCTGGAATGGGGTCACTGCCGGCCTCGATGGTTTACGTTCCTGAGTGAAAGACACACATACAGCCTTAAAGAGCACAACAGCTGGACACTGCCTGCTCTCCACGCTGTTACCATCTGCCTCCCACCAACCCTTCCGAGTTACAATCTACCAGGTCCATCTTAGCTGCTCGTCAGTCTAATTATCCATCTGGTCAACCTTCTCTTGGCTCAGAGCCCCAGGGCGCCTCCTTTCTTCTCTGTGGTGGGTCTTGTCTCTGTCCTGCTTACTCCTAAGACGTCAAGTCTCTCCTACCTCTTCCTTGCTGTCCCAAGCCAGTCCTTCTTCCTCTTTCTCTCCCCAGCTATTGGCTTCTGGCATCTTTATTTACTGATCAGAATGAACTGGGCGCAGGTTTCCAGAAGCTAAGTGCAGATACTCTTGTGCAAACAATTTTGGGTGGGTGGCTAAATTAACAGAATACAAAATTTCCCCCAAATGTAAGAAAATAAAACTTTAAAGTGAGCAAGTCCCATCCCATCTAGTTAGGTTACCAAAATTTAAACTGTCTCACAGACTGGGAGCCCATGCCCGGCCAGTCACGTTAACACATAAAACTAGCCAGCATAGGGCTGGGCCTCGTAGTGCTTGTCTGTAGTCTGGTGGTTAGGAGAACCAGGAGTCCAAGCTTATCCTTGGTTACATAGAGATCTGAGGCCAATCTGGGATATAGGAGACTTGTGCCCCGCCCCCCTCCCCCCCAATTCAACTTATTGTCACCAGGTTCCTGTAAGAACAAACAGGATCTAGCAAGGAGATGCCTTCCCAGCTTCCCTTTGAACTTTCTTGGACTGGAATATGTCGTTTCTATCTATCAAAAATGTGGTCTGGCCACCAGATTACTAGCACCTTCTCATTACACGGCTCTGGGGAGGGTCAGGCAGGGAGAGAATGGGACGTTGTGGGTGGCCTGCAAGGCTCCTTAAATGTCTTCAGACTGTGTGTGTGATGCATGCAGCTGCAGGGGAAGAGGTGAATCCACTCTTCCTCTGACAGAATACTCAGAGTGCACTGGAGGGGCTGAGTTGGCTATTTCCATGACGCTCTGCACTCGGTTGTGGGTGGTGGCTAAAGTGCAGCGTGGGCCGCAGGGCCGTGTCGCGTGGGTTTCGGTACACTGTCGGGTTGTCGACTACAGCACGTTCCTCAGCCTCTCTGTGCCCCACTTTCTCAACTGCCAGTGGAACAGTGAGCAAATGGCTTTTGTTTTCATACTTGCTTCACACTCCCGAGAAGGCACGAAACCTAGAAAGGGCAAGTGCCCTGCCCACTGTGGGCAGCCGAGATCAACCGCAAGGCTGTCTGGGCCCCTGCTTTTGCGGCGGAATCTTACTGTCTTCGAGAGTTATAGGGAGTAGCTATCGGAGCTTGTCTCTGTGGATGTACTAATTTATAAAGGACAGGGTTTGTTTAGCTCATGTTTCTGGAGATCGGAAAGAGCAGCGTCAAGGTGTGGCTTCTGGTGCACTGACAGCACGCCTGCTAACTCAGCCCTTTATCCTCATAAAGCCACTGCTGCCATCACAGGGTCCCACCCTCTGTCTCTCAGCTTGTCCTAGCTTGGGGGTTTAGTTGTTTGTTTTGTTGTTGTTGTTGTTGTTTTGTTGTTGTTTTGTTTTGTTTTCGAGACAGGATTTCTCTGTGTAGCCCTGGCTGTCCTGTAACTCACTCTGTAGACCAGACTGGCCTCGAACTCAGAAATCTGCCTGCCTCTGCCTCCCAAGTGCTGGGATTAAAGGCGTGCGCCACCACCGCCCGGCTGGGGGTTTAGTTGTTAACACATGAACTTACTGGAGAACCTTTATGACACAGCAGTAACGTCATTAAGTGAAATAGAATTAAATAATAATAAAGCAGAGAAAATGAAAGCAGAATAAAAGAAACGTAGAAGGGCGATGAGTTCCTACATAACCACCAGGGGGCGGTGTGCAGCAGAGCAAGACCAGAGAGAGCGTTTCATTGTTTTGTCTTACCTGCTCAAAGACATGATGAGTAGAGAGAGTATGCACCCCTTCTGCTCCCCCTCCAGCGCCCCCTCTCCCCACTTTGGCATAAGGGCTGTTTTGAGCCGAAGGCAGTTTAGAAGAAGCAGGTCTATAAAAACGCGCTCTGCCTTCTGCCCGTTTGCCCACCCGCAGCGTGTGCGTTTACAAAGGTGTCTGCTTCTCTCCAGACAACAGGAGAGCCAGTGACCAGTAGGCCCTCTGCAGCCTGGGAGGCACTGAGCAAGCCGACTGTACTGGCCGGCCTTGTGGGCCATCACATCTTGTTTTCTGCCCTAGAACCCGGGCCTTTGCCAAATGTCTCACTGCTTTTCTAGGATGTAGAGGCCCAAGGCCTGGCTTCTCCCCTTTGTCACTCTCCTAATGCCTCTGAACGCCACATGGCATGGCACATGGTGATAAGTTTCTGTCTGCTTTTCTCTTAACCTCTTTCGCCAGATCCCCAGCCAGGCACCGAAATGTATGGAGGGAAAAAACCTCTCTCCTGCAGTGCAGAGAAGTGCGGCCAAAGGTTTCAGCTAATTGGCCAATTAAGTTCACCCTTTAAGAGGTTTTTTTTCCCTTGCTGAGCTGTGCATAGAACCCAGGACCTCCCACCGAGCTCTATCTCCAGCCCCGGAATGCTTTTAAATATGAACAATGAGAGAAGAGGTTTGAGTGTTTTGGTACTTACCTCTGCGTTTTACTTCACACTGCCTAGCTTTCTTTCTTTCTTTCTTTTTTTTTTTAATATTTAATTATCTTGTTGCTAAGTGCATGTCTATGTTAAATTGATTGGTTCAAAAGTTGTCACCATAGTAACAGCAATACCTGGCGCACTCGAGCCTGGGAAGGAATGTTCTTAGCGCTGCAATGGCTGAGGCTGAAGAGTCACAATTTTAAGAACTACTTCTGGTTGTTGCTAACCCACCTTTTAAATTGATTACTTATGTGGATTCCACACTTAGAATCTGGCCAGATTTAAAAACTCTATGCAAATTCATTAAAAAAAATTGAGTGTATTTGTGGGGGAGGGGCTGGAGTGGGTGCGTAGATGGCCCCTGTCAATAGTGTCTGCCTTATAAACTGAGAACCTCACTGTGGACTCCACGGCTAGGAGTGGCAGGTGTCAGGAATGCCAGCACTGAGGAAGGGAGGTCTGAGACAGGAAGTTGGTCGGCGTGCCTAAGCAACTGGTTAACTCCAGGTTCAGTGAGAAACTGTCTCAAAGGTGTGGGCTGGAGAATTGGGTCACCCGTTAAGAGAACGTAATATAAGACTCATGGATGGACGCAGTGACACCTACAATGTGGCTGGATCACAGAAATCAAGCCTGCCCCTTAACCAGTTTCTCTCTGTCTGGCTACGAATGTGTACAGAGTTCAAAGGAATTAACTTTCTGATCCCCACTCCCCTGGGAATGCGGGAAGGAAGCCTTGACTGCAGACACCTCCATGGGCGTCTCAGGTGAGGAGGACAGGAAGCTACAGTTCACAACAGACTTAAAAGAGATTTTTAAAATGTGAAATTATAGAACTTGAAGATAGCAGCTTGGGTGATAAAGTTACAAAGGCATAAATGCCACCACACAAGCCAGGAGCGATCCCCACAGGGGATAGCTGCAGAGGCCTGGGAGCCTCGTGCAGGGAGCCCGTCGGTAAAAGTGGTCTGGGGGAGCTGGCAGGGTCTAGAGCCTCACGTTGAAGGCGGCTTTAAAAAAAAGAATCACAACAAAACAGCCCAAAGCCCAGACAGCACTGCATTTGTCTTTGGATCCACCACAGTGCAGTGACCTTGAAAGAATGACTTTCTACAAACGAAGCTACAGGGAAGTGTAACCAAAAACCAGGAAGTGCCCCACAGTGGAGGAAATACATACTAGGGCTGCCGAGGTCACAGGACAGGACTTGAGGAGGGGCCACAGCTGTGTTTGTCTGCATGGTGGTGACACCTCTGCAGTTAGATGGGGAGTGGGGATGGAGGGGGGGGCTGGCCTTCAGTACTCTCAAAGCAAACCCATTCTCTCTCAACAACGCACCAGCACCGCACCAGCACCTCCTCAGCCTTGTGGAAAGACAGTTGAGAATACACAAGGCAGAAGAAAGGGGCGGAGACAGCCGCGTGGTCAGGAGCGTGCTGGTCTCTGGAGCCAACGCTCTCCTTCCGTGGGGGCCTGACTCTTACTGTCCTCAGCCAAAGCACACGTGTACAAACAGAAAGGTGACAGTGTAAGCCTATCCACATACAACCCACCCCCACACTGGCACCCTGGAGTACCTGGACCCTGCACTTCAGGCTCAGTCCCACGGTGACAGTCCCACTGGGCCACTCTTTCCTGTGTCCCTATCAAGGAGCACACACAAATGCTACTCTGTCTCAGCAGTTCTGCTCCTGAGTAGTTACCGGAAGGAAACAAACTTGAAAAGAATTCCACATGGATGTGCGCAGTGACTTTATTATAGCCAAGCCTGGAATCTATCCAAATGCCACCAGCAGAGAAGAAATAAACCACTATGATATTTTTACAATGGGACACTAATCATTGATAAAAAGGGATGAGTGATGGCGTGCAAGACAGGGGTGGATTTCCCAAACACAGCACTGAGCAAAGGATGACAGACACACAACATTCAAGAATGGGCACAATCATTTGTTGGAAGTCGAGCATGGGCGTTCTGTGAGAGGGGTAGGCGATAACTGGGAAGGGGCGCCCAGCATTCTCTGGGATAGGAGGAAATGTTCTGTATCGTGAGAGGAACAGGACTTCCTGGATGGAAATATTTGGCGAATGTTAAAAGCAGGGGCTGGTGAGATGGCTTGTCGGGGCTTGCTATGCAAGTCTAGTGACCTGCATCCAACCAGAGCCACGTGAAGGGACAAGAAGAGAGCTGTGCACAAAACTGTCCTTTGACCTCTGCCTGCATCCCCTACAAGCATCCCATCACAACCACCAATAATAAGGTTTGAAAACTACAGTGTTGGCTTAGATTTTTTTAAACCTACTTTTAATAAGGGTTTTTTAAATATTTTAACCTCTCTTTTAGCGCACCACCAACCAGAGGTAGTGGAAAAGAAAGTTTATTAGGATACGGGGGAAGTGGACCAGTTTAGAAATAGTTCCTTGGAGCTATCTATCTGTGTTAGTAGGATATAAGTAGTTTAGTTCACATGATTCAGTAGTGGTGGCTCAATCTACTAGGAAATACCATTTATGAATTAGTAACAGCAGGTCGATCTAGAAGAAGCTGAGAGGCTCTGTTGTATGTTGTTTAGAAGTAGTTCCCTGGGGCTACTTTAATCTCTGATGTCCGGGTCTCAGTAGTTTAGTAGTGTTAGGATAACAAATGCCAATCAGCCGTGGTGGCATGATCCAGTAGAAACAGTCAGGCTTCCACCAAATCCGCACAAGAAAGCAGGAGCTACCGGGGCGGGGCGTAAGGACGCCAGGAGAAGTTCTCTGTCATCTCTTTCAATGATGTGAAGATTAGTAAAGACGAAGATGAGACTAATGAAGCACTGTAAAGCTAACTATGTAAGGCAGGCTTCATTGTCTGCTGAGTCCTATTTACACCGCCTCCAAACATCACACATCCTCTCACAGGCCTTGCCATAGCAAAACTCCACGTGAGTCTGAGTCTGAATTAGCTGACATATCTAGAAACTTTCACTTCACTCTGTAAAATGGCCTGAGTCTGCAGAAGCAAGAAGAGGCTGCCAGAATACCACCATAAGTTTTTTGGTGGGTTTCTTTTTATGAAGTCACCACAAATGATGATCGTTAAGGAGTGGCAAGGGACGCCAGTCCCACCCAGCGTCATCTGTCCTCTGTCTGTTGGGTTATATTCCTTCTTAACAGCATGGGTCCTTTTACATGTTTGCTTTTGTAAAACATCCTTTCACCTGTGTCCCCCAAGCAAAACATCATTTGACATAACTGACTTTGCAAAGAAAAGTTTCCACTTCAACACAGTGTGGGCAGTACTGAACACATTCCTCAGTCAAATGTCTGTGCTATACACAGAACATAATGGCAGCTGTCTCAGGACACTGATGGATTATAAAGAATACGTTTAAAAGGCGGAGGCAGAAGAGGTGCAGCAATAACAAATACAGAGTATATTTAAAATTTACAGCATATGTTCTCCACCTGTGGGTTGAGACTCCTTTGGGGATCAAATGGTCCCCAAGGGGACCAGGGTCACCTAAAACCATCAGAAAACACAAACATTTAGATTGCAATTCATAACAGTAGCAAAGTCAGTTGTGAAGTAGCAAGGAAAATAATTTTACAGTTGGGGGTCATCAACATGAGGGACTGACTTAAAGGGTCATGGTATTAGGAAGGTTGAGAACCACTGATTTAAAAACTCAATGGGCTTCTCTATTTCGTGTGTGTGTGTGTGTGTGTGTGTGTGTGTGTGTGCCTGCCTTCAGCTACACATGCGCACCACCATTGTGTGCAGTCCTGGGGGAAGCCAGAAGATGGCGTCAGACCCTTGAAACTGGGGTCACAGAGAGTTGTGAGCCACTGTTTGGGTCCTCTACAAGTGCAGCCAGTGTTCTTAACCACTGAGCCACCCTCTCCAGACCCCAGGTGTGGATTTTAAATGGCCCCCACAACTTTCATATATTTGTGGATGGAGACTGTTGGGCTGAGGAGTTAGCTCAGCAGTGGGGAAAAGCAAGTTCAATTCCCAGCACCCGTGTGAGAGCTCGCAACTATTTGAAGCTCCTGTCCAAGGGAATCCAATGCCCTCTTCCAGCATGCACAAGGTATGTAGACATATATGCAGTCAAAACACTCATACACATGAAATGACAAAATGAATCTAGAAAAATATATACATATATAACCACTCCTAAAACTTTTATATATTTGTGGATAAAGTATCGTTTCCAGAATACAAGAAAAACTGCCTATGTGTTGAAGAGTCTGGGGTAAGGTCAGCTAGGGGGTGACTGAGAAGGGGCAGGGACATTTGAGGGGGGGTTCTACAAGGCTGACAGGCTGGAACTTCTGTGGCTGTGGAGAATTTGAAGTCTCACTGGTCCAGGTCCAAATGATCTTGGGTCTCCTTTAGCTTTCTAATAGCCAGTCAACTGCCCACTTCCATCCTTGTGACTAGTAGGCAAATCCCAAAGGCTCAGAACGTCCTCGGTAACATCTGAGGCCTCTAATAGACATCTTTCTGTTTTGCTGTGACCCTCCTGCCTAGTGTTCATATCGATGGATCTGAAAAGTACTTTGACTTATGATTTTTGTTGTTGTTCTGCTACTGAAAAAAAAAAAAAAAAAAAAACAACTTCCAAACAACTATTACCGCCTAAGAATGCGGTGCTGACGTAATCTTTGTCCCAGCTGTGTCTGCTTCCAGAATGGACTAGCTCTTAGATCCTTTGAGGTAATATCTGTGTTTTTCCAACACCATTATAGCTTAGATCTGAAATGTTCCCCCACAGGCTGGTTTCCAGCGAGCAGGACTTCCTTAGGGATGCTGAGGAAGCTTCCTGAAGTGGGACTTGGTTGGCTGAGGCAGGTCACTAAAGATCTGGAAGGTCACCATCGGCTGCTACTTCCTACTTTGCCTCCTGGTCTGCCGCGGTGTGGACAGCTTCCCCCACACTGTCCTGCTGCCCGTGTGGACTGAGAGGCTCCAATTCTTCCCCACCACAGCAGGCTTAGAACTCTAGAATTGCAAGACCAAACAAATGTCTCCTTTGCTTAAATTCTGTCAGGTTTGGAGCTGTATCACTGCAAAATAAACAGCTTACGGTCTGAAAGGGTGTGAGAGGGCCGGTGAGATGGCTCAGTGGCTAAAGGCACTTGCCACTGAAGCAGACAGCCTGAGTTTGAGTCCCAGACTTACCTGGTGGACCGGGTGAACTAACTCCCTCAAGTAATCTAACAGGTTCATTATTGTGGCTGTTTTAGTGTTGTTAAATGTTCTCGGTTTTTAACTTACAGTAACGTAGATGTGGACAATTATGGAATGGCTTAGCAAACTGGGAGTCCACTTGGCCTGGGCATGCCCTTTTCCTAACCACACCCTAGCAACCCCTTAGCAACCCAGGATCCCCACCTGCAAGCTTCACCCCTCTTAGTGCCCACCGTTCTCCAGTTATGTTGGGTACAAGGGTAGGCGAGGTTGGGAGCTGAGCTAGTTTGAACTGGTTTGGATACACATGCAGTAAAGCAAACTGTGGCCTCTAGGTGAATTTCTAGGGAGAATTCCCTACTTACCATCTTATGTAGATGCATAATTGACATGCACAGGATTAAAGTGAGATGCTCTGTGGAGACACAGCAGGCTGAGGCTTATGTAACATAGGCCAGCCAATCAAATTAGGGAACCACGTGTGCTGGGCTCCCGTAGCAACTGCAACTCCCTCCCCTGCACTCCACGGGACAGAGGCCTGCTCTTCTAGTGAGGGACCGTGAGTACCTTCACTCTCATCTGCCCTCTCCTTGCTTTGAATAATGTGTTCTCGTTACACTCTACAATTTTTAATTTGCTACTTGCAAATTTTACTTTCCTCATCTTGAATAAGACATCCTAAGAACCTGGAACCATCACCAATAACATAGATGTCCTTAAATACAAAGGTTAGGGACATACGTTTTGTGGGGTCCTCAAAGAACTTTAAGACTGTGAGGGCTCCTGGGACCACGTAGTTGAAGGACCACTGTCCCAGAGAATAAGTTAAGTCCAGGTAATGTTCCAGGAGGGCAGTGGAAGGGCGTGGCCTCTTTGGGCTACTTCTCAGTGTTAAATAACATTGCTTTAAAACAGGTTTGCAGCACCTACTATTCTATGAAGGAAGAAATGTCATCAATGCCCTTGGGCTCTGGGCTGTTCCTGGCACACAGTGTTTAGCCATGTCTCCTCTGACACATGGCAAGTGTCCCAAGGCTTCACTTTCTACCTCTGTGAGGCAGTACAGTCACCTGATCTTCTAGACATAGGTATCTTAGAAAACCCAACAAGAATGAAAGCGTGTGCTCGCCCAACAACTGCTTTGATTATTTTTTTCTCCACAGTTATGGTTGGATGTGTGGACAGTGTCTCAGATCAAGTGGCTGGAGGAAGAGTGACGTAATCAATGAGCAAGCCTGTGTGTCACATACCTCTCCCGGTCACGGGACACAGACAGCATGGAAGATCATGAGAGAGCTCTGTCCTGTGTCTCGGTAAGGCACCGCAGGGGTTGAAGAGACCTGGCTCAGAGAGCAGGAACCACACAGTGGAAGGCAGACAGAGGAAGGGTGCGGGGTGACAGTGTTTCCAGCAGAGGCTTCCTTCAGTGCAGGCTGCGGTTACAGTCAAGACACCAAGCATCTCCAGGGAAGCAGGTTTCCAGAGCTCATGGGCATGGCTGCCTGCGTCCTGGTGTGTCCCAGACCGTAGCCTGTGGCTGGTAAGGTGATGTAGCCTTCTTTCTCTTCCCCAGCAACCACTTTCACACACCCCACACACACATCTCTTTGAAGTCTGCCATGACATATAAGGAGGTTAATATTAACAACGCACCAAGTGGCCTCCGCCCCCGCCAGGCTTCTGAAGTGCTGATGAAAGCAAATCGTGATGGGATCACGTTGGCTTTAAATTAGTAGAGACCAGCTGTGTGTCGCCACCTCAATCTGGTCCAGGGAGACTTTTCTGTGGTTTAACCAGCTTCCTAAAACAGAGTCTGCCCCAGGGACCACGGAAAATTACTTTAATGACTAGTTATATTTTGAAGATGGAGCAGGGTACCATTTAGACAAAGCAGAATTCCCTTGTTAATCTGTGGCCAAATGCTTGTTAGACATTAAAGGGATGTGGAAAAGCCCATAAAAGCAAAGAACCAACACGAGAGAGGCTCTCATCCTAAGTTTGATTTGCGAATATCACTATGAACTCGTGGTAGAAACCAACGGGGCCATCTCGTAGCCTTGTGTCCTCCGCAGGGTTAGAACGGAGGAGCCTACAAGTCCCTGAACCTGGCTGTGCTCTCCACACCCCAAAGTCCGAAGCACCAGCATGCCTTGACGGAATGAGCCTGGAGTCACGACGTGTGTAGCCACGGCCGGAGAACAGGACGCTCAAGGCGCATGTTGCAAATGACCAGAAAGTGTCATAATGCCTGTCACTACAGCCCTGAGCAAAAGCCAGGAAGGCAGAGCAGTGGCAGGCCTCGCCTCAAGGTGAGGCCGCACGAAGGTGTGCTGTGTGTCCTGCTGTGTCCGCTGCGGCCTACAGCCTGGTTACTTCTTTCAGTGTCACACTGACGGGGCTTCAGTTGCTTGGCTCGCCTGAGGTCCAGCTGACACAGAGCAGGAGATACGCTGACGACTTGGTCAGCTCACACATTTTTGGGAATTCAGAACTACTCTCATGTGTGCCCCAAAATGAGCAATGAGGGCTTACTTTTCTCTTCTGCTGTTATTTATCATCACCACCATCATTACTGTGTGCTCATATACTTTAACACATATGGGATTCCTATGTATCACACTTTTTGTGCCTATGGGTGCCATTAGCTTCCGGGGTCTCTCTTGGCTCAAGGCGTTTTGGGCCTCCTAGCTCTCAGGTGACAGCCTGGCTCACTAAGAGGCCTGTGGTGTTTCCTCTAAGAGGTCCTGAGCTAGAGAGATGGCTCAGCGGTTAAGAACACTGACTGTTTTTCCATATAATAAATAAATAAATCTTAAAAAAAAAAAAAAAAAAGAGAGAGAGGTCGTGGCTCCTCTTTGTGAAGATGTTTACTCGGGTGCTCCTGTCCCAAGGGGGCTTATGGCCCTGAGCTGCTCACTATCACTGGGTTTTTATACATTAATTTTAAAATCCTTCATTCGTTTACCTTGATTTTTGATTAGATTTTTTTACATTTATTCATTTTCATGTATATGTGTGTGGAGTGAGAATTCTGAAATTTTGGTTTCTTTAAAAACACAGACATATGATAAGAATGTGGTTTCTTGTTTTGTTTTTGTTTTTCGAGACAGGGTTTCTCTGTGTAGCCCTGGCTGTCCTGGTACTCACTCTGTAGACCAGGCTGGCCTCGAACTCAGAAATCCGTCTGCCTCTGCCTCCCAAGCGCTAGGATTAAAGGCGTGTGCCACCACTGTTTTTGTTTTAATCCCAGGTGTAGGAGTGCAGAGCCGCTTCGGAATATCCGCAGCAGCCGACTGTGATCTGCCCCGTGCTCTGGCAGAGGCATGGATCTCCAGCTGCAGATAGTTTCTGCGATCGTGTGGCATTTGGAATTCTGGGAACTTTTCAGAGGGTGTAGAGATGCTGGAGACCTAATAGGCAGGGTAGGTAATTGTTGGTCTTTCACATGGGTTGGTTGCGGTTTGTTAGTAGTCATTTCTTCAAAGAAGAAACAAAAGGAAGAAATTAGACTTAAGGATCCTCCTCCCTCCTCCCTATCCTTTTTTCTCTCCTATCCAGGGGTGGGGGGAGATAAAGGCTGGGAAAAAAGAACCCACAAAGTAGCTACATGCGTGTACATGTATGCACGGGTGCATGTGAGCCAGAGCCTGCACGTGAAGTCAGAGGGCAGCTCCAAGGAGCCAGCTCCCTCCAGCCCCCGTGGGTTCCAAAGCTCAGACGCAGGTTCGTCCGGCTGGTGCGGGTGCCTTTCCAGCTGGGCCATCCGCCACGCCGCTCCAGTCTTCATTCATTTGTACACCAGGCAGCTACCGTTGCTAGCAGCACTCATTTGCTCTGTGTGTTTGGATTCACGCTAACAATGCTATGTAATCATTAACAAAATGGAAACGGAAAAGGACTTGCGGTTTCTTTCATGTTACGTTGGTTCCGGTGTTGAATCTCCTAATGAAATGCACTAGTAGGGAACTTGGTCACCCACTCACACCTCGGCTCCACACATCCCTTCTACTGTGCTTTTGGTTATTGGGGGTGGCCATCTTAAGAATCAGGTTTTGTTTCATAATTATAAAGATGTGTGCACAGTGCCAAGATAAACCAAACTCAAAGAAACATGTCTTCCATCCTTTTCCATTAGTCTGCTCCTCCATTAACTGTTCTTCCAGTTGCCATGGTGATGTAGCAAGGTGGCCCAGAGCTCAGTGGCACGCACAAGCACTGTTAGGTTCACACATTTTGTGGGTTGCAAATTTAGTCAGGGTATTGAGGCAGGCAAGATCGGTGGACAGCTTGACTCTGCAGCCTGTAACCCTGACCTGCACTTGATACACACCCCTCTCTGAGCAAAGCATCCAGCCACCTGTTAGAGACCTCGATCCGCTAACCTACATCAAGGTCCAAGCCCATCCCCTATCAAACGGTGGAAATAACAGAGGAAACAATGGGTTTCTCCTCTTAGCAACCATCAAACTTAGATTCTATCCTATCAGATTCCATGTATGCCCCGGTTTGGAAGTTGGGGAGCTGATCTGACCTGTAACTAGTTTTGGGTATGTGTGTGCAATAAGGCAAATTGTGTCTTCAAAGTGAACTTGTCGGAAGAATCTCCTATTTACTGCCGTATCCCTGTGCGTAACTGGATACACACATGGTTAAAATCAAACCCATCATAGGAAGGGACAGCCACAGTAGAGACAAGGCCGTATAACTTAAAAGACCCTCAATCAAACCCGACAACCTACCCTACTATGCCCCCTGACAGCCATACTCTTCCCTCTCCTGAACCCCAGAAGTTGAAGCCCCAACAACGATCGGGGCCCTTGAGGACGCTCATTCCCGCGGCTTGCTGCTAATCTTGATAGTATACTTCTTCTCACCTGTATTACTGCATTGCCTGGACTATAAAGTTTGGCTTGCTCCTTTGCAATCTGTGCAAGCTTTCAATTCTTTAAATAAGATATCAAGAGCCTGGAGACACCTGGTCCAGACACTGACCGTCACTGTCACTAACAGTATGACAGGAATGATATAATATGTCCTTAAAATACTCCCTGAATCCGAGGTTGCCAGCCAGTGGGGTTTCTGACTGGGCCCTGCAGCCCCGAGTCATCAAGGGCTTGTGCACCAAGGCCTTTCTAACTGACTGGAAGGTGATGGCAACTGGATTTGGTGAAACCTACTTGAGGAAGCTGGGGTGTGCTCTTGGGGCCTAGATTTTAAGTCCCCCAATGCTGTTTCTATCGGCATGCTCTTCCTCACCATAGGCCTAGCAATAGCAGAGCCAAGTGACCCTGGCCTGACAACATCTTAAACCTTGGACTAAAATAAACATTTCCACCTTTTAACTTTTCCTTTCAGGCATTTTATCCCAGCGATAGAAAGGCGACTTAACTGCTCCCTGATGTCTGGGTCTCCGCTTGTCTTAGTCTCTTTTCCTGTTAATAAAAATACAACAGACTAACAGAGATAAGGAGGGAGAGTTATTTAAGTTACTTGAGACCGAAAGCCCACACAGTGTTTCTGGCTCTGGTGGTTGACAGCTTTCTTGTGGACAGCATCCCAAAGTGGTGCAGGTAACTTTACACTGAGATAGAAACAATCTTGTGTATTGTGTACGTGTCCTCTAATCTCCCTCTTTCTGAAGAGGGACACAATTGGGAGGGCCCTGCCTGTGACCTTATTCAATCTGAACCCCCATAAGCCCACCCCATACAATCTAAGGTTGGATGCCATCTCTAGCTTTTGAATACTTCACAGAGGAGGGCAAATTTCAACAAGTGTCACAGGGGTAAACCTTCAAACCACAGCTGGAAGTGTCAGGGGCTAGAACGTAGGGAGTTCGTTTGTAGGCCAGCCTTTGATGGGTCCCTTGATAAAGGTCATTTGCACACGCCCAGATTTTGTTCTTCAGTGAGGGACCCTGAGTAGAGGCTGCAGTACCTCTGGAGGTGCAGGGCATCACTCTCTGTGACGCTTGCACTCCTCTCCACGACCACGCTGAGTCTACTGTGGCTGGCTTCCCTCCCTCAAGATGAAGGTTTAAAAAGCTCAAGTAAACAGCCTTTCATAATGCCCACGTAGGAGTGTTTATAGGTGCATGTGGGTGTCTGTACACGTGACGGTTTGTGAGTAAGCTCATTTTTTTTTTTCAGATTTCAGAGTAAATATCTTTTGTGAAATGAGTCAGAAAGACACAGATAATAAACTTTCAGGGCGAAATTTTGTAGATGACATTTTGGTCCAAAGTACAAAAGTTGGCATTAAAGGATAAAGATAACACATTTCACACGACAGAGCATCAGGCTCTCTGAGCTATTCTGCCTCTTTCTTGTGGCTCTATTTTCTCTGTGACATCAACAGGGAAAGATGACATTTCAAGAGACACCTGACAAGGCTCTTCTCTCTCTCTCCTGCCCCTGTTTTGTCATAGTCTCAGCAGAAAACAACAATTCTGTAAAATGTCTCCCAACAGCCAGCCTGACATGGCAAGGCTAGAAATCTGGGTCCTGCAAGAAGAGAAAGGGCAGGACAAACGAGAGCTGCCCCTTTCCGAGATAAAGACTGCAAAGGCGTTTTAGAGTAAGTCCCTCCACAGTATGACAAAGCGCTTCAGAATTTGAGAACACACAGCAGGTGGGATAAAGAAGGAACCACACACAAGTATACAGTCAGGCCGAGGTAGTTCCCACCAGGAAGCCCTGACTCTACTGCCCCAACTGCAAGGTCCCCAGCCTCTGTCCCAGGAGAGGAAAACAACAAGGGCTCTTCCTGGGGATTGGGCGTAATGGGTCATGACACCATTACTAACACTTTCTCTTTGAACTGCACAACAGGCTACGAGATGGTTGGTTTCCTGATTGCAGAAGTGGAAAGCTGGCTGGGAAGAAGCTGGTTAGCTAGCTTGCTTTTTTCAGTGTTCACAGAGGTAAACCACCGGCTGAACCTCTTCCTCTTAGCCAGGACTCTCAGCTTTTAAGCCTCACGCAGGCAGTCCGGGTCCCTAATCTTGTTCACCTTGACTTTTCCCCCTGGAAACCATCCTGCAGCATGCACTTTGAACCCAGCTGGGATGCACAACGCTCCGGCTGGCCACTGCCTCCACATTCCCAGGGCCTGTTTTCCTGAGAACACCCAAGTATCAGGGGATGCGATGCTTTAAAAGTCTGCATTCTGACACTTGGCGCATTCAGTTGTTGGCTAGCGCTCGGCTTGTTGTTCATGACTGACACATTTGTGCTCACCGACGTGCGACCTACAGCTGTTCGAGAGGCAGGTCCTGACCCAAAGGATTCCACCGGACCATGAGGCATCAGAACTAATGTGCTGGGGCCATCAAGAAAGTCACTCTGCCTTTTGAAGGAGCTTTTATCTTCCAGCCTGGGTCTAAAGCGAAAATCCCTATAGGTCTTATTTGTGTCTGGGAAGGAAACTTTGTAAGCCTCCGAAATTGGGGCAGTTTGTTGCCACAACATAATCTGGACTGCCGTGGGAAGTCTCGTATGTTAAAGCTGGGAGGTCACCAAAAGGCCATAGCATGGACGCATCCTGGGACATCCTAGCAAGCCTCTGAGGTCTAGACAGATCCAAGGACCTCAGCTCATAGACAGGATTCTCCCTGCCTATCACCCACCCCGCCAAGGTCCTGCAGATACACATGCAAATTCCATCCCTCAAACCTCACCATCTGTCCCCTCACACTGTCAGGGAGGGAATAGAATCATCAGAGCTTCGGCACCCCTCTGCCTGGCTTCCTCATAAACTAGTGCGCCTATTTCTCTTTATCACAAACACTTCCCCTCTCCTCAGGTTGCACAGGGCTGTTTAGGATCCTGCTGGACACTTGTTCCGGCTTCATAGTCAGCTTTTGGGAGGTTAAGTACTCCCACAATTTGGAAGCTCCGTCTTAAAAACAGGACTGAGCTGGAGTCTAACATTTAATCCAGCAGAGGCAGGCAGATCTCTGTGAGACCAGTCCAGGTCTACCTAGTAAATTCCAGGATAGCCAAAGCTACACACTGAGACTCGATCTCAAAAACAAACAACAACCCACTCAAGAATACACAGCTCTAGACACAAAATGGAGAAGGGAGCCCAGTCAGTGGAGGAGGAAGCAGGAGCCCATGCTCTTTCTGGTCAGGTCCCTCACTGAGGGAAGTGTGAATAGCAGGTGGCTTGCTCTCTCTCAAGGGATGAGAGCCTTTGCCGAGGATAAAGAAGCAACTGGTGGCTCCTTCCAACTGATGGCAAATATTACAAAACCAAACCCCTCACTCTCCTGGGCTCTGGGAAATGGCTTATTGCAAGAGCTGTCCTTTCCCCATGTTATCTAAATAAAAGCCCAGATGTGCCTGTCAATGCTGCTGCTCACCAAGTTCATCACCACCGGTGCAACAGGACACTCACTCCCCAAGCCGGGCTAAGCTGGTCCCTCCCAGGCTGAGGGGCTGGGGCTCACCTTCTTTAAGAAGAGGCTGGTCCTTGGTACGGCTCTAAAACTACACTCCAACAATGTGTTTGGAACCTGGAGACTCGTGTGAACTATCACAACTACATCGCCCTCCCATGAATGTGGAAGTTCTCGGCCAACCCCCTGCAATTACCCTTCTTAATCACACGGCCGTAGGTTTGGCTTCTCTTTGGCAGGAGCAAAGCAGGCTTCTCTCAGGTGTTTAAATGTACAGGACTGAGGTTGAAGTAGAATTTGGGGTAGTATACATGTTTTTTTTTTAAATCCTTGAGAGAAAACAGAACCGTGGGTGTGTCTGCATTATCTAGACTGGGGTGTCCAGCCTTTTGACGGCGTGGCAAAACTTTATTATCCACAATGCTCATCCTAGGGTATCATGGCATTATTAATTAAATTAATAATATAAATTAATTAAATTAAGGGGTTTTTTTGGGGGGGGGGTTTTGAGACAGGGTTTCTCTGTGCAGCCCTGACTGTCCTGGAACTCACTCTGTAGACCAGGCTGGACTCGAACTCAGAAATCCGCCTGCCTCTGCCTCCCAAGTGCTGGGATTACAGGCGTGTGCCACCACGCCCGGCCTTGGCATTATTTAAAATTGCAAAAACCCAAACCAAATCCAAACAAACAAACAAACAAAAACCCCTCATAATGTTTTAGGTTGCCTTGTGATTTTGAGGGGGGCCACATCATAGCTATCCTGGGCTGTGTGCTGTCCAGGAATTGGACACTCCTTTGCAAAGCAGAGTGGTTAAATGGTTAGCCCTCTCCATCCGGTCCCCAGCTGGGCTCCTATAGTGGCAATGGGGGCAAAGTGGCATGGCCCCACTTCAGTCTGGAAGGAATGGCAGATAGTAATTGGGATCACGAGATCTCTACTTACTTTGAACCGTGGTGTTATTCCCACGAGGTCCAGGCCTGGAGGAGAGTCTCACAGGTCTAAGTGCTCCAGCATCGGACCCCTGTGTTCCCTTCTTTGTTGTCCGTGTGTGCTGAAAGGGTAGTGCAGCGTGAGGAGGGGGCATAGATTTGGAGTGGCAAGAGGACCTGAGGTCTTTAGGTGGTCTGGGGCATGTGGGGTGAGGTCTGTCAGGTGGGCTTGAGGCCTGGGGTCATGAGGTGGGTCCGGTGGGCCCGAGTGTGGGAGTAATAAGGAGAGGGGGGGGGATCAGGTGGCCTGGGGCTGGCCAGGTGGGCTGGAGACTGAAGGATAAGAGGAAGGTCTGGAGGGCAGGGTGTGGGGGTCATGGGGAGGGTCAGGTGGACTGGGGTGTGGCATCATGGGTGGGTCAGGTGGGCGTGATGTGGGGGTCGTGGGGTGGGTCAGGTGGGCTGGGTGTAGGGGTCATGGGGTGGGTCAGGCGGGCTGGGTGTGGTGTCATGGGTGGGTCGGGTGGGCTGGGCGTGAGGGCATGAGGAAGGTCAGGTGGGCTGGGTATGGGGGTCATGGGGTGGGTCAGGTGGGCTGGGAGTGGGGGCATGTCCCCTTATGGGGGGGCGTTATAGCGTGGGGGCGTGTCCGTCAGATGGTCGGGGCCTTTGAGTGTCTGGAGCCCGAGCGTGGGGGCGTGTCTGTCTGTCAGGTCCGAAGCAGTTGGGGGCCGATCCCTTTGGAAGGCCAAGGGGCCGGGAGGCCAAAGCACCGGCGTCAGGTCAGTTTGGTGCCAGGAACCGAGGCGTCGGTACCTGGAGCGTGGAGGCCTCCTGGGCTTGGGCTCTGGGGGGGCGCAGCGTGGGGGGCGTGCCCGCCGGAACTTGAGCCGGGGGACTTTCTGGCCAGGGGCACGGGGGCGTGTCCACGCGGGGCTGGGGGCGTGGCTTAGGAGTCAGGTCCGTCGGCTGTGGAGCCGGCGTGCGCAAAGGCCGCTGGGAGGTTGCGGAGCCCGGGGCAGTGCGATGGCGCCGGCGGAGGCTCGCGGCGCGCACCCGGGCTGGGTCTCGGTGCTGGGCTGGGGCCTGGCGTTGTGCTGTCTGTGCGGAGCGGGCCCGCTGTGGAGGTGAGCGCCGGCAGGGCTGGAGGCTAGTTTCTAGAGGAAGGACGCCCCTCTTTCTCTGTTAAAGTTTTCCATCCCCTGGGGCTCCCGCGTTGTCACGCGCCCCTTAGTTCTCTCTGGAACACACGGGATGTCTCTGGAAATCTCTACTCCAGTTCTTCATTAATCACTGAACACATCTTGACTTTTTCTCTCCCCTGTGTAACGGTCAGTTAGTAGGTGTTGGTGCTTACACCACTGGAGCGGAAATGATGGGGCATAACTCTTCAGAAGTACTTTGTTCCCAGAGAGTAACTGAAAACCAGTGGCTTTTGCCTGCTTTCGTTATTTATTTATAGTCACTGAGGCGTGGCGTGTGTGTGTGTGTGTGTTGCGGAGGGGGGGGTAGTGGTGCAAAGCTAGTTCCCTGTCCAGGAGTGTGATCTTGGAGCCCTACTGCACAGACTTGCCCCGGTACAGCATAGTTGGTACCAGGAGAGAGCAGCGGACACAGCAAGTACTTGGAGCAGTGAAACTTAGCTGAGGCTGCAGAGCACAGTTCTCCTATAACCAGCTGCTAGTTTGGTTGAGTTTTATTGTGAGTCTGCTTGGTGTCTTGGCCTTTCTAGGGATGGCTTAAACGCCAGGCTCGGTGTGAACTTTTACAAAGAAGTTTCTGCACTGGAGACAGCTGGAGCTTTAACTTTCTTCAGCCCAGGTCTCTACCTGGGCGTGCTCCACCTCTTGTGTTGCAGAGAAGGCTTTCCTCATCTGTTAGTTTATGGCGATGGTCAGGAGGTCTAACCAGGATCCCTGGAAAACTCAATGGCATACCTCCAGTGACCTGATGGGTCCCAGTTGGTCCCAAATCTAAAAGCTCCCACTGTTGCTTAATCTCTGCCTCCAACACATGCACGCCATAGGGGACAGCCACACCGCAGCTCCACAGTCCCTCTGTGAAGCCTCCGGATTGGGAGAGCTTCACTTCACAGACTTGTGATGATCGGAGCAGCCCAGTGCGCATGCATGCAGCAAGGCATCTAGCCCATGCCATAGACTACATGTGAGAAGGCTGCTTACCCAGGCCAGGCTSAAGGTCCACCGTATCCACAGTGTGAGGGAAACACCGACTGAGATAGCCATAGTACTGCTGTGCTGTACTATGAGTCACGTTTCGCGTTGCCACATGAATTAGGGGGAGATGGTGAATTTTCAGAGCCGTGGGAATTCAGAGAGAGCTGAGGGATTATGAGTCTCTATCCATAAACTACCTGAGCATCCTGAGAAAGGGAACTTACTGTTCGATTACTCTATCCCCCGGCTCACCTGCTCTCTTCATTTTGTTTCTGTTCTCCCTCACGTACAAATACGCACCGCGGTATACATGTTGTTCTTAGAGTGCTGGTTGCTGTCCTCTGTGATGTGCACATGGGGAGGTGGGGACTTCCTTCCTGCCAGTATGTCTAGCTCCATAGACTCTCCATGTTGAACGAGTGGTTGATTGGATGGGTGGGTTTTTGTCACTTTAAAACAGTGTTGAAACAAATACGTTTGTCTTTTAACAGTGGCAGCCACGAATGGAAAAAACTAATTTTGACCCAGCACTGGCCCCCAACCGTGTGCAAGGTGAGCTCTGCTTTGGCCCCTTTGATCCAGTGAGCCTGTCCGAATTGCTTTGTATGCATTAGCAACCACCCATACTCCAGGTCTATTCCATCAGTGCAGTGGCTGTAACAGAACTGGGCCTCCTGACAGGTGGCTTGCAGAGGAGGGTCATGCGTTTGATTCGATCCGAGAGTGTCCGTAACCAAAATCTCAAGTGGCATGGCTCAGAATGTTAGAAGTCCGTCCTCTCTCAGTACTGGAGCCCGAAGCCAAAGCTTTAGTGGGACCAGTTCTTGGGCGCATTTGTCCCATCCTGTGGCATAGCTGCTACTATAGAGGTGGCAGTCTTTGGTGTCCTAGACACAGAGAGGTACCACTTCCATGTCTTCCTCAGGCAACTTACAGCCTTTGTTTGGAGCCTACGGTTTCAGAGGGTTAGAGTCCTTGTTCATCATGGAGGGGAGCGCGCTGGCCTGCAGGCATGGTGTAGGAGCAAGAAGCTGAGAACTCACATCTTGAGTTACAAACAAGAAGCAAAGAGAGAGAGAGGGAGAGACAGACAGAGACAGAGGGAACGAGGGAGCGCAGTGATGTCATGGGCTCCAGTGATAGACCTCCTCCAATAAGGCCACACCTGCTAACCCTTCCCCAAGAGTTCACCGTTTGGAGAACTAGGTATTCGAATATATGAGCCTACAGGAGCCAAGCTCATCTAAACCGCTTACACGTAGTGTCGTTGGCTCTCGGGAAACCACCAATTGGATTTAGGGCCCAGCCTCATCTAGTAGGGTCTCCTCTTACTTTGATGACATCCTTAAAGACCCAGTTTCCAAATGAGGCTATGTTCACTGAAAGACCGTTCTGGAGAGAGCTGTATCTGGGGGACGTGGTTCTGCTCTCGTCAGGCCTGTACCTTGTTTGGCCCCTTTGTGCTGCTAAGTTCTCTTCAGATGCCTCCCGAGAGCAGACTACGGTTGAAGGCCTTTGCCTGCTGCCGACGCGGTTCTGCTTGGTTCCCGTGGTGTCCTTCTCCCACTCTGTTCTCTGTATCATCGTGATGCCCTTCCCCCTTGGCTGCCACCTCTCTCCATGTCCGGGTCTTGTTTCATGCCCTGTGTCCTTGTGGGCTGCCCGTGCTGAGCCCCTTGTGCCGGAGTGGCACCAGCTGGGGTCCTTGCTCTGCCCCTTCCTTGTGAGCAGTTTATAAAGCTGACCCTGGTGTTGACTCTGTGACATCTAAAGTGTCTGTCATGTTACAGACTGGCCACTAGTCTTACTGATGGTTTCTCTGAAAACCCGTTTGAGTTTAAAGTTTGAGACCTCTTACACAGGGTACAAACAGGCTTTGATGTCGTTTGATCATCTTGCCACGTCGAAAGCACCCCTGCTTTTCGTCTGTCCCTGAGCATGGAGTGTGTGTGTTGGGAGAGGGGGGGTTGTTCTTTCACTTCCCGTCTTAATTTCCTGTTGAAAAATGGACAGTGTAACTCGTCGCCAAGTTAGACTCTTGACCTGGAAGGTCGGTCATCGAAGTGCTGCACCCCTGTGATTCTCTGGCTCTGGTGTGAGAGTGGAGTCAGAAGGTATAAAAGGAAGGTGTGGGACCCGAGGGCTTCAGGAGGCCAGGACCTAGCTCTCCTCAGCAGGATGCCTGGAAACCCTGGCCCCATTGCAAGAACCACAGGAAAAACCTCTGCTTCAGGCCAGTCCTAGAGGGGCTGCCTTCAAGGAAGCACCAGGCTGGCCTGGCCTGTCTGAGGAAACTGGGCTTGTGCCTTGGCAGTGTGGATATGCATGGGAGTGCCTTCTGCTTTAAACCTTGAGGAATTCAGAGAAGAAAATCAGTCAGTATAAAAATGTCACTTTTGCCGGGCGTGGTGGCGCACGCCTTTAATCCCAGCACTCGGGAGGCAGAGGCAGGCGGATTTCTGAGTTCGAGGCCAGCCTGGTCTACAGAGTGAGTTCCA